>OX459096.1:25585485-25871524 GCA_949775045.1 Metridium senile | reverse complement strand
AGCTAGCTGTTTTGTGATCGATGTTGTATTTACGCAGTGTCAGTGTATGTATATGTTCGCGTGCCTGACACTAGGTCACGAATAACTACATGTTAATTTTTAAAAAATCACTGCAGAATAGCATACTAGTTTAGTAAAACATACTTTACTTTGTTTAGCTCTACCAAATCATTCTTTTCACCGTATTAAGTCGAGATTTCCAGGCGTAAAAATAATTCGACTCCCTGACAATATTCTGTCACGCACCCGGACATATAGACACGTACTGCGTTGTATTTAACCTTACTACATGGAAAATACACGTAAATGAATAAACAAATGAAATAAACAAAATACAAAATCAAGTTGAAAAGTATGATTTTTGTAATTCACGACTTATATTTTGTACTTAGCACTGATACGGCGATGTTTGAAATCTGACGAGTCTAAGTTAGTAGTTGTTTTGTTTTGCTTCGATGAAAAATTTCCTTACAATTAGATGCTTAAAGACATGGGAATTGATCGAAGACCTACAGTGGAAGTACCCAAGGTGGCCTCTCCAGAAGAAAACCAAGTCCAAGACCAAATAGCCTCACCACAAGAACCAATAGCTGTAGAATTAACAAAAACAACAACAACAGTAGATCTAGAGTTGGAGCACCAACAAAATTCTATTGCACAGTCAGTAAGTTGACAATTCAGACATACATGAGTAACTGACCAAACTTTACTTTGTAGCTATAGAGTCTTATAACATAACACTGTGACAGTCATAAAACTCAAATATTCCTTTGATTAATCATGTAGGTATCAAACCTAAATCCTAGTCCTACATGTAGCAGTGCCAGCAGTCCTGTAGATAACAATCAGCATGATCTTAAGACAAAAGTAAAAAACCTGCAAACCAAAATCCGCAGAATGAAAAAAAGTGAATCAGATTTGCTGAGTGCATTGGCTACCAACACAAAAAAAGCCCCAGTGGTCTCAACAAAAAGTAAGAAAACAATGTACACAAAGTACATAATTGATAATGACAATAGATATAAAAATAACTGATAAAAAAAATAAAATGGATTATAATAATTATGATGACAGCAAGAAAAAATATAATTAATGATGACAATAATGATAATAAATGTATTTCTTTTTCTAGCTACTCAGACTTATCCATATGATTTTCCTGAAAAGGAAAACAAGAGGCAAACATCTGATGAAGAATGGGTTCCCAGTGACAATGAATGTCCCGTGGAATTGCTCGACATGGAAGGGCAACATACCCTTGAAGAAGAGCCAGAAGAAATACCGGAGGATAATGACCAACAGTATATAGATTATGGAGACGACGATGAAACTATAGCTCAAAAAGTCACATGTAACACCAGGTTTGCTATTTATTCAAATTAAAAACAAGATTATTTATTAAGAATTAATGATTGTGTGTTCCAGTGTTTAACCCCTAGCTTTATAGCAGTATACATATATATAGTGCAAACACTAAATGTCTACAATATAAATTGTAGAAAATAGTACTATATTATGCTAATTCTATTGTTTTCTATTGTTTATACAGTACTATGTAGTAGTGAATAGTGCAAAGTATTCCCCACATTTAATGTTTGCAATCTAATACTTGCATTAAGATATGCAATAAAATACTTTTACATGCTACAATTAAAGTTACATTTCTATTTAATTAATACAATGTAGTCTGCTATTTTCTTTTCATCTTTAGATTGGACACAGAAGAAAAGGATGCCCGCAACGAACCAAAAGCAATTGTTTTCCTATCTAAGCTACTAGTTCTTTTCCAGTTCTGTCGGTACTGCTTCTGTCCAAAACCTGATATCGACATCAAGCAAAGTGGAACATACATTGTAATAACTTCCAAATGTCAGAAATGTGAGAAGGTTTATATCTGGGAAAGTCAGCCCAAAATACTTGGAAGGATTCCTGCTGGCAACTTACTGCTGAGTTTTGCAGTTTTGTGTGCAGGAGCATCCATAAGAAAAGTTTTGCTTGTACTCAAGCACATGAATCTGTTAGTTTATCATGAAACAACATATTACTACCATCAGCGCCATTTACTTATACCAAGTGTTGTTACATTTTGGCGTTCGTACAAGCAAAAATTGATTGACAGTATAGATGGAAAAGAAGTAGACCTGGCTGGTGATGGGAGGCATGATTCCATGGGGCATTCTGCAAAATACTGTACATACTCAATCTTATGCTGCACTATTGGCCTTATTATTGATGTTCTTTTAATTCAGGTATTTTAACATTGATTTTTAAAGTCATGTTTAAAGTGAACTAATTATACAACAGTATAAACTATGGCCTTCCTGTGTGTCTCCAACACTTTAAAGTACCAGTAGTTATGTGTGGCTGAAGACTGTCACTGTGATTCATTTCTTGGGTTGTACAAAGGATGTTGGATTCATGGTTCACTGATCACCTAACAAAAAATATAGAATTAAGAATAAATAAGTTATTAAGTGATTTTATTTTCAGGCTAATGAAGCTGGTAGCAGTACTGCTATGGAATTTTTAGGGCACCAAAGGGCATTTGCCTACTTGTTCACTACTGGAATGATAATTAAGTCATTCATTTCTGATCGACATAAGTCTATTGGAAAATGGATGCGTGTAGAATGTCCCAAAATGTGTAAAGAACTTGGGAAGCCTGTAGTACATCATTTCTATGACCTTTGGCATGTTGCAAAAAGTAAGTAGTTATGCCACACCTACATTTACACCCATAGTAGGCCAGAGAAACAACAAAGTTTCAAATAAATCACAGTGATGTAATTTTCAAAAAGGATCTTGTCAACCTCCTGATAGCTCAAATTCATTTTTGCATTGTGTAACATATATGCCCTAACGTATTACATGTCTGCATACCGCAGATAAAATTGTAAACTTATATATTTGTTTCTATTATAAGAAATCCAGAAGATACTTATCAAATTAAGTAAAGAGAAATCATGTGAACTAATTGGGCGGTGGAGAAAAAAGTGTGTCAGACACTTTTATTGGTCAGTAACAACAACCAAGGAACTTCTGGGCGAGGTTAAACTAGCAAAATTTCAAAGTTTTTTCTCACATGTGATAAATGTCCACAAAGAATTGCCAAATCGCATATTTAATGCTTGTGCTCATGATCCTCTTACCAAAGAAAGGGTCTGGATGACAAAAGGTAATATTAAAATGCATTTGTATCAGCTACAATGCATTTTTGGCAGAATTAGAAGTTTGTTTGTTCAAATTAATTGCAGGATCAGAAGCATATGGAAAACTTGTTGATGCCCTAAGTACAACCAATATTACAACAGCAATAAAAAAGGCCTCTTCAAATGGTCAGACAAGTTATTTAGAAGGGTACCACTCGGTAATAAATCAATTTGCCCCTAAAATGTTGGCGTACTCTTATCTTGGAATGCTAAGCAGGTACTAGACTATACAATGTATAAACAACTAACTACTTACCTGTCAGTAATAATAACACCCAGATCTTCTATTGTTCATCATCTTCCTCATCCAAATCCTGTTGAATAACAAAAAAGATAATTGATTCCAATCCATTGATATGATTCGTTTATTTTAGATCATATCTGGCAGCACTGCATTTTAATTATAATGTGAAAAGAGAGTCAGTAGTAAATGATCATGGTGAAGCCAACCTCAGAGTACACTATCCAAAATACAAGTATGGAGAAGCAACAGTCAAGGAAGAAAAAATACCACAAAAATTTGGTAAATTTACTTTAAAAAAAAAAATATCATTTAAAAAAATACTTGCTGGTAGTACTACAATTATATCTGATATTCATTGACAGGTTATGTTGATGAGATTTATATGACATTGATCACAACACCAAGAGACAAGTTAAAAGAGATGGAAATTGAACTAGACAACAGTGTTCCTGGGCCAATGTGCTTTGGATTAGATAAAGATTCCAAACTAGATGCCATGGCTAAATACAGGCAAAGAAAAGCAAAAGCAACAACAATAGTCCCACCAACATGTACAGGTATGTAATATATAAAATACATAGATAACCACAATAAACATTTTTCATGTGTATTAATTTTGTAGATGAACAACTTCGACAATGGACGACTATTGGACCAAAACAAAGAAAGGCACCTTCATGCAAAAAATGTGGACAGCCAATGAAAGGGCACAACAGAAGCCAGTGTCAGCAACAGACATAATAATCATAACATGGGGACAAATACAAGGAATTAGTTTAAAAAAAATTATTGATAACTTGAAATTGATTTTTGAAATTTTTGAAATATCTATTCAGTGAGGATTTGTTGATATTGTGACCGAATAATAGTTGTTTTAAATGTTTTTGTTTTTTCTGTTCATCAACACCATCACTATATCATATCAGCTATAATCAAATATATGAATGTTTACCTCTGAGTCATTCTGTTCTTCATCATCTTCCTCCTCGAAGCCCTTGTATTGTCCATCTTCAGATGGGAACTGTTTTCTGATCTTATCATAGGCACAGCAAGGTAAAGGAAGCCTTCTTGATTTGCCAATATACTCCCATACCAGTCTTATAAACTGGCGGTAAGCTACTGATCGTAAGAACCTAGAAATGTAAATGGTTGATTATAAAGTGTGACCACACTAAAAAGAAATAAAAAAATAATGGACATGTTCATGTAGATGAAACTGGCATCTCAAGTTGTGTGTATAAGCACTATATAAATACAATAAATTATTTTTCTTGACAAATGAACAACAAATAAATAATAAAAAGTAAGTAATAAATACAGTAGAGACCTCGATCACAATCAATTTATTGTTCAAACAATTCAAAATCCCTAAATAATTTATTGTGTCTGCTCTTGAATACACGAGAGAGAAATGTGAAATTCGACAAAAACTCTAAAGTTGGTTCATGGTTTTATTTTCCACACAATAAATTTACAAACAAGAAATTAAGATAATATAGGAAAGTGGTTAACACTAGTATCAAACACCCTTACTCTAAATACAAAACAGTAAAATTTACAGGTCACAGAAACAATGGCAATTACAATCTGAAATTAATAGTTACAATGAAGTTATAATGAATAATCTATATATTAGGTATAGTATACAAATACGAAAAAAATTTATCAAATATCTAAAAGCTAAAAGGCCCGACGGTTTCAACATTTGCTTCAACATCCTTTCGATTTTGATTCAACACTGATCCAACACGTTTCGACAATGTTGAAAGAGTTTAAATCAACAAAATTGAACGAATGTTGAAGCAAATGTTGAAACCGTTTGCCCGGGCCTTAAAGTCAAATATATCTTACTTGTGTTTGTCAACGCGATTTTCCTCGTACATAACAGTATAGCGCTTGTTTTTCCGCGTTTTCAATCCGATGGCGGCTATCTGGAGTACCCACTCATCTAGACAGCCAGATGAGAAGCCAGGGTGATCTGTTATACATGCTGGCGGTTCTTCGACGAGCTCTGCTAGCCTTTCTTGACACCGATCGATGTCGCAACAACAAAAGCATTCCTCCGGCTTTGTTATCAACTCCAAAGAGCAGTGTGTACACTTGCACCTGTGAAACAGTAAAATTGCTGTAAATAATTATCAAAAAAAATACACAAAACCATTCATTTTAAGGTAAGAAATCGATGGTAAGTATTATAAACATACCACGAATGAACGTCTTGCTCTTCATAACGTCTCTTTAGCATCGCTTCTTCCTCTTCTTCGGCGGCTAAAGTTTGTCTATATAACTCGTTCTCCTCTTCAGTAGCGATCGGCTCTATGTCCTCATCGTCCTGAGAGAGAATGTTTTCACCTGGGTTCATAGTAACGCTTTCTGAATCGCTCGAATAGTCAGTACTTTCTGAATCAGAAGCCATGTTGTATGCCAAGTCTATCAAGTAACTGACATCACGCGCAGACCGCTGTACAAAAAAATGCGGGCCAAGTAGGCGACAGTCCAGCGATGGCGAATAGGTGTTCAAAGTAGGTTTAATGACAATTTTTGTTAGGTAAATGCATTAAAACACCATTTTTTTTGGCAAAATAAGAAGGAATTACTTATTTTTCATCATTTAAAGCTAAAAAGGTTATGTTAAATTGCAGTTCACTTTCGTAGTATTCTTGTGCTAGTCCCCCTTTAACAATTCTTTGATTGGAAATATTTGGTAGAAAAAACTTAAACATAATGATACTAAATTTTGCGACATGAATTCACTACAGATGTACTAGTTAGGTTCGATCTCAAAACAATTTTAATAGACCCAAAAATAGATTTACAAATCAAAAATGACTAAAATAGGATTAGCATTGCAATGTTAAAATGATTTTTTTTTATAGAATAAAGTCAATAACATTATAGAAACACAAAAATAACGTAGAAATATATTTCAAGCACAAAAGCGCTATCAGAACGAAATTAATATTTGCGTCCAGACGATTAAAAGTTTCGAGTTTGCGCTTGTTTTGTCATGTAGTGTGCTCATTTCATTGAAGTGCAAACGTCTTCAAGTCAACTAAAATTCAGTTTGCCTCGCAAAACGATCTTTACAAAGGCCCCGACAAGTAAAATTTACTTGAGTTTACAACTCCGATTGGCTGAGACGAGTAAAGTTTACTCGTTAGTACATGACATCTGTCAGATTTAGAGTCAGAAAGATTCCAGAACAGTTGCAAACGAATGCGTATTGAGAAAGCCCTCCGTATCGTATTAATGTACGAGTCAAATCCAAAGGTGCCCATCCCCCCCCCGGGCAAACCCCGGGCATTTGACAAGACTTGGGTTCCGTATAGTGGGGAATTTGACGCCGATTAGCTACTTGAACGGGCGGGCATTTGACGAGTGTCGGCCATCTTTAAAAATACCCAGAAAGCATTGGAGTCCTAACCACAGGTAGCCCATGATCAGGCAAAAGTCACACGGGAACGGAAACGAAAAGCAAAGAATTGATAGATAGTTTTTCCTTGTTATACACCTATCTCAAAAAACGTCAGAAAGAATTGGCGATTGACGAACAGCGATTGCAAAGGAGCTCTGGGTACTGTTCTTTCACAAGTAAAATTAAATTGACGAAGTATAAATGCTTGTCTTTGTGTTTTAGAGTCGAAAAGTGCAAAGAAAATCCAAGTTCTTTCAGTTTTTAAGATAGATTTGTGAATTATATCGAGATCCATCTTTCGGTCGTGCAATCACCAATCAAAAATTGCCAATAACCATTCTCTTCTTCAACGTTTTTTGAAATTTCCCTTCATATTTGATTGTACAAGTTTTGTCTACCATGTTCATGAGACGTCATGTAGTAGAAGGAAGTTTAAGTATTTTCTTTTCTACTTAAAGTAAAATTTGAGTTTATCACTGACTCGAGCTCGAGGGGCGGGCATTTGACCATTCTGTTGTTTCAATAGTGGGGCATTTGACTGTTCAGTTTGCCCAGATGGTGGGGAATTTGACCAATTTTTTTTCAAAAAGTCAAATGCCCGGGGGTTTGCCCGGGGGGGGGATGGGCACCTTTGGATTTGACTCGTACATAAATACTGCAGAAATACGTTCGTAAATAGCAAATGTAAAGATAAATATTCACTGACAACATAAGAACATAAAATGATTTTTTACAATAATTGTTATTGACTTAAGAGTTTAGCCTTCTTGTTACAATTATTCATAGAGTTTTGATTATAACGATCAGAATAAAACTTTCTAAACCCGCTACATGAGTGTCATACAACTTTTAAATTGAAGTTGCTAAAAATTAATGCGATAATTTCAAAGCATTTCTCACGATGACCAGTGTCTAAAGTTGCGTTAAAATGTACAATGTACGCGAATAAACGTAGCGATGAACAACAATCAAAAGTGCTTGTAGCTCGAAAAGATTGAGTTTAACAACGCAAATATATAGCCTTTCGTTCTAAAATTACATTATAGTTGATGTACGTGTTGGCAGTATTTAGAAACGTGCAAAGAACGATGATCAGAACTATTAATCTGAACTGTCCCGAACGGTTTCACTTGGCTGGTCGTCTTGATTGTCGCGTGACAACTAAACGTTCGAAATTTACACGTACACAGTGATAAATTTATCTCTAGTTTGCACAAAATAACGAATAGAACATTTTCACGTTGAAATAGTTTTACTTTTTGCACGAATTAATAGAAAACTCACGAACATATGGCAGTATATAGTAGTAATATTTACTGAAACAAGTAAAAATTACCAGTGTTCTGAAAGGTGATTGGTTGACAATGAGTAAAATTTACCGTTCTTGACAGATATCGGAAATACTCGACACTGATTGGCTAATACGATGGTAAATTTTACGCTTTCCGGTAATTTAGGATTCTCCATATTGTCTTTGGCCACTCCATATTGTCTTTGGCCGGTGTTTAATGGATAGTTTTTGATACTTATTTATAAGTTTCCGAGATCAAATTTTTTTTAAAACCCGAGTCTACCATTTCTTCATTTATTTCCTCGGAGCGTCATTGAATTTCTTTGCCCGTGACCACTATATCAAAATATCGATAAATAGACGAGTTAAACTGGAAACAGACCTAGTTTAAAATTAGATTTTCTATTTTTTTTTTTACTTATACCCTAAGGGACCAATCGTTTATTACATCACAGGGGGGCGGTGGTTTCATTCCAAAAAAAGTAAATTAAATTTGTACCCCCCCTCTAAAATCGTTTAATAGAAAACGTACCCCTGCCTTTAAAAGCTACAAGAGTCAGTGCTTTGGAAACAAATCCCAACTAATTCTGACCATTAAAAAATTCACGCCTCCCCCCCCCCCCCCCATTTTCATGTATTTTTAAACGTACCCCCCTATATTTCCACCGCCCCTCCCTCCTGCGACGTAATAAACAATCGGTCCCTAAATTTAAAAGCTTTGCATCATTTCACTGCAGAAACTTCTAGTATCATCATTTCTAACATTTATCTAAACCACAGTAACCACATGAGCTCCTTGAGCTCTTTTAATTTATGATCACTATTGTAGAACTGAGCTGTATGTATTTTTTTCCCATTTTTATTTTTGTGGTTTTTATACAAAAACAAACAAAAGAAAATGGAAAACTGTGATAACACGTTGACTAGAGTACAAATACTAAAAGTGTGCAACATAAATACCACTAAATACTGCTAAATTATGCATTGCCAAATTCTTTTGTTCTCTATTGTTTAATCAACACTATTTAGTGGTAAATAGTACAAAGTATTGCACACTTTTAGTGTTTGTACTCTAGCAAACCACTCCTAATTGTTCTAAAGTTTTCTTGGAAAACGTCTTGACTTGCTCCATATTTCTGTAAAATATATAAAAATAGTAATATTAATTACAGTAAATAATATGAGTATTAATATGAGTATGCACACTTTTTTTAAGAATCGCATAAAGTAATGTTTAGTGCAATATTTGCGGTCAAATTTTATAACATAAAAAAAAACATGTTTATAACTAATACAATTAGTCCCAATTCCAACCTTCAAACCAAAAGGGGCTGTAGGATTGTTACACATTATTCACACATCCATTCATTCATTTATTCGTTAATTTGCTTATTTATTCCAATTATTTCATTCACTCCAATACAGTTTGTTTTAAGTGTGCATATCACAATGTACTCACACTTCCATGACAGAAGAATTGTCTTGATTATCTTGCTGTTGCTCTATACGTTGGATTATTTGAAGTCCACAGGACTTGAGGTTGTCAACTTTGGCGTTAGCTATATAAACAAAAATGCTATTTGTCACGCATTATTATTTATATTATTATTGCAGTTAAAACTGCCAATAGAACAATTACTAAAATATAATGTTTGTATTGTAATACACACCTCAAGTTTCAATCGTTAGGGGTTAATAAGTAATGTACACAAGAATTCATATACCACTAAGTTACAGCCAGTAAGGCTTAAGCCTAGTTTTCACTAGCGACGCAAGCACAAGCACAAAAACAAGCACAAGACACCTTATTTTGTCGTGGAAACGGTTTGACGCAGTGATAACGCAAGCACAAGATATCAAGAATTTTCCTTTTCTTCTTGCGTTTGTGCTTGTGCTAAATTAAATAATTTTCACATAAAAGTAGGGCCCTTTCTTGAAAGGAACGGGAAAGGGTTTGAATTAACACATTTTTGATTATACAAGGTAAAATCATATTGTATCAACATATCAAGGATAGTATATATACCATTGACTATGGCAGCTAACATGAATTGAGCAGACAAAAGAAGTGATCTATCTTGAACAGCACCAGACACAACACACTGTTCTAGTTCATCTACAAATGACCTGAAACCAAAGGACACCTTTAATTATCATTCATTCAATATCTTATCATTGTTTTACCACATTTGATAATTTTCTCGCTTTCTGATTGGTCGAGAGCCATCTGATGGTAAATAAGAGAACATACCATGGTTGCAATTTTCTCGCTTTCTTCGCACACATGCAAAACGCGAGAAGTAAAAATATTTTTAATGTGGTAAAAAAACAAACTTTATGATAGTTTTGAGTGGTATGTCCTCTTATTTACCATGGTTGGCGACATCTCATCGTCTAAATTGTTGTGGATCCACTCGACTAATTTAGACGATTTGATGACGCCAACCATGGTTAATAAGAGGACATGAGGATTTGTTATGATCCATTTTATTAATCATTTGCCTGTTCACTTAATTCTTGATTAATTATCTTAATTTTCAGCCAGTATTTATTCAAATATTCATCAATTCATTATATTCAGTGATTTTTCTGTTTATTTTTTTTTTTTTTTCAGTCATCATTATTTACTCAACATGCAATCCATTTTTTAAAGCATAGAATCAAAAACACCTGAAACCAAATTCTCTTACCGAAGGAGAACTTTGGATTTGATCAAAATTCCAAGAATAAAAGATGATAGGTTTGGTAGATCTGAGGTGCTTGGCAGTTCATTAAAGTCAAGAACCTAAGGAAAAAACAAACAACACCAGTTACTGGTTATAATGATTGACACCATGAGTAAAGGTGCACCACCATCATTATCATCATCAAGCATACCAAATGATCACCACCAATATCATCATCATCATCATCACCAACACCACCAGCACTGACACCATAATTAAATTCATCATTATCAGTTCACATGCATTGTTACCTTTATTATTATCCTAGTCAGCATCATCATCATAAACAATCGTTGTCATCACCACCAAAAATTGCCACCACCACCACCAACCTTCATCATCACCACCACCATGCAGCACCACCACCATCATCACCACGCAGCACCACCACCATTATCACCACCACCACACAGCACCACCACCATCATCATCACCACACAGCACCACCACCATCATCACCACCACCACCACCACCACCAACCTTCATCATCACCACCACCATGCAGCAGCACCACCATCATCACCACCACCACGCAGCACCACCACCATCATCATCACCACACAGCACCACCACCATCATCACCACCACCAAACAGCACTACCACCATCATCATCACCACACAGCACCAACCTTCATCACCACCACCACGCAGCACCACCACCATCATCATCACCACACAGCAGCACCAACACCACCACCATCATCATCATCAACTCACTTTATTTGACAGTTCAGCAAGACATGCAGCCATAGTTGATGCCATGATTTGTGGTCTACCAGCAACTAAAGACAGCACTGTTTGTTTCTTGCACTCATAAGCTTTCAGTACTTCAGCAAGAGGAGCCTTGATATTCAGAAGAACCTGTATGGAAATAATATTCAATCCAAATATTTACATCATTATCAAAATTACAGCGTGACGCGCGAAAGTATGACTACTTTTAACATATGCTGCAAAACACGTTTTTACACGCCTTATTCGGTAAAACCAGACAACTTCACATCATATGTGTCTGTTTAAAGTACAAACTCTTATGCATAGAAGTATGCGAATACATTAACTGTGGTCACACTTTTGCTCGTCGCGCTGTAAAGCTACTCACACGATTACAATATTTATCATAATCAATGCATCAAAATGTAAAATGGCATTCTATTAATGCTGCTTCCATATGTATGACAGCAATTGATAAAGTGACTTCCAATGTAAGAAAGATAATTATTGTCATAATCTTATCCATGGTCATGTGTATGGCAATCGTTATCAATATTACTATCACCATTGCATCTCTACAACCATTGTCATCACCATCATCATCATCATCTTCTTCCTTTTCATTATCTCTACACTATTAACATAATCTTAATCACCACTATCATAATCATATCAATCATCACCATTATTACCAGCACCATCATTGGTCACTTCACAGCTAGATACAACTGACTGTAAATATTGCATTATGCCGCTCCAACCAAAATAAACAATGCAAAGCATGCTGGTAAGTGACCATGGGTCTTTAATTTTGTTCTATTTCTGTCACCATCCATCTTGACCATCATAATCATCATCATTGTAAAAATAAATGCTAGGTTGTTCTTCAATGTAATACCTGTGTAAGGTTATCAGCATTGCTATTACTTGGTATTGCTCTCAAAATATCAGTCAGCATGGACTGGGAATGATCTGTTACCTCGTAATTCTCAACTAAAGAGATACAAAATTAATAAAACCCCAGTGAACAACAACAACAGCTGATATAACAACTACAATAACAACAGCAATGACAGCAGCAAAAACAATAACAACAATAACAGCAGCAAAAATAATATAAACAGTAATAACAATATAAACAGCAACAACAAAATATAAATATTCATATTATGGATAATAGGGAAAAAATAATAATATAGTCTTGCTGCAAGGGTGCATCACAAAACATTAATATGAGAAAATGAGTCAAGATCCAAGGACTCCTACACTAAGTATTACCATTGTGGTGCCTAATTAATTAAAATAAAAAATCCCCTCTCCCCTCTTACCATCTGTAAATAAAGTTCTTTGGGTCATCTGGTACATTAGTTGAGCTAGTTGTGGCAGGAACTGAAGGCCTATCTCACCTGTAATTTATATTCAAAATAATTTTCACATATACACCTACTTGCAAGAATGTTGTCTTATGAAAAAAGAACATTAGCAATTTAGTATGTTCAAAGGAATATCAGAAATAACAAAAGAAAGAGCTCAGCTTGAGTGATCTTCTTTTGTCTTTTAATTAATTCCTTTCCCACTAAATTACAAAAATCTGGACAACGTTCTTGCAATTAGGTGTAAAACCATCTAACAATATAGTAAAATAAACTGGCCATGTTTAGGGACAGCCAGGTGGGACAGCCAGGTGGCTTGGCATGATGTATAACTTTAAATTAATTTTGTATTTACAAATTCAACAATATGAGGGTATATTAAATCATAAATTATTGTATGTGACAAATAACATGATTAATATTTTAGTAGTATACACCAAATTCAACACAGTATGTTCAAAAGGTAGATCATAAATCATAGAGGCTGAGAGTATGTGGGATTATGGGAAGTAGCATTGTAATTACATGTATGTGACTTCGAACATGCAGTACATAAATGATCATTATCAAATGGATCTCTGTTTGGAAGCATGTTGTCTTGAATTTGTCTTTCACAAACTAATATCCCATCCCTCACCATTTCAGTCCAGATTCTATGATCCGATTCTATGCTCTATCTTTGTTCAATAAGGTGACTGTATGTTTATACCTAGTTGAATTATAGATTTGCAAATTGAAGTAGCTTGCACACAGAACTGTTCACTAGCCATTCCAAGTTTTAGAAGTTCACTAGAGCAGGACAAAATAACCTGCCAATAAATAAATAAATGAATCAATCAATCAATCAATCAATATATAAATAAATAAATACATAAATCAATCAATCAATAAATGAATGAATAAATAAATAAATCTTATAATATGAAATAGACATATACGACATGTACCTCCAATATTTCTTGAGTGCAGTAATTGTCAGAACAATCATCTCTTAATCTTTTTCCATTTTCTATGACTGTGGACCCATTGCTATTGCTGAAAGATCAACAGGATAACATTCATCATTATCAACATCATCACTGGTCAGCATCATCATCATATCCAACCTTGTATAGATTTCGAGTCTTGGTAGCAAAACATTGCCAGCCCAAACCATCAATGAAGTCATCTCCTCTGAAGCTTTGAAGCTCTGAAAATAAATATATAGTTAAGAAATATAAAACGGTGGGCGTGTCTATGTACTGTGATATAAACACGCTGGGAGATGTAGAGCACAAGAGAAGCAAGCTTAGAAACACGAGCGCAGCGAGTGTTTCTCTTGCTTCTTGAGTGCTCTACATCTCCCAGTGTGTTTATATCACAGTACTCAAGAAGCAAGAGAAACACTCGCTGCGCTCGTGTTTCTAAGCTTGCTTCTCTTGTGCTCTACATCTCCCAGCGTGTTTATATCACAGTACATAGACACAAGCGGCCGTTTTATATTTCTTTTATGAAATTTTTTCGCAAAACAAATGCAGAGAAAACTTTTCTACCGAATGTTCGTAAACATGTTAGAATCAGAGTGCGCGACAGCATTCGTCATTTTCATTCTCTGTTCTCTCATATAGACATGGCCATCAACCAATCAGAGCGCGCGTTAGATACCAAAAATTTTATAAAGAGAGATTCATCATACTTACAGAAAACAACCTAATTAATAGCCCAACTAAATTTTAAACATAGCAAGAAAAGGAAAGGAAAGTAAGGCAAAGAAAAGGAAACCAAGTAAAGAAAAGAAACAGGAAAAAATAAAGGCTAGGGAAAGTCAAGAAAAGAAAAGGAAAAATAAAAGCTAAGGAAAGATATGATAAAAAAGGAAAACATAAGATATGATCAGAAAATAAAATACAAAGCAAACAAAAAAAAAATAAAATAAAAAGAATTGAAAAGAACTAAAAAGGGAAGAAAATGAAAAGAATGAACAAAGGTGCTGGCAATACCTTGTTGTCAAGATGTATCTGCAGATGACAGAACAATCTCAGAGCTTTTGGATATAATTCCTTGGTATCATCTTGCTGTTTGGATTTTTTATTAGTTGCTGTCACAGTTATTGTCTCTACCAATGTCTTTCAAAAGAAAACAATTATCAGCCTAATATTTAACACAAGCCCAACATTTATCAACATTAAAAGTGCAATTAGATAGTACTTATATAAATAACAAAAGCTAGTAAGTAGTTGTAATACTTATATAGTAATCCAAATTGATTGCCATTATTTAATGGATCTATTACAAGCTAGTTTTTAAGTAATATTGCAAAAGTCAACCTTGCCTGAAAAAAAAAACATTGGTCTACAGCTTACAGGATTAAAACCCATGGTCAATCTTTGCAATTTTTGTACAGGACTGCATGAGCAAAAGAATGAGGCCAGGGGTTGGATTCCACTTAAACAAATCATGGCTAGGCTCTTGCAATTGTTTGAATTGGTTACTAAATTATTATTCCTCTACCACTTACTGTGACATCCTTCAATGTGTTGGCAATATTCAACAGTTTTTGTTGGTGTTTCATTACAGCTTCACGGCAGGGAGGTTGGTACTAAAATAGACAATGTATTATTGACTGGTTGATTTGTATTTTGAACTGTTGGTTGATTGATTGGTAAATTTATTAATGAATTGGTTAATAGTTTTGAAAGAGCTAAATTATTGATTACTTGCTTGATAAATTGAATTAATATCTTACCAGAATCCAGAAGAGAAATTCAATAGCTGTCAAAGGCACAAGCTTGTCTGCTTTTGTTCCAGCTTGTTTACTCTGAAAAAAATTAAAATTGAGAAATTGAGAAATTAAATTGAGATAGCCTCCTCCGCAGGCAACCCTTTCCTTTTCCTTTTCCTTTCCCTCTCATGGGATCCCTTTGTCATTTAACCGAGGGGCCTCAGTCCCTCCAGGTCACTTGAGACATGAAGCCCAATAAAAGCAAAAAAAAAGAAAAAGGAGCGGAGACGCCTGCAGAGGAGGCTAAAATTGAGACACCATTCTATGAAATATAATCAAATTGCAACTGTGTAAATTAAAGCTTTTATTTATAGCAACTCTCTATCACAGATAAGTAAACTCAATCTAGACAATGACATTTATGAGACCGACAATAATTATCCATCAGATGGTGAATACTCTTATCATTTTATTGACAAGGTATTATATAGACAGTTTCTATTGTCAGTGTTTGTTTCTATTGTGTTTTTTTTTAATATTATTTTTTAATCTTTTCTGGTAGAATAATAGTGATATAATATTATAGCATTAAAATGTGTGCACTGTAAGTAACTGATTTAATTTATTGGTGTGGATATAGTATCACCAATGCTGCAGTACCTTGTCTCCAAGGTTATTCTGTAGACAGGAGTCAATCATGTCTAAAACCTTCCCAGCTTGACCCCAAGAACAAAGACAGTCTAACATTGGCCCAAAGTCTTGAGAATTGGCACTGTCATGTAGTGATGACAATGCTGATAAACACCTTTTGCTGAATAAAGAAAATAAGTATATTGTCTTTTGCTTTTATTTACTGATAATGGTGGTTTGACAAAGCAATGTGTGATTATAATGCCCATTTCACATTATGTCTAAAATGCTCTTTACAATTAATAATATGTATGGGCCACTATTCAAGGCACATTAAAATTGCAGCCATACAGCTTACATGTGTATTAGCAAAGTTTGTCTGTGAGTTATTTCAAGACATTGCAGGTCCAAGGGATGTTTTCATTGAGTTATTCACTTTGATGGGGGTAAAAGCATGAAGTTTGAACGGAACATAATGCATGCAGTGAAAATCTAGTAAGAACCTATTAGGCACTAGATAAGCAGTCATTTTGACATAACATTGACACGCTACTCAGCAAGATAGTTATTATAACTATGATTTTCACAAGTTTACCTGAATGTAGGTAAGCAGTCTGGAGGAAGATGAGCTGATATGACAATAATGGCAGCTCTTGCTCTTGCATCCTAAAGCATATCAAGATAAAATCCACAATAAATATTTTCCATTCCTACATTTTGCTACATATACTAAGCCATCTAGGCAATAACAAACTTAAGAAACACTTTTTCACAAGGGCATCATTTTGCTTTGTCCAGTACCAGACGACTTTCCCTTATCATCAAGATTTTTAATCCCTCTGGTGAATAGTTGAACTAAAGACCATTTCACAGTTTTCGTCAATCAACCGCCTTGACATGTATTCTTTAGAATTTGACTACAGCCCATGGAATTTTTAAGAGGTTCAATTGTTTGATTTAATGTATGTGTCTTTTCTTTATGTGTACTTGCCTCAATTACTGTAAGGAGCTTTGGTAGGATCTTCCTAAAGTGGTGTATCAGTTTCGATTTAATGCTTTCATTTGCTGGCTAAACATTGTAAAACAAACAGTAGTATAGTAGTATAAGAGTGAACTAAAACACTCACAGTAAGAATATTTGAGGATATGTCAAAATGCCACTAGTGTAATGCTGATATATGAAGACTTTATGTACAACAATTCAGTTAAAAATAAATGATTAAGATTCATTCATCAAAACATCTAGAAATGTGTTTATAGCCAACTTGTTTTGTATAGCTCACTAGACTGATAACCCAGTTGGCTCGCACCTTCATGTGAGGATAAATAATATTTTATATAATAATTTGTAAACATTAAGGTACAAATATAAAAAATTGTTATTGTCATTGTGTTATGCTAATTTGTGCATATAGAATCATAGTTATAGATGCATAGTGCATTTATGTTGTTATGTCATGCACAACTTGCATGTCCACATGTATGTGATGCATTCATGAATGTAAAGTACAGTCAGTGGTGTATGTCCAGATACCAAATTTTACAATTAAAATGTACATTGAAGCTATATGTTTATGAGTTACAGTTTGTAACACTCATCATGATGCTCATTTTACCTTGTCTAGCTGGTCTTTAATTCCTAACCAGGAAATAGCAATGGTCTCTAGAATACCACATATTGTCTCAATATCAGGCAAGGTCAAGACAGCATCACCAGCTTCTTCAACAGTCTCATTCTCTTTGTTTTCAGTGGAATCTAAAACTGAAAAATAATAATAAGTTCTTTTAAAACTTTTGAAATTGATGTCCACTGTAAATAAAAATTTATAGAATTTTTGGAATCAAGGATTTTGTGAATCCAGCTGCCAATCTGTGTGAGTTACATATGACTTACTTGTTGGTGTCATGGTATCCTCAATCAACAAGCTTTCATAAGATGAATCTGGAGCAATGTTTCTGGTACACTGCATCACACAACGGCACAGTAGTAAAATGAACTTCCCTATTAAAATTTAAAAAACAGTTTCAACTCATATAAAATAAAACAATATTACTATCAATGATGAATTTGCCATGTACCATAAATAAATAAATAGCATGGCTTAACAAATATTTTTTGACACATAAATGTGTGTGTATACATGTGTGTGGAGGGGGTGACATACATGTAGAGTTCACATAACAAAAGGAATTATACCAAGAAGTCAGGGAGAGAGCAGTGTGAAGATCATTGGTTGATTGGTTGATTGCCCATGTTTTATGAGAGCACACAGCATAAACATTTGCATGTTGATCAAATATATTAACTTTTTTATTAAAATTTGCTCGCCGTGTTGTGTGTTATATAAAGTAAATAAAGCACTTTTCTTGTGGATTGTCAGGACACTTGAAGTGTTCTCAATACTTCTCTCATGAGTAAATAAGATGATCCAATTAAAATTCTCTTGACTGATAGTTAAGCTGTGGAGGGGACAGAGGTGTTGTGTAAGTTAACATAACAAAAGGAGTTATACCAGTTGAAGGGACAGCAGCATGGAGATGTGCATACTGGTAAAACTTGCGTGCAGCAACTGGATTGGCTTCCCATAGCGCAGCACATCTGGTGATCTGTTGGTAAAAGGGTACATTAATATTAATTATTTGTATGTATATATTCACAAAATGCTCTTGAAAGGAGTTTGCCCAGAAAAAAAACTTACTGTAAGTGAAAAACTTACTGGTAGATTGATTGACAGACAGACACATACATGTAGTAATGCTTTTCGAAACTTGCACACTTTACATCAAATAGGGCAGTTGTTAAGGAATTATCCTTGTAATGCATGGATTATAAATCAGGATAAATAAATCAGAGTCAGAAGAAAGTTTGGTGCTTCAACACGATTTGACCCCATGTTATGTGTTGGGTTCCCTTTGTTAAAAGGTACCATGATTATGCTTTGCGCAAGGTTTTCATTCAGTAATAAACATGGCGGTCAAAGCTGTATACTCATTGCTAGTTTAGTATAGTCAATACAGATCACCCCATGACCTTAATTGTGGTACTGATGAAATGCTCTAGCTACTATGGTACAAAGAAATACATATTAATGTCAAAAATACAATCAAGGTTGCATGCATACCTGGACATCAGCTTCTTTGTTCAATGGATGGAATGAGTTCATGAGCAGTTTGACAAGTTTTCTAAGTACAGGTGCAGATGTCTCTACCTCAAGGCAAGCCAACAAATGCTCCAAGGGTACAATAGTCCAAAACTAAACGTCAAAAAAAAAAGAAATTGAAATGCCTCACAGCAGTTGGTCTTACCATAGTGTCATTTACATGTAATTTGTTTCTTTGACAATTCATTGATAGGATTTCAAATAAACAGAGGCGCAAATCTTTCATTTTATTTTATTGCAGCAGTTTTTACAGATTATAATAATATAAATTAAAGTATTGTCAGTGATGAAGGTGATAAAAATAATGTAAAACAAATGCTTGCATAGTCTGGATCTACTTATCTCAAAATGAAAAAAATTTGAAAGATTTGAACCTTGGTTTAGATGCAATGTTGTACCTTGATTGCTTTTATTCCTTTAACGAGAAGCAATAAATCCATAAAAGCTGACCTCACTTTTTCAGATACATCATGGATAAGATCACGCAAGTTCCCAAGCAGTGTTTTGAGAAGTGGGTGACTTAGGTGGTTTTCAAGGAGAAATTTAAGTCCCTGGAATAATAACATTATAAGTATAATTTACATAATATACATACAGTTTGACAATTTAGAACAAAGCAATTTAAATAACTATTTGTTGAACAATAAAATAATGCATCCTTATTGGTTGACACTCATGCATGCTATAATGATAGCACACAACATGCATGTTTACAATAATGTTTATCAAATATGTCAAGTTGTATATATTTTTATAAAAAAATTAAGAAATAGAAAATGTGCTTGCTATAATATTGTGTGAAGTTAAAAAGCAATTGAGGATTCTCAGAATACTCCCGCAGAAGTGCTGAGAAGCAAATCACGTTTTACAATGCTTCTCTAGTTAAAATTACCTTGTATTCTGACAAACCCGTTTACTTTTTAACTATGGTAGTATGCACAGTATTAGTGGGAATTTCCTATTTTGTCTGTAATAAGTACAGTTGCAGTAACAATAAGTAACTTATCTACAGCTGAAAAAGTTAAATTTGCTGAAGTGTTACAATTTGATTGAAATAATGTACATGTAGCAATAAGTATAATGTACTAAACCTACCTGGAACACTGCAACTCTGACTGTATTTGAAGAAGCATCAAAAGCAACTTCAGTAATCTTTTCAAGAAAGAAAATTATAATGTGAGTTAAAAATTCATTGATGCCTCAAATTATTTAATATTGAGTTAGTTTTGTTAATAACTTACTAATTTGTTCAATAGGGTTTTCACTGTGTGAACAGGAATCAACTCCCAGAAGACACCAGCAATCCTACAGATACCATGCACACCAGTGGCCCTTACAACAGGTGATGGATCCTGAACTAAATCCTGCATAATTAATAAAAAAAATGTTGAATATTACATAAATATATAGGCTCCTCAGCAGGCAACTCTTGACTCTGGGCTTCCTTTGTCTTGCGAACCACTCTGGGCTTCCTGTGGAGGATCTAAAGGTGTTTTTTTTTCTGATTTTGCCTATGCTCACTACCACTGTGTTTTGTATCTTTTGTATCAGGTGAACTAATTATATAATATACATACATGTACACTGTATGTATAATTATTTCAAACAAGATTTCTTCATATTCTGACTTATTTTAATTAAGATTTAAAACAATTTGTTTTTGTCTTTGTTTTATTTTCCTGAATGAGAGTATCTAGTAGGTACCTGTAAAATGTCAAACTGCTTTTGAAGAAATTCATCAGCCTCTTCATTACTTGCATCTGGATTTTGCAGAGGAAATGCGTCAATCAATAATGCAGAAGCATTTGCTCGTACCATTGGATTTGCAACCTAATAAAAATACATTATTTGTAATGAAATCCTTTCAATTATCTAGTACATTAGTTATAATGCAAGTTTGACATATACATGTGCAAGGGTAATTACCTTGAATGCTCTCCACAAAATGGGTTGGTAAAGCCTAACAAGCATTTCATCAACCCCTTGTTGTTTCTTTTGTTGGTGTAAATAGCTCAAAACCTAGAATTGGAATGATGTATGTACAGTAAATAGATAAATGATAAATAAATGGATGAGCAGATAGTTAATGGATGAATGTAAAGTAATAAATCAGGTTTTGTAGGATAATTTCATGAAAATTTGACATACTTCTGTTGTTGTTGAAATCTAATAGATATAGAAAAGAATGTTATATTATAAGGGTTTACATGTAAATGAATCAATGCTTAAAAATCAGTTAAGGAATAAATATACAAATGAGTGAATGATAAGTACTTATATTGACTGAGTGCGAGGGTTGTACGGGAAAAATATTTGGCTCGTATGGACCGAGGTGCGCTCAGTCTGTACAAATGACCAAGAGCCAAATATTTTCCTGTACAGCCCCACCTAACTCAGTCAATAACTTTTCTATCATATTAAATTATGACCCATTCTTTTCAATTTAAAGGCCATTTTTTATGTATTGATCAAATCAGAAATGGTAGTAACTTACTTTTCTAAGCCTTGATGACATTGATTGAACTCCAGTACGTTGTGCATGTACAGCAGCATACATCAAATCCTGGAAACAGTCTTTCTCAAGAACCTGAGGAAAAAAAATATACTTGGGTGATTATTACTACCGGTATTTAATTTTTTTTTTTTTAACTTCATACTGCATAACTTAGCTGCTAAGTAAATGCAGTACTAAGTCTCATGATATAGACAAAAAAAAGTTGAATCTACATGTACCTCTAAGTATGCCCCTGATGCAACTCTCCATGCTCTAAAGTATATCTCCCCATAAAAACTTAGAACTCCTCTGCAACAAAAAGGTAAACCATAGTAAATTAGGTAAGAATTGAAATGCATTCGGTGTATCAGTGAAATACAGATACATGAGAAAAATATCATATGCCCTTGGCAGGAATTGAACCCCACTGTTTCGGCTTTCTAGTCTGACGTGTTACGACTACACCACAAGGACCAACCACACCGGATATGCAGCCAGACAATGTAGTATGTATGTATAGAGCAACTGTGGGGGGTCCGAGGGCGATATTAACAGGGTTTGTGCTGATGTCAGCAAAAAAAATCTAAGGAGTATCCAAGGAGTTTTCAAGGACCAAAAAGTAATTTTTAAGCACTTTTTGCGACAACTTTGATATAGAAATGATATTCCTGTCATTGTTAACATCGCACAGAATGAATAAATTTTATCAAAATTTACCCTACTTTAGCTAGAATTAAGGAGTTTTTAAGGAGTTTATGCTGATTTTCTAAAATTCAAGGGCTTTTCAAGTGCCCTTAAAAACGTAAATCAAATTTAAGGAGTTTTCAAGGAGTTTAAGGAGTAGCACGAACCCTGTATTAATCTCTTAGGTAAATTTTGAACACCGTAAATGGAAATGCAGAAGTGAAGTGAATAAAGTTAATAGTAAATTATAAATGTATGTAAAATTTGATGTTGAACTGAACAGCACATCTCTTACATTGAACAATTAGGAATTTGGTTCTTAATGGTTTTGTGCAAATCTTTGGAGAATTCAGGATGCAATCCAAATAGAAAGCTCAAGAATCTTCGACCTTCTTCACCACGTAGAAATACAGGATGCATCATGCACTGTTGAAAAAGTTGCTTCAATTCTTCAGCACTTTCATCCTCCAAATCCAGCAACAATAGACTTTGACGCAATCCCCAAATTCTTTTCACATCTCCAACCTGTATACAATATAAAACAAATAATGTAATCTATCTTGTTCTAAGTAATTACAACATCTTTGGGAACACAGGAGTTATATTCTGTCACTCGTTTCTTGCTCCCTGAAAAAAAACCCTGGGCACGAAGTTTGTTGGAGCTCGTTCCAGGAGTCCTGATGCTTTTTTTTTTCAGGGAGCGAGAAACAAGTAACAGAATATACATGTAACCCCTGGGTTCCCGAGGATGGATATTACAATATCTGGCAAATAGGTAATTCATATTCATAAAAAAGGCAAGAACTTACAAGTCCTTTTGCAAGACTTCTAATTACAAGGAATGGGAGTGTATTGGTGACAAGTTCTTCTTTCCCTTCTAGTCCATTTATGAACCTTAAGAATAAGAAGATAACATTAAGTGTCATTTTTACAACATTTTTGTTATTATTTTTCTTGATAGGATCTTACCAGGTTTCACAAAGCTGTGCAATACTGTTTGGCAGTTTCTGGGTTTCATCAGGGATATTCAACATAACTCCTACAGAAGTGAAAAATCAAATTCACTACTTGAACTGTTCACAAACTTAAAAAAACAACATGAACAATGCGTGGACACAAACACTTTTAATGTAAAATTGAAAAGAAAGAGATGCAGTATAGTATGTATTATACTGTATATACTATACAATGGATTTGAGTGGCATATATACCGTCGAATATCCCATGAGTCACATATATTTTCTAGTATACATACAAGCCTTTAGGCGAGTGTGTCTCCAAAGAAACTTCAAGTGACAAGTAGGATATTCACGGTACGTCATGAGAAAACATTGTATACCGGTAACTACTTTACCTCACATCACATAAATAAAGAGAGCCTGCAATTAATGTCTCATGGGAAGAGGCAGTTAAATACTGCCGAATATACAATTGTATATATACTGCATTTTCTATGATGTATCTCCTTAGATATTGGTTTAATTGTGTACTACAACCTTTCTGTACTCAAGTAGTGTACTATATATGTGATTGTACATGTAAATAAATAATACCAACCATGTAGAAAAACAACCGTCTCCAGAAGAGCTGAAGGGACGTATGGTTTATCCAGTGAAATAGCACAAAGGCCAACTGTAGTAACGCCTTGTAAGCAGTTCCTCAAAGCTGACATTTTCTGAGCAAATGAAAAGACATTTAGTATATAAATATGTAATGTATGTTCTTCATGAGTTACAGTGTAATTCCCTCAGTCACTTGAGTTTTGAAATGAGCTGATGCCTTTCTTTATTTTTTTTATTTGCTTTATTTTCACTCAGATTAAATATTTAAAAGATAATGTGTCTGACCTCGTTATCCTCGTCCTGCTCTACTTCCTCTTCTTCTGCATTTGGTGTTGCTTTAACGATAACATTATTACACAAAACTTTTAGACCATCCCATATTCTTTCATGTTGCTTCTTAGAAAATGTTTGTAGGACTTCTGTTATGTCGAAGGCGTCATTCTTGGAATTCTACAAAGAATAAAAAGGTTTTCAGATAATGAAATTAAGCTCGACGTGTATTAAAATACAAATCCTGACTGCAAAATAAGCGATAACCTACAACAAGCATTTATTTTTATCAGTGATATAAACAACAAAAAGTAGTGATGGTGGTGTGGGGAAGGGACGTGGAATGGATCGAAAATGGCCCAAAATGGCAAAGATATATTTTATCTCGAACTCAAACTTACGTGCTTTTCGATGTATTCTAGAAATTTTTCGGGATCTTCTTCCTCCACAGTACTAAGAAATGCTTCTCTGATATTCATGCTTTGTTCTTTTCAAATGTTTCAATCAATTTTCACCTAAATGGTCCTAAAACCGGGTGTAAACATGAAAAAAGTCGTGAAAATCGTTCTGTTTTGATCAGCGTTTGCGCGCCAAAATTCCAAGCAAGTCACGTGACCGGTCATGCTCAGTTCCTTTTTATCCAGCATGCAATGTACGCTTGGTGAAAGAACAAGATGGCGGTAAGAAAGAAGGACGGCGGGCCGGACTTGAAATACTTTGAATCTCCTGAAACTGCTGCTTTATTTGAGCCAGTTAAACAGTTCTTGTTGAAGAATCACAAAAAGGTAATTTTGGGACTGTTTGTTATTTCACTTGTTATAGTAAAGACCATTTTATTTCAAATTTTGTAATGACAATTTCACATGGTTTATCACTTTTGGTCTTTGAATGCTGCTGCTGTTTTTTTTAAAAAGAAGGATTTCTTTTTGTTTCAGTATGTCCAGGCCGAGCCGCCAACCAACAAAGTACTTGCTTCTCTTGTTGCCCAGCTTCTTCAATTTCAAGAAGTAAGTTTTTTTATTCAACCTATTGTTTACAATCATGCGTAGCTTATGTTATTGTTACAGTTTTTGGGTCGATCTAGTCAAACTTTTTCGATTATAATCTGCATCAAATGGATATTTTAATGAGGGAAAGCCGTATTTTAATTCACTGCCGTTCATCTGTTTGCCTTGAAACAACAGAAACCGTCTGATCGAACAGGGAAGATGCTTTAAATTTCAGTTGAATGAAATCTTTTGTTGGTCTTCCTGTGGATGGTTATTAAAACCTGTTTATGGTGAATTTCATGTTCTCACTTTACTACGTACTGAAGTCTAATTTTTCAAATTAGATGGAAAACAAAATATGTTTATCAGTTTTAGTAGGCACAAATGTAATTACTGACTGACTAAAAAATTACTGACTGGCTACTCATAGAATGTAATTGTGAATTAGTGTTAGTGAAGAACAATAACAATTGTTGTTTTTATAATAATAATTTTATGATTTAATCTGTAAACTACTATCCAAGAAATCAAACTTCAATTGAGAAATTATATGCATAGTCTGTATAAACTTGATATTTTGTTGAAATTGTATTTTAGCTATTACCAGTATGTACAATTATTTACATTTTTCTGAATGTACTTTTATATCATTTGTTACTAGGAAAATTTTGGGCGAACAGTTTTGAAACCTCTTTTAACAAAACTACCAGTAAGTATTTTTCTTATCTTTGATTATGGGTAATGTGTCTGTCTACGTACTCAGACTGTTGTAAATCTTACAAATGCATGATTGGAATATCAAAGTTTGTTATTATCATTAAAATTCCAATACTGCTATGCAAATCGTTTTTGCTACTAATATTTTTACCTTTTTTGATGATTATGATTAGTGTGTGCTATGAAAATAAAATTAGAAAATGTCTTATACATGTACATGTACGAGTATGTTGATAACTTTATGTTCTTTTTGTTTGCATATTAGATGAAACTTTTCCAAGACTTTTCACCTGGTGGAGGTCTATGTACAATCTTTTCTAATGTATACAAAACAAAGACAGAACAGGGATGGTATGTTGACCAGCAAGACATGTGATTTTTTGTGCACAAAGCGGTCAAAAATGACCAAGATATCAATTGTTGCATATTACAAAATGCATTCCAAATAATGTGTACAATGCAAAGAACTGTTACAGTGCATGCGGACACTCAAACTGGAACCACTTATATTAGACAAAACCGTCCAAAAAAAACATTTAAACCAGACAGAGATTGAACTGATAACAGTGCGCATAAGCCAATTAAATTATAGTGTTCTCACACTCATAACATTCTTGAACTGAAAGCTGCAATATGATTGGTTGATTATCAATTCATCTAAAGTGATCCTGGTTGGAGTGTCCACACTGTAAATTGATTAGAATTGTGTGAGTGTCCCTCACACAGTGTAGTCTTGGTGTCTTTCTCAAGACTATAAATAACACCCTGATGACCACAAATACCAACATCACTTACTTCTGGCTTCAATCCACTCAAGTTTAAATAATGTTATTAGATCAACAAAATTTTAAGAGTCATAAATTCATATTTTATTTTCACTCATAACATGTGTTTATTGTTGTTTTAGGAGGAGGTTTGATTTCCAATCGCCGTCAAGGATGGACAGAAACGTAGAGCTTTTCTTGAATATTGAGAAGTCTCTTATAGAGGTACATGTGAGACAAAATTTGATATTCAAAGCAATATGCTGTTGTATTGCTAGATGCATCCTCGGGAACCCAGGGGTATTCTTCTGTCGCTCGTTTCTCGCTTCCACAACATATACCCCTGGGAACGTAGTCTGTTGGAGCTTGTTCCGGAAGTCAAAATTCAAACTTATTTAACAACTTTCTTTGAATGGTTATCTTGATTTTCATTGGTCAACCTTATCAATCAGGAAAGAGCTGAATTTTGACTTCCGGAACAAGCTCCAACAGACTACGTTCCCAGGGGTATATGTTGTGGAAGCGAGAAACTAGCGACAGAAGAATACCCCTGGGTTCCCGAGGATGTGCTAGATGTATCACTCATCCATAATGCTGTGAATGCATGTGTGTATATTGTTAAGAACATTGCTTGTGCATAATTTAAAAATAATGACTGTTGAGCAACAGTCTATGATCCCAGACTATTTTACCAGATGACAAATCCCTACTCTTTGTGAGCAAGCCAATAGTATTTTAATTACTTTTTACTTCCACATGTATATATATGGTGTAAGTAGATGTTAATCAATCCAGAATCTACACTTACCACTAGTCTGGTGCATCCTGGCCTCTGTAAAAAGGTTTTATTATTATTATTATTTAGAACAAGCTTCTCGAAATGCCAAGGTTGTTCTTAGCACCTGATGTGGATCAAAGATTTATTGCAAATCTCAAAGATATTGCTAAAAGACACAATGTAAGTGAAAACCATGTAATACTGAAAAAATATAGACCTATTATCATATGTCTTCATACATGTATGTCCTGTTCCTATGAATGGCTTACTTTTGAATGGCTGTCTAAAGTATGTGATAAATATTTACCTTGACATCATTACATTCATTGTGTTTAGGCTACTGTAGTTGAAGACAGAGCATTGGCAAGTCATGCTATACATGGACCACCACTACCAATGTCTGAAGGTTAGTTCGCTTGCAGTTCTACACTTATATGTATTACAAAATGAGTTAAAATGAAAGGTTCAAAACTTGATACTAACCTATGACACTTGTGTGACAATGAAATTACAGCGCAAAGCCCAAAAGTGTGACCACAGATAATTTATTCACATTCTTTTGACATGTTTGTCTGTAGCTGCTTTGGATTCAAATGGACTTCATTCTAGCTATTTTTACCTCAAAACTCATCTGAAGATTGACATAATTCTTGTCTTCTGATTCACAGTGAGAAATGTTGACATTTAATCTAGACGAGTTGATTGAAAAGATGTAGAGAAAATATGAATAAATTATCGCCGGTCATACTTTTTGGCTTTGCGCTGTAACTCTATTTCAACCTAAAAAAGAAATATCTTCTTAATCTTCTTTTTACAATAGACATTAATCTTTATCATTTTATTATTAGTTTAGTTTAAAACTCTATGGTTATTATAATTATCAATTCTTTCACATGGAATTTCTTTTGCTACCAATAACAAAGTGTGAACTAAAAGCAGTGCATGTATTTGATGCACCCTTTTCTTGTTATCAGAGGATTGGCTACGGCCGCTAAAGAAGCAAAGTGAACAGGTTCTTGTGCATTGGTGGTACTACCCTGATAGGTAATTCACATTTTTATTTGTTCTCAAAAATGTGCACAGGGTTCGTACGGGTCATAGAAATCCTGGAAAGTCATGGAATTTTGTATTTTTGTTTACCAGGCCTGGAAAGTCATTGAATTTTGTTGAGGGTCATGGAAAGTCATTTAAAACAATGCTTATCCTGATACTAAAAAATAATATAACTTCTATTCCTTAAATAAATATGAAACTTTTTGATAATTACTGGTCATGGAAAACAATGAAAAAGGCATGGAAATAGGCATGGAAAGTCATGGAATTTAGAAACTTCAAAAAGTACGAACCCTGTGTGCATACATTTTCAATGTTGAGTTATGTTCTGTTATACACCGATCGAAAAATGTTGACCAATTTATATCACCATTGATATTGACCGGCCTCCAGGACAAACATGAATTTGAGGCTTGGCAGTCAAAACAATATGAGGTCACTGTATTTCTATGAACTGAGTTTGCTATTAAGTGAAAGATATATACTGTATAACCATGTCTGGTTTCTATTTTAGTTATGATACATGGGTGTCTACTAGTGATGTTGTAGATGAACCACAAGATGAGCCTGTCCATCAAGGACCTTGGGAGGTATATACAGTCATTAGTGCTACATAAGAACCTTATTAGTTTTGCCCATTGTTTTTAGATTACAGTATACTCTTGGTGAATAAACTGCTTTGTTCGACATTCTTTTGTGGAAAAAAGGAAATCACAAATATTTAGCATCGGTAGTTCCTCTAGCTAGAAGTATGTAAGCTGATCTCCCAGGTAGCTAATAGTGCACTCTGTCCCTCTCCTTCTCTCTCCATCAACTGTTTCACAGTTATCTATAGCTACTCAAAGCTAAATAAATTGAACAGAAGTTGAAACAAGACATTTGTATGTTTAAAACAGTTTAGTAGTAGTAAACAGTTTGCAAGTGTATAACTGAAGATCAATTCTATAATTATTTGTAACAAAATATAATAAACAAGTACATGCATAATATTTTTTCATTTAACTTTTTACATAATATTTCTTGCAAGGTGAATGCTCGTTGGTTAATGGATCTAGATCAGTTTAATGAGTGGATGAATGAAGAGGACTATGAACTGACTCAAGCTGAAATAGCGGTAAGTGACAGCATGTTTGTGCTCATAATCTCTGTGAAAAATCATAACTGTTATTTTTATGTATCTTCCAGAGTGGCAGTGTTGGGCCAACATCACTTTCACATGGTAAGCATTGTCTTCCATTTATGTGATTAAAATCTGTTCTACATCAGTTCTACATGCAGATGTAGTGAACCACTTTACCAAACACTTCATGTTATATCGCAGCTCAAAGGACCTTTTCACAGTTGTCATAGATCAACCTCTGTACCTTGATAGCGTGTAAATAATTGACTTTGGTTTATGGTAATTTAAGGAACCTACACCTTATCAATCAATTGAAACAACTCAAAATTGACTGGTTTAGTCAAATTCTAAAGAATATATTACAGATTAATTGACAAGTATAATATTTTGATTGAGGAGAACGTTTTAATGGTATATTTAAACTAGAACACGTAAACTTGGTACAGCCATATATCTGGTGATAGCAAAGAGCAAAAGCCTCTTACTGGCCTACCCTGTAGTTTATTTCTTTTTATTAATAAATAAATCCATCTAGTATATAATATATATATTGATTTCAATATGTTTGCCATCCACTCATATATCAAATACAAGTACAGTGGTACCTCTATTAAGCGGTCATCCTTGGAACTTTCCAAAGTGGCCACTTAATAGAGGTTGGCCACTGAATAGAATAGGTACATTATAGGAATAAATGTGAACTTGTTATTGTGGCCGTCTAATAGAGGGTGACCTCTTAATGGGTGACCTCTTACAGAGGTACCACAGACTGTAGTTGCATAAAAAATGGAAAGAAAGAAGACTTTATTACATGTATTAGAACCTCCAATAAAATGACAGCTTAACCTTTGTGGATATTGTGTTTTAGAATCAATTTTATTACTTTTGTAGGGAGAAGAAAAAGTTATCGCAGTGGAGCTTCAAGTTCAGAGGAGGTTTGTGATGTATTTGATTGCTGTTCTGAATAGTGTAGCTTGAGGAGTTTTGAGCTAGCAGAGATCTGTGGTGAAGTACATTATAATATAGGTTTGAAAATTATTATTTAAAAGAATCTAAGCAAATAAAAAATGTTACATAGAATATAATGCACTTTTATCCAATGGGTGCAAAATATGGGTATGTCTAGATTAACTTTGTTTTATTATTTCAACAGCCTTCAAGTCCTGATTCAGGTAATTAAACTGCAATATAAAATAACTATTAGAATTCCTTATTCTGATTGGCTAAGGTGCATGCTTTATGCGCATTTGAATGCTCAAATATGTCAATTTGTATTTGATAGAAGAAATTTATAGAAAACTTGCTTTCTTGGCAGCCGCTATACATGTACGCAGTTATGAAGCACTTGGGGATTCACGTCGTTCTTCTCTTAACACTTCTCTCATGATACTCTTTCAATCCCAGCATGCTTAATAACAGCACACATGCATATTTTCGATTTCTTCACTAGTATCCATTACTGTATATACATGTAGAATTAATCACTATTTGCAGTACTATAGAGTACAAACACTAAAAGTGTGCAGCACTTTGCACTATTTAGCAGTAAATAGTGTTGATTAGACAATAGAGAACAATAGAATTAGACTAATTTAGCAGTATTTAGTGGTATTTATGCTGCACACTTTTAGTGCTTGTACTCTATGATAATAATTTATTATTTACAAACAATGGATATTATTGATTTTTCATTCTTATTATTCCCTTGTCATAATACAGCTCTGAAAGCCAAGAAAAGAAAGCGTAGTCCCTCGCCTGATCCAAAGAAGAAAAAGAAAACGTAAGAGATACATTATGTCTGAAATCAATAAATTATAACTAATTTTGTCCATTTTTGACTTTGGTCCTGCTCAACTTGCTTACTTTAGTTATTAACTTTGTAAATCTTACTCATTTACTTACTGGCTCTTTTCCACATTGTTCTTGCAATGGAAAAAATGTCTGTCACTATAAATATATTTATTATGACGTCATTACACATTATCTTGCATTTAAGATGGGACACATTCCTTTGCTTACATACTTACTTACTTACTTACTTACTTACTTACTTACTTACTTACTTACTTACTTACTTACTTACTTACTTACTTACGTACTTGCTTTGTAGTTGTTTGCTTACATATTTACTTACTTACTAGTGTATCTGGAAAGCCACCTGGAATAAAGGAAGAAGAAATGTAAGCCTAAATGTTTATTGATCCCAATACATAATATTATCATGTTGTTGTAAGATGTTTTAGGCATTTAAAGATATGTCTACATTGTTTTTATTTGTTAAAGATTACATTAACCCAGTTATTGATATTGTATTGTGTTGCTCAATATTTTAGTGAAGACCCAACTAAAGACATGCCAGATCCGCCTGCTGTGCCAAATGTAAGTCATATCAGCTAGTCACATTCTGTCTGAAACTTTATACTTATATTTATATGAGTGAGAAACCTGAATACATGTGTTATTACAGTGTGAATCGAAAAAACGTGGGCACCCAGAAATATTTTAGAAATTGTTTACTGTTCGTTGAACAACTCACAAACAACTCTAACTACAAAACGTTTATCATACTACACATCATTCAAACTTCTTGCGGTGATATAGTTGTTTCTGAGTTGTTCAACAAACAAAAAACGATTTCGAAAATATTTCTAGGTGCCCAGGCACGTTTTTTTGATTCGCACTGTAATAAAAATTGATTTGAAATATTCAATAAATGTTACCATGTGGTGCACGATTTGTACAAGGTATACAAATGTAAGCTTTGGAAAATAGTTTTTTATCATATTTTTTTTGATATTTCTTAGATAGAGGAGGTTCCTATTCCAGCATCAAGTAAAGGAAAAGAAACTGACCTTCAGCCTGTAAAAGGAGGAACCCTTACTGACATATCAGAAGCTGGTAAGAAAAAAATATGTACATTAAAAATAGTTAGGTATCTGTTGTAGGGCATCTTGCATCATTATACTTAGATATAACCAATACTATAGGTAATAGAATGAAATAAAAATGTAAGTAAACTTAACTTTACTGATGTTTCAAACTTTAGCCCTTCGTCAGAGTAAAAGCTTGAATGAAGGGGTAAAGCTAGAAACGTCAGTAAAGTGTTAAAACATTTTGTACAGTGTTACAAATTTGATTTTATTACCTGTCGTTTTTATCAAACACCAATCCTATACTAGTTTACTCTCTAGTTACCTGTGGCCAGCGGTAGCAGCCCACAGGTCTTAAAATGCAGCGTGTTCCTTCTTCACTACTTCAATGTCGCGTTTTAGACGAGCCCTTGATCAATGTGTCAGCAGTAATCATGTGCTGTGGGCTTCCTGTGGTCCCATCATGCCTTTCACCAATCACATGTAATTTTCGAGTGTCATTACGGTAAATAAAGCTGTGAAATACCGATGAATATATGGACTATTTTGACCGAAATATGTACCATTACAATGGGAATCTAGCATTCTTTACTCGTCAGATTGTTCAGATTGTTGGTAAGCTACATTTTATTGACGAAGAGATCTTAAACTCTGAGATCGCCACCCCTTCCATTCGTGTGTTCTCTAGATAGTGTGAAAATGTTTTGCTAAAAATAACTGCAGGCCACAGGTCAACCCTGCAATCAGGGTCTCGTTTCTATTTAATACACTTCAGATATAACAGCAATCATATAATATTATTATTAGGATCATTTATTATTAATTATTTTGATATTTCTATCTACAAACATCTTTTGACAGGATTCAGTTTAGCCTCCTCTGCAGGCATCTCTTATATCTCTTTTCATCAGGATTCCTGTGGTGAGGAGAAAAAATGAGCGAGGGAGTCCCACTCCTCCCTCAATCTCGGCCCCAATCTTTCTTCTCTCGGAAATCCCACAGGAATCCCCAAGAAGAAAAAGGAGTAGCCTGCAGAGGAGGCTAGACTCGATTGTAAGAACTGCAAAAGATTCACTGTGCACATACATGTAACAACGCCTATACTGATTCAAGCTAATGCATTATCATATTTATCATATTTCAGGTAAGAGTGATGAAGCATCTGAAGCTAATGAAGCAGAAGAGCAACAGGAAGAACCTGAACCACATGCCTCTGCACCGGCATCACCATCTCAATCACAACCAGAGATATTTAAAGAACCCTTAAACTTACCAGATACTGAACCACATGATGAGAATCTTACAGAACAAACCCATCACATTGTTATACCTAGTTATGCCTCTTGGTTTGATTACAATAGGTAGGGATTACATTTTTATTATTATGATGATTATGATTATGATGATAAGTACATGATAGTGATGATACATATACAGGATGATGATGATGATGAGTTGGTGATTTAGAATTATGATGATTATGATTATGATGATAAGTACATGATAGTGATGATACATATACAGGATGATGATGATGATGAGTTGGTGATTTAGAATTATGATGATTATGATTATGATGATAAGTACAAGATAGTGATGATACATATACAGGATGATGATGATGATGAGTTGGTGATTTAGAATTATGATTATGATGATAAGTACATGATAGTGATGATACATATAGGATGATGATGATGATGAGTTAGTGATTTAGAATTATAATGATTATGGTGATCAATGACCATGGTTGTAATGATGATAAATTGACAAAGATGTTAATTTTGGTGATAAAGAATTGTGTTAAGAATAACAGAATGATGATGATGATGATGATAATAGTGATGATGATATTGTGGTAATGATGATGATGATGGTAATGGTAATGGTAAAGATGATGGTAATGATGATGGTGGGGGTAATGGTAAAGGTAAAAATGATGCTTATGATGATGCTAATGATGATGATGCTAATGATGATGATGCTAATGATGATGATGCTAATGATGATGGTATTATGGTAATGATGATAATGGTGATGATAATGAAAAGGATACTAGTTAATGCTTAGTTTTCATGTTATGGTTTCAGTATTCATGCCATTGAGAGGAGAGCACTACCAGAGTATTTTAACAACCAAAACAAGTCTAAAACACCTGAAATGTAAGTGCAACCATCTTCCATATAATATATGCTGTTTTATTAGAATGGTTTCTAATGTTGTAACATATTATACCTATCCTGTATGTTATCGACAGATACCTTGCCACCAGAAACTTCATGATTGATGCCTACAGACTGAACCCAACTGAATATCTAACAGCCACAGCTTGTCGTAGAAATCTAGCAGGAGATGTATGTGCTATTATTAGAAACCATGCATTCCTTGAACAATGGGGGCTTATCAATTATCAAGTAGATGCCGATGCACGCCCTGCACCAATGGGACCTCCATCAACATCACACTTTCACGTCATGGCTGATACACCAGCTGGATTACAGCCGTTACAGCCACCTAAAAATATGGTACGTAGATATTTTACATGGTGATTCTTTATTATTATAACCATAATTATAATATTAAATCTACCTGTAGACAGAAAAAGTGTATTTTGTCTTAAAATGTTGATCACTTTCAGATGTCATCTTCACAAATGATGCAATTTAAGGAGGAAGGTGTTAGCAAAGACATATCCAAATCACCTGCAAGTAGCACCAGCTTTGGGTAGGTGCTCAATCTCCAATACTCTACACTATAATTATACTTCACACCTCATTGGCATGTTACTTTACACACATGCTCATCTGCATAATAAAAGTAGGTTATACAAAACTTTTCATTACAAGTTTTTTCCAAGAAATCTTTGTTTCATCATCTACCACTGCAACAACTATTATGGTCATATACCACAAAAATTAAATTTTATTGTATGAATAAATTAATTGATAACAACAGAAGAAAATGACATCCTTTGCAAGGTTCAGAGTGTGGATCAAAGCTTGGTCTGTGACAATGACTTTTGAGATAATTATATATATAGGTATATAAATTTTATAAAACCATCTAATTACTTATCATCATTTTGTAGTCTACACACAGACCAATATCTATCAAAGAAAAGCCAAAAGGTAATTTCTCAATTTCTGATTTTTCACTGCATGTTGAATAATTCTGTTGTTTCATTGTTTTTGCTTGGTTGTTTGCCTGTTTGTCTGTTTATTGCCCCATGTGATAATCTGTGTTTCATCTTTTGATTTGTAGGCTGCCACAGCTACTAAAGAATGGACTGACCAAGAAACTCTATTACTATTGGAGGTGATTACTGTTTAGCTTATGGCTAAAGAGTTTTGTACAACAATTATACGTTATTCACAAAAATAAATTTCAAGTCATTTATAAGAGACAAACAAAATTAATGACGTTCTACTTATCTAATATCCACGATTAATATCTTTTTTTAATTTTCAAAATCCCTCTGTATGTAGCTTGGCTACTTTTATAAGCATTTAAACTCCTATGGATTGCATAATTTGTCTGTTACTCAGGGCATGGAGATGTTCAAAGATGACTGGAATAAAGTAGCTGAACATGTAGGCACACGTACCCAAGATGAATGTATCCTACACTTCTTACGATTACCTATAGAAGATCCTTACCTTGAAGACATGAAACTTGGTCCTTTATGTTACCAACCTGTACCGTTCAGCCAACAAGGAAACCCTATCATGTCTACAGTTGCTTTTCTAGCTTCTGTTGTGGACCCTAGAGTTGCAAGTGCTGCAGCCAAAGCTGCACTGGGTATGTAATATTAATAATGATTTATTTCTTGTGCATCCCAATAATTCTGGAAGCCCTTACAAATTGATTTAAAAAATACCAGTTGATAGAAATATAGGAAGATATAAATGGATATTTACAAAGTATTTTGTTTAATTTGTGATATTGATTAACCTCATTTAATAATAGAGTGAAGACACTAGAACCATTAAATAAAAACAAATAAGTTACTAACTAAGAGTTTCTATTAAGTCACTATCACTCAACCAGAAACATCAAATATAAAAAGAAACAATACCTCATTTCAGCTTTACTAGTCTTTGATAGTCACAAATAATCACTAAATAAGAACTATTACACAGTAGCAATTTGATTTGATTTCACAGGTAATGTGTTAGCGCTCTACTATAATTATTATAGTGATAAATATATATGATAGAATAAATGGTTCATTCTATCCCACCTCCTTTATGCGCACACCGAAAATTAAAAGAACACACAATGTGATTCCCCTTTAGAGAAAAATGCAAGTTTGCTAATACTACTTGCTCTATTTCACAGAGGAATTTTCCAAGATGAAAGACGAGATCCCAAAATCTGTCATAGAAAGTCATGTGAAAAAAGCTGCAAACTCCAAAACTGAAAAAGTAAAAGATGAGCCAGCAGCAAGAGAGGATGCTCCAGGTATAGTTTCTAGGCGTGAGAAATAATCGTGATCGACTTCTACACGTGATGTTACACTTTTTTTTACCAAACACTGCACCTGCTGTGTAATTGCTTTTATGAACAGTTGCATATATTTCAGTTAGTGTACTGTTAAAGTAAAACAAACTATTATTAGTCTCAACTATAGTTTTTTTAACTGAAAAATCCTGGTTGTTCAAATAGTAGATAAAGCTGTCCTCTATTATAAAAGTTTTCTAACATATAACTTGTTTCCGTCCGCTTGTTAAGGATATATCCAGTGGATAACACCATTCAGCCTTTGTGCAATAGGCCCCTGTGTTTTAGATACTTGTTAAACTCCTCAAGAATTTATGAGCTAACTATTTCTCCAATATTCATTTTGTAGAAGAAGAATCAATGGATGTCGACGAGAGTGAATCAAGTAAACAAACTCCTAGTGAGCCTTTCTCCACTCTGGAAAAGGTACTAGCCTTTATAGTCTGCTTGTATATTGTTTATATTCCTTTACTTATTTCTGTCTTATTATCCGATTCTCGACTTATCTTTTTACAATGTAAAAGTTCGCTCCTATTACTCAAATAGTTTCAAAAGGAAATCAGATACATCCCGGAAAAACGTACCCCCTTTTCGTGAAGTCACCTCTATCTACTACAATGGTCCTTAAAAACGAATAACGCAGCCTTCTTCCTATTGTATTTTGACTTAGTCTCTATCACTACAATGGTCCTTAAAAACGAATAACGCGGCCTTCTTCCTATTGTATTTTGACTTAGTCTCTATCACTAAAATGGTCCTTAAAAACGAATAACGCAGCCTTCTTCCTATTGTATTTTGACTTAGTCTCTATCACTTAAATGGTCCTTAAAAACGAATAACGCGGCCTTCTTCCTATTGTATTTTGACTTAGTCTCTATCACTACAATGGTCCTTAAAAACGAATAACGCGGCCTTCTTCCTATTGTATTTTGACTTAGTCTCTATCTCTAAAATGGTCCTTAAAAACGAATAACGCAGCCTTCTTCCTATTGTATTTTGACTTAGTCTCTATCTCTAAAATGGTCCTTAAAAACGAATAACGCGGCCCTCTTCCTATTGTATTTTGACTTAGTCTCTATCACTTAAATGGTCCTTAAAAACGAATAACGCGGCCTTCTTCCTATTGTATTTTGACTTAGTCTCTATCACTTAAATGGTCCTTAAAAACGAATAACGCGGCCTTCTTCCTATTGTATTTTGACTTGGTCTCTATCACTTAAATGGTCCTTAAAAACGAATAACGCGGCCTTCTTCCTATTGTATTTTGACTTGGTCTCTATCACTTAAATGGTCCTTAAAAACGAATAACGCGGCCTTCTTCCTATTGTATTTTGACTTAGTCTCTATCACTAAAATGGTCCTTAAAAACGAATAACGCGGCCTTCTTCCTATTGTATTTTGACTTAGTCTCTATCACTAAAATGGTCCTTAAAAACGAATAACGCAGCCTTCTTCCTATTGTATTTTGACTTAGTCTCTATCACTTAAATGGTCCTTAAAAACGAATAACGCGGCCTTCTTCCTATTGTATTTTGACTTAGTCTCTATCACTACAATGGTCCTTAAAAACGAATAACGCGGCCTTCTTCCTATTGTATTTTGACTTAGTCTCTATCTCTAAAATGGTCCTTAAAAACGAATAACGCAGCCTTCTTCCTATTGTATTTTGACTTAGTCTCTATCTCTAAAATGGTCCTTAAAAACGAATAACGCGGCCCTCTTCCTATTGTATTTTGACTTAGTCTCTATCACTTAAATGGTCCTTAAAAACGAATAACGCGGCCTTCTTCCTATTGTATTTTGACTTAGTCTCTATCACTTAAATGGTCCTTAAAAACGAATAACGCGGCCTTCTTCCTATTGTATTTTGACTTGGTCTCTATCACTTAAATGGTCCTTAAAAACGAATAACGCGGCCTTCTTCCTATTGTATTTTGACTTAGTCTCTATCACTTAAATGGTCCTTAAAAACGAATAACGCGGCCTTCTTCCTATTGTATTTTGACTTAGTCTCTATCACTAAAATGGTCCTTAAAAACGAATAACGCGGCCTTCTTCCTATTGTATTTTGACTTAGTCTCTATCACTAAAATGGTCCTTAAAAACGAATAACGCGGCCTTCTTCCTATTGTATTTTGACTTAGTCTCTATCACTTAAATGGTCCTTAAAAACGAATAACGCGGCCTTCTTCCTATTGTATTTTGACTTAGTCTCTATCACTAAAATGGTCCTTAAAAACGAATAACGCGGCCTTCTTCCTATTGTATTTTGACTTAGTCTCTATCACTAAAATGGTCCTTAAAAACGAAGAACGCAGCCTTCTTCCTATTGTATTTTGACATCGTCTCTATCTCAGGATGACGAGTCTACAAAAGATGAAGATCCTTGTGATTCAGCATTGGAAATGAATGGTGACGGTGAATCGAGCCAAATGAAACTAGAGGACACTAAAGAAGGCAATATTGCCACTGCTGCAGCTTCAGCATTAGCAGCTGCTGCTGTCAAAGCCAAGGTATAAAACATGTTACTCCAACACAATAGTACTATAATGATAGAAATACATGTACGATATATATATATATATATATATACCATAAACGAACAGACTCATTAAAAATTCTGAGTCCAGATGGGATTTGAACCCAAGTACCTTCGTTTTTTAGTTGGACGCTCTAACCACTGAGCATCTGGTATTCATATAATATTATGATGGAGAGCTAGGCTTTTAGTGTGGGCTGTATGTGACATGCAGACTGTAGAAGCTACAGTCACAGAAATAATTTCCGTGAATATAAATGTCAATGATAATTGGTATAATATAGAAAGAAATGCACGATTGACTAATGGACTCAGATTCAAATAACTTCCATAGTCCAGATGGGCTGATGCCATATTTATGTTTCTAGTAAGATCGTACCTTTATTTATACACATCATACCAATTGCCATTGACAAAATACTATACATGTTAAGTGATAATGGTTGTGTGGTTGACCAACTGATGATGATGTGGTAATGGTGTTGGTCTTGATCATGATCAGATGGAGATAATGGTGGTGATTATCATGTCAAGCATTATTGGACACTAGCACATAGTGATTATAAGTCTCACTTTCACTTTCAGCATCTTGCACAAGTTGAGGAAAGAAAGATCAAAAGTCTGGTTGCTTTACTCGTTGAAACACAGATGAAGAAACTTGAAATAAAACTACGTCACTTTGAAGAACTTGAGACAATAATGGACAGAGAACGAGAAGCGGTTAGTATTTGTGTGTTACCAGCAAAAACGATACGTCCAAGACATAATTTCAGTCATGTGGGGTCACGGTCGTCCACGGCATTATCATCGCAGCAAGTTTTAATTGAAAGTTAATATAAAATTATATATTATTTATCAGATGTTAATGTGGATAATTTAGCATTGGACACAGCAGCCGATCCGTATAGCTTTCGGAAACATTAATAAATAAAAAAGCTATTATTGTGTCATTTTAAAAGCGGCTCTAATCAGATGCTTTTGTTGTAGTTGGAATATCAACGCCAGCAACTGTTAGCTGAACGTCAACAGTTCCACCAAGAACAACTACGAGCAGCTGAAATACGAGCACGTGCCGGGTACATGACGTCACCATTAGGTACTCCTACTAGCCAACAACAGAATGCACCCCAGGCCCACGCAGTACCACAGCAACCTTCTACACCACAGCCAGCCCAACCTGGACAGCAACAGCAGCAGCAAGGAAAACAACAGCAACCAAACCAACAAGACTCTCAAAAACTACCGACACAAACCCAACCAGCCGGTGCAACCCAAGGACAGCAGCCGTTGATGCAGCAACAATACCAGATGCTACAGCAAGGGCCAGATCAAGCTAATCGACCACAGCCATCAACACAAGGTATTTCCCATCTAGAATTATCTGTACGATATTTTTATATACTCGATGGAGATAAATAAATTGTTTAGTGGGTAGTGAATCATATTTCGGGCCAACAGATCTGTCAGCCTGATGAAGACTAGCAGATTGCAGTCGAAACGTCGCGGTATTTCTACCATAACCTCAATCGTGAGACAATTGATTAAGTATCCTTTTAATTTCACATTCCACGATGAATAACCTATTTCCTTCTATAGATCTGTCAGTGTATGATTCCTGGCCTATAGGCAATTACTTTGTGTCTTTGGAAAATCACTCGAATTTAATGATCGGTATTTGTTCCTGGCCCAGAAGATAACTTTGTGTCTTTTGGGAAATCACTCCATTCTCAATAAAAATATGTAACACCTCTAACTCATACTCTGTAATATCAAAGGTGGTCCAAGCCAAGGTAGCGCTCCATCACCAGCCCCGGCACCATCACCTATGATGAACCCTGGCTCTGCTAACTCGATTGGTTCTCATCCCGCATCAGGATGTAGTACGCCTGCATCATACCTTGGTGCTGGTTCCCCGGCACCACAAACACATGGACCTGGTACAACAGGGGGTATGGCTACTACTGGCCCTATGCCGGTGGGTGGGGCAGATGGCATGGGGTCACATACCCCTTCTCCTTCTACTCCAAACAGTGGACAAGTAGAATAAAGACGTAATATATTTGTAAATTAATCTGTACGTATAGTTAGGATAGAGATAAATCAGGTGCCTTTAACATAAATACGCATTTTGTAGTCACACATTCAATACAATGTCATCCATTGATTGCAATTATAGGCAACATCAACCGTGGTTCTTGTAGTCAATATGTCTTGGTCATCACCATTCCTTTCTTTGTCACCTTTAAATAGATTCCTGTAGAAATTATGCTTTTATAAAGACTAATAAATTGGTTATCTTTCTTTGCTCTGCTTGTAATGTAAAGTAAAAACGGATAAAGATCCCTATCATATATCCGTATTTCCCCGCTCGCGCCCCCTGATAAAAAAAAACAGTTAGACAAGTCACGTGATGGGGACCGTACTTCTTTTGTTGAGCGGGACTTAAAAAGCCGTGCGGTCTGCTCAAAAAGGCGTACGAACCCGCTTGCAAAAAAATAGGCATGAGGCTACTGCTTGACAGTTTTCACTGAAAAATCAATGTGCAAAAATAATGTTCTGAAGAAGCGATAGTAATGAATCGGCAGGAAGTCTAAGAGAACAATGTGTATCTGTGCAGTCGCGTCAAAATTTGCAGAACAAGAATAAAACTGCCAGTTGCCGAAGCTTATTTATTGTAGAGCAAAGCCATATTCCCGGTAATATTGTACAATATTTATGTGCATCTTTCATTACGTTTATAGGAAATGTTGTTTCGGCGGCTATTCGCACCAATTTTACTATACGAAAACATTTGTCAAAAGCTCATTCTTAGAATAAAGCTCATTTAGTATTTTGAAGAGTGACAAACATACAGCAAAATGTGAGATTCTTGACCTTATATATATGTTGATCTGACCTTAAAAATGCCAAAAATCGAAGGGCACTTCAATCGGTGTGTCATGACTAATGCTGGGCTAATGCTTTTGTTGTCAAAACAAATCATCCCTTTTCACGGTATTAAACGTCTTATTAAACCTAAAAACCTTCATGAATAGTACAAATAAACATTAAAAGTTAACTTTCTCTAGACAGATATGAAGTAGCAGCCAAAATATAAACGCTTCGATCGTTCAAAGCTGGCCATTCTATTACAGTCAGATCATTGGCATTTTCGGGTTTCCTGTGGTGTTACGGGCTTGCTTGCTTGCTTGCTTGCTTGCTTGCTTGCTTGCTTGCTTGCTTGCTTGCTTGCTTGCTTGCTTGCTTGCTTGCTTGCTTGCTTGCTTGCTTGCTTGCTTGCTTGCTTGCTTGCTTGCTTGCTTGCTTGCTTGCTTGCTTGCTTGCTTGCTTGCTTGCTTGCTTGCTTGCTTGCTTGCTTGCTTGCTTGCTTGCTTGCTTGCTTGCTTGCTTGCTTGCTTGCTCGATCAAACTTTATCAAATTTCAGACATTTTATTGGTTCAGAATTTCTCATCAATTACATGTTTTAGATGCCTTTGTGTTGTTTAGATTGTTATTTTCCACCAGGAAACATGGGGAACGTGGGTGGTGGTCTCTCTGTTGTTATTAGCACAGTTTGAGGTGCTTGTGCGGTCGTAGTTATGGCAACTAGAATTAAAGAATTTAACCAATTAACAAAGAAAATGCCTTCTTTTTACATACCACATTCAAAGGTTCAAAGGTTTTTATTTACCACATACACACAATAAACATTTACAATGAAGAATGGAAAAAAATAGGTGGAAGGTGCAAGAGAGACAACCAGAAGGGTTAAACAAAGTACTCTATCGATCTTGCACCCGGCCCAGGACTAATTAACAATTTAATAGTATGAAGCGTGGAGATTACATAGGAGATTCATAGTATTCTAACACATTTATAGCTTCACTGTTCAGGATTTAGCAGTTTTTCACCATAGCACAAATGACGAGACTAAATATATATATTATATTTCAGGCCTGTTATGGGCCCAATACCCGCCTTATTTCGCAGCAAGATTAGGTGGGATTAAGCGAGATTAGGATATTTCGGGATTTTCAGCCTTGCGAGGTTAGGCGGGATCAGGCGGGAATAGGCGAGATTACACATTTTAGGATTTTTTTGCTCTCGGGGTTAGGCGAGATTATACGAGATTTGGACCAATAACAGGCCTTATTTCCGACCACCGCTCCCCCTGCCTTCCTTCTACATACCACATTTAGGGCAACACTGGCATGCAGGATTTGCGGGTTGTTCACCATAGCACAAAGGACGGGACTACGTGTATATTTTATATTCCCGACTACCCCTCCCCCTGCCTTCCTTCTACATACCACATTTAGGGCAGCACTGGCCAGGATTTGGTTGTGCTACGTGACCGGCATTGCAAATGCAATAACTTCTAGCAGTGCAGGTAGCAACGCCATTATTACCACAAGTACACATTGAACATGCACCCTGACTGTCCTTTACAGGCCAGCTGGAACCAGGTTGCATAACTTGGCCATCATTGTAACAATCTGATTATAAAGAGGAATCGAAGAAGTAAGAATCAAATTTAGTCAAAATTAGATTCGTATAGAGTGAAGACTGTACTAAACCCGTGAAATAGATATTAGACTAATACACTTTAGCAGTCTCTAATTCCATTGTTTTCTTTTGTGTCTATTTGACTATTACACCTTGACTATTTAATTTTGTTTCACGTACGGATTTAATGTCTTCATTCTGTCGCACAAGATGAGCATTACTCATTAGTAATTGACAGCCCTAGCTCAACATCAACTATCATCAAAATCAGTATTCCGGTTATAAAATAAACTCAACAGTATACCAAGTGACATGAGTATAACCTCCTATCATCCGGGGTCAAATTATAGGGAATGCTCGTATCTATTGTGGGGGAAAAATCAGCTATTTGGTATGTCTTACCGTACTAATTTCGACATATCTTAATATCTTCTAGGTTTTTGAGAAAGGAACATTTCATCGCATTCCTTGCTTTTATAATTTTTGTATGTGTATGTGTTATCTATTAGGGGGAAAATCGTTCATGACACGCCCTCGCGTAACGGACTTTTGGTATCTTTTAAGATAATTAATTGAACGTTAAATTTTTTTAGGGGTGTTTGTGAAAACTATCGTCATCAATACCCGATGCTTTCACCCCCTACGCCGCCACCCACCTACTCGCAAAATAAATTGTGTCGCGCTTCATGTACATCGTATACTTACCACACAGACTGGGCATCAACCACCCATGTACTTCGTACTTACCACAGGCTGGGCAGCAACCAACCATGTACAATGTACTTACCACAGACTGGGCAGCAACCACCCATGTACTTCGTACTTACCACAGGCTGGGCAGCAACCACCCATGTACTTCGTACTTACCACAGACTGGGCAGCAACCACCCATGTACTTCGTAATTACCAGACTGGGCAGCAACCACCCATGTACTTCGTACTTACCACAGACTGGGCAGCAACCACCCATGTACAATGTACTTACCACAGACTGGGCAACAACCACCCATGTACTTCGTACTTACCACAGGCTGGGCAGCAACCAACCATGTACAATGTACTTACCACAGACTGGGCAGCAACCACCCATGTACTTCGTACTTACCACAGGCTGGGCAGCAACCACCCATGTACTTCGTACTTACCACAGACTGGGCAGCAACCACCCATGTACTTCGTAATTACCAGACTGGGCAGCAACCACCCATGTACTTCGTACTTACCACAGACAGGGCAGCAACCACCCATGTACAATGTACTTACCACAGACTGGGCAACAACCACCCATGTACTTCGTACTTACCACAGACTGGGCAGCAACCACCCATTTACATCTTATACATACAATATACTGGGCAGCAACAACCAGTTACAGCCAAAAATCTCCATGCATGAGTTATTTTTCCATGTTTTTACTTTGTTTCTCTATATTGCCTATTTTGCACTGAAAATTGGACACGCGCGGCCAAGAAAATCAGCAAAACGTAAAAAAAATCATCAAAACAAACAAAACATTTCTTTAAGTTATACATGTTGATATTTCTAATATTATCGCACGGAAAGGCCGTACGCTTTAAAACCCTATCGGATACAATACTAGGCGTCACTTACCACAGACTGGACAGCATTCCCCAGTAGCATTCTTGAACTTTGCACACAAACCAGGGTGACAGTAATAATGGCTGATGCATCCTGAAGGGTTTCCATCAGAACCACAAGTGCACTTCTGACAAATAGCGTTCTCTGGGCTAGATGACCAGTCATTGGGTATGTCCATTATGTCACCTATATTGTACTGTTTACCGTTGACATTACACGAGCTGACGATGGATTTCTTTTCAACTGTTTGATAAAAGACATATGGTACAAATAAGTTATTTGGTACAAATGGAAACATTTGACGAAATAATTCGAGTTCTCTAGACGCGTGAATCAACGAACATTTCCACTCAGTTGGTCACGTGACTTCATCTCCATTGAATCGTTCTGCTTTATAAAAATCAGTCCCAGAAATGAAAAGTGCACCTCAATATTAGTAAAAGTACAAAATTTCATCTCGTAATATGGATGACAGGAGAAACGGCTCGCAGTAATATCACTGATTGGGCATTGAATTGCGTATCATGGCTAAGCTGAAATTTTACTAATATCAAGGTGCTCTTTCCATTTCTGGAGTTCATTTTAACAGGCTGTTTAAATTTATACTAAGGAGCCCAACTAACAGTAAGCCTCTTGATCGAATTTTAATCGACGTGGAAATGAAAAAAAAAAAAAAACCCGGAGAATAACTAGTCAATAAATCTTCAGCACAAGGCGTATCAAAACACGTAATTTAATACGTTTTTCTTAACCGGTGAAAAAGTATTTTTGTTACTAGTCTTTTAGAAGAATATATATATGTTTTAAATGATAACTTTTGAACTATATACGCATCAGTGTTTAAAACAAAAGGAAAACGTATGTATCATATATAAATAACATTTAAAATACCTGTTTATGCTAAATATCTAATTTATAAACTACACTAAACCGAGCTAACGAGCCAAAGCCAATATCCTTAACGTATGGAAGCACCAGCCTGATGTTTTCGACCTGCAAGTTTCTATTGGTACTTAAATATGGATGAAATGATTAACCTGAAAAGCAAAGTTTGCCCAATGTTTACCAACTCCATTATCACAAATGTCAATGTCTTCAGCTTTATTAATAAGAATGGAGAGTTTGTGTTATGAAGTTGCTTAAAACTAATCAGGGTATAGATATTAACCTGAAAAGCGATATACAAAGTTTGCCCAGTGTTTACCAACTCCATGATCACAATTCTGCGAGCTACCATGATTACTGAAACGGTTTTGGGCATCGTCATCACTCCAGCATTCGCCATAGAACTGAACACCAAATACGGTTCTATAGCCTTTCTCGTAAGCCTTCTTTGCGCATGCTTTCACGATTTCTACAGTGATGCTAGGCCAACGGGACCAGTCGATAGAGCTTCGTTGGTTGTAGTACAAGTTACTAAGAGCGCGCGGTTCAGTTTCTTTAAAGCAGCCAACTGGTGAATATTTCACGATAACTGGGAAACAATATCGTGAAAAACAACTGTTTTATATTATATTGAATATTTATTCCAATTCACTTAGAATCAGCCAGCCAGCTAGTTAAAATTGCTTTCTTTTATTTATTCATTGTTATTATTTTGAGGGCCATGTGTATATTATCTTTAGATATTTAGATACACTTAAAAGTGTTACCCTTTTTAAATAAAGTATTCTATTCTATTCTATTCTAATATTATCTTATTAAATTATTATTGATTTATTATATCATTATTTTATATAAATTGCGAAAGCTTTAATTTATATGCATGCTTAAGGTCCGCACAAATGGCTTCAACATTTGCTTCATCCTCCGTTCAATTTTGTTGAATGGCAATGTTGAAGCCGCCCCATTTCAACATTGTCATTGAAACCGTTTAACTCCCCTACATTCAATATCGTTCAATTGCAACAACCATTCTACAGCTGAGTGTTCAACAAAATCGAACCAATGTTGAAGCAAATGTTGAAGCCGTTTTCACGGGCCCTTACCATCGTTGTTGTTGATATCTTTGATTTGGAACGAATTCTACAAATGATAACAAATTCATAATATACACAAATTATGAGAATTCTATATATATACATATATATATATATATATATATATATATATATATATATATATATATATCGGGTGCATTGTGGGAACGAATACGCGCGAGATTTTAAGTATTTAAGCGTATTTACGAGTATTTAAGCATGTTTATATATAATATAAGAATATTTAAGACTACCTGACACCACTACGTGTTAGAAAACGCTTAGATAATATAAATCTCGCGCGTATTCGTTCCCACAATGCACCCAATATATATATACATATATGTATATATATAGAATTCTCATAATTTGTGCAAAAGGCTGTATATATATATATCGGGTGCATTGTGGGAATGAATTCGTGCGAGATTTTAAGTATTTAAGCGTATTTACGAGTAATTTTTGAATGATAAAAGAGTATTTAAGTTTGGAGCCTGACACCACTTCGCGTTAAAAAACGCTTAGATACTATGAATCTCGCGCGTATTCGCTCCCATAATGCACCCGATATATGTATATATGTATATTCTAGACATTTACAGAATTTTTGCAAGACGCTGATATTTGCTAAATATATTACAAAAACTAACGCAAGTAAGTTTGTAATCATTTTAATCTCCACGACGTTTCGACGCTATCCAACGTCATTTTCAAGAGGACATTAGTATTCAAGAATCTAAAAATGACGCTGGATAGCGACGAAACGTAGAGGAGATTAAAATGATTACAAACTTACTTGGTTTAGTTTTTGTAATACAAATAACAACTAAAGCCACTTTAATCAATATATATATATATACATATATATAAACTGAATTAATCTTTATTTTTTTAGTTTAAGTTTGTTTTCAATTTCATTTTTTATCACTTTCTGGCTGAATAGTCGGCGATGGAGGCATGCAGATGATGAATTATGAATCGTGCTTTGAATTCATTAAAGTGTTTCTTCTTCAGTTGAGCAAATGGATAATTCATAGAGATGATTGTATACTTGATTGAATAAATAAAACAATCTAGGCGTAAAGTTTTCACGGTCAAAAGTAGCTGATTTCGCCTCGAACTATGATCTGGAGCAAGTTTAATGAGTTCGTGACGTCACTTTGGTTGCATTTTGGCTAATCATGAGCGATACAGACAGACTTTTGAAAGAAAAGTAAGGTATATTGAAACGCTTATAAAATTGTCAATTTTCATTAAACTGTCACAAAACTTGAATTGAATATTCCAATAATTATATGTTTTATAGTGTCGACGTCCAAAACAATATCATTTCATATGGGCACCGAGTGAAAGAATCATGAATTTAGTATTAAACGGCCGTTAACCAAAAACTGAGAAATCAAGAGTCTTTGGTGATAGATGATTGCTTGTAAATACGTATAGTATAGGGCTACGGTTACAAAGCAGATTATCATCATAACAAAACAAAAACGTACGGCTCTAACGCGGTCAGGGCGCGGCAAGGCACAGTCGAAATTCTAGGAAACTAATCGTGATTAAATGGTAAGGCACGCCTACAACACTGAACTTTTCACAGTTATACGAAATCTGTTCTAACGAGGATTATAACAAAACTCGAGAAATCTGGGGTGCGTTCGATTCCATTAGAACAAATCCAGAAATTCGTTTGCAAATGGTAAACGACTTTCCAATCACTGAGACGAACGAGCAGGATATGAATGTGAACCTTTATCAAGAACCCGAAAAGAGCGGGAGAGGTTGATTAGCTGAATCGCAAGTCCGTGATTTCTGGAAATTTCCGATTGGAAAGACACATGCCATTCTTCCAGGAAAGCAACACTAAGCTGGCGCGAAGTTTTGAACAATTCAGATTTGAGCAGTTTTTCTGTCATAAATTTGAAATAAAATTTGTAAATGATCGAACATCACTGACTATAGGTTAAAGCGAGAGGAATAATGAATCAACAATAAATTTTGCTTCATCTCTCGTAAATAAGTATTGATAAACACGTATGTTAAAATGTGCATTACCCACCTCTGATGCTGTACTAAGACAGATTAAGTAGACCACTGCTACGAGACACAATATGACCGACAGACTTGACGACATGGTGGATGATTTCTATTTAGAAAAATAACAATGAAGATAGATAAAACAGAGATTTTAAAAATTGGTTTAGAAGAGCTATGTTATACACTAGTATTGAGTATCGACGCTCTTACAAAGGTGACACAATTAAGATTTATAGAGTTCAGTATTATTATTCTTTTTTTTCTAAATTAATTATTCCCGGCCTTCTTTTCTCCACTTGGTGTACTGTACTCCGCTTGAGGAGGTGCCTCATAGTGAACTCCCAGACCAGTTCTTGTATCCGCCCTATTGATCCTTTCTTGTTGTATTATTTATTGTATTTAAGTTACTTATTTATGATTTCGTTTCTGTTAACTTTGCAAATCTCTTGTGTTCTTGATCAAAGGCCAACAATAGAAACAAAAATCTAGGTATAACATGAAAGCATCTCTCAAAGCCAAAGCTTTTAGTTATCTGACTGAGGTGAAATAGTTCTTACCTTGAAGAATGGGCATGCACCTGTTCTCGTTCCAGTGAAGTTTTTTTGTGAAGGTACCTAGTCTGACGAGCCAGTATTTAAGGGTTTTTCATCAAAAAAGTTATTAAATTCATCTTTTTTAATGGTTATCGTTAGCATTATCTTACCCCAGGGGAGAGATTTTATGATAACCGGTGTTTAATAGAAGTCGTTAATAGAATGGTCATCAAAATGTTAATTTTTACGCTTGACCAGATATTGAGAAATATTGGAATGACGCTTAAATTATATTTTAGGGAATAGGGTTGCTTAATCCAAAGTTTAAGAAGTAAATGATAATATTAATAATAATTCTGAGAGATCGGAAAGGAGGGAAAGATCAATGCAAAAATGAAAATGCGATCCGAGTTGTGTGCAAAATATTTAACGTAGAGGTAGGTAGTGAGTGTGAGTGAGTGAGTCTCCCCGATTATAGTAGGGCACAACACGTGTCAAGCCAGAAGATCTGAGACATTGAAATATTTTATACAAAAAAGAAACAATTTTTTTTATCCGTTATAGTCACAAAACGGCCAAGCTGTAAAATATTCTATAGTCCTGCATAAGCCGTAACTTATAGACACTAACATTGTCAGAGACACTCATGGAAGAGCAAAGCCACTTGAAAAGGAAATATGGAGGACGTAAAAGAAACTTAGCAAAAAATGATGATGAAAAGAGAGGAAGAAGGAACGAAGAGAGCGAGTGAGCTGCAGGGGAACGAAAGAATTCGAAGGAATGAAGTAAGAAAGAATTGAGGATCACAGATCAAGAATTGCAAGAAAAAAAATATGCACAACTATGATAAAGAGAGAATCTAGTACTTTCTTAGATTGCATTTCATGGTTTAACTGCATTTGCTCCATTCAATAAGGCACTTTAAAAGTACTACATCGCATCGTTATCCTGTATTCGCCATTCCTAAGTTGCGCAAAGGATTGGGTCGAGTTGTCATCGCAAAGCATTTTGGGGCTGTTCTTAGAGACGCTACCAAAACATTGCCTTTAAAGACCTCTAAACCTTCGAGTGAATGTTGAAATACTGAGACGAAAAACGATCATTTTAAGTCAGAAAAACAAGATATTCCTTTAGCAGAACCACCAAAGCCATTACAGCTGTGTTCGAAAGCTATTTTGAAACGCTGGCGTTCGCGTAGAAGTGCAAAATTATCCGGTATAATCGAACGAGCTAATTCGAAGGTGAGGTTGTTTGAAACGGTCTTGTTTCGACATATCTTTCATATTTTTGCTCGTTTTGTTGAGATAAGATGTCAACTTTTGTCTATATTTTTTTTTTAAAGTCAATAACTTTATAGTCTGGCGAAAACTTAAAAGGATAGTTCGTCGATCATTCAGTTGGAAATATTGCGAAAGCACTGCTTTCTTTGGTGATTACAAGGTTTGTGTTCCTTCTTTCGTGATGAATTCCACCATCAGGATTGACGATATGATCTCCTTATCTAAGTTGTTGTCTATATTGACTCTAAAAAATATAAATACAAGCAAAATTTGATGTATGATTGCAATAAAACTGGCAAAAATATGACTGATTTCGTCGATACCTAGACAGTAAACTACCGCTTTCAAAGAACCTCACATTCGAATAACTCGTTCGATTACCGAATAATTTTGCGCTTCCACTCAAACGCCAGCGTTTTAAAATAGCTTTCGAGCACATCTGTAATGGCTATGGTGGTTCTGCTCAAGGAATATCTTGTTTTTCTGACTTAAAAATATCGTTTTTCGTCTCAGTATTTCATAAGGTTTAGCGGTCTTTAGCGGCAATGTTTTGGTGGCGTCCCCAAAGGCAGCCCCAAACTGCTTTGCGATGACAACTCGACCCAATCCCTTGCGCAACTTAAGAATGGCGAATAGTAGACGATGCTTTATCTACAAATATCAAATGTGCCTTGCTATGATACTTTTGTCAGACAATTTGATATTGTGATCGCAATGACTTGCGCAGGACAATTATACTGTTCTTAGATCTGAGATTGTAATCAATGACTTTGCTTCAGTACTTTTGTGCACGCACTTTGATTACAATGACTTGCGCAGTACAAGAATACTGTTCTCAGGTATTCTGAGATTGTAATCAATGACTTTGCTTCAGTACTTTTGTGCACGCACTTTGATTACAATGACTTGCGCAGTACAAGGATACTGTTCTCAGCTATTCTGAGATTGTAATCAATGACTTTGCTTCGATCAGTACTTTTGTGCACGCACTTTGATTACAATGACTTGCGCAGTACAAGGATACTGTTCTCAGATATTCTGAGATTGTAATCAATGACTTTGCTTCAGTACTTTTGTGCACACATTTTGATTACTATGACATGCGCAGTACAAGGATATTGTTCTAAGCTATATTCTCAGATTGTAATCAATGGTTTTGCTTCAGTACTTTTGTGCACGTACTTTGATTATTATGACATGCGTAGAACAAGTATACTGTTCTCAGATATTCTAAGATTGTAATCAATGACTTTGCTTCAGTACTTTTGTACACGCACTTTGATTACTATGACATGCGCAGTACAAGGATACTGTTCTCAGATATTCTGAGATTGTAATCAATGATTTTGCTTCAGTACTTTTCTATACGCACTTTGATTACAATGACTTGCGCAGTACAAGAATACTGTTCTCAGATATTCTTAGATTGTAATCAATAATTTTGCTTCAGTACTTTTGTGCACGCACTTTGATTACTATGACATGCGCAGTACAAGGATATTGTTCTAAGCTCTTCTCAGATTGTAATCAATGGTTTTGCTTCAGTACTTTTGTGCACGTACTTTGACTATTATGACATGCGCAATACAAGTATAATGTTCTCAGACATTCTGAGATTGTACTTGCACAGTACTTTTCTATGTACGAGAACCAACTACACGGTCTGTGTACGTTGATGCTATTTTGGCCATGCCCACACACATATTCATTATTTTACCATTATTTATTTTTCTTATTCTTTAATCTCTTTTTTAGTTGTAGTTTGTATGTATTTACATAATGCATGTTATTGTATAACGTGTAAAATTAATAAAGTTCAAATTCAAGTTCTGAATATGATGCTTTTGTCCCACGAACAAGTATGAATAATTATTCCATTGCTTCTATTTATGGGCTAGCTAAAATGTGCGGAATTTTCGTCCCCGCAGTACATTTTTTGTAAAAACGCGTTGAAAATTGCACTTCCGAGATTCTCTGATCCGCAATTGTGTAACCCGTACTGCCCTAGTCCCTCCTCCCTTAGTGTTGTTAGGTTAATAGCAGCTCTCCAATTCCCGCTCTAATCATGCCCTTATTTGATTGAAATACATACCTTCAAACGTTAAATTTATTGTAAAAAAACGCACAATACTACTTAAATTTCTATCACAAACATTTCACAACATTGTTGTGTTTGGTTGACGGTTCGTGGTCTTTGGTTTAGTACAGCCCTTTGGTTCGGTTGTGATCGGTCGCTTTTTGTTCCATGCAGATAAAACTTAAATACAGTGGTATCTCTATTAAGCGGTCACCCTCGGGACTTTCCAAAGTGGCCGCTAAATAGAGGTTGGCCGCTGAATAGAGGTATAAAATAGGTATAGGAATAGATTTGGGACCGTTCAATGGATGATCGCTTAATGGGTGACCGCTTAATAGAGGTACCACTGTATAGAAACGATTTTCGGAGTCAACAAACTGAGAGGAATTATATGATATTAGAACCGACAACATAACAAATACAGTTAACACCCGCAGTTAAGAACCTATTGGATTAAGAACCTCTTGGCAGAAATTTGCCATTTTAATACCCCTTAATATAAGAAGGTTCTTATATGTGGGTTACAGCCAAATTACAGGATAAACAACCCAGAAGTTACTTGACACAGTTTATTGGAAAAAATAATAACATAATACAGTATTAAATCTTTGTTTACAGTTACTGTTGTGAATTGTAAGTTGATTGTTTATTTGTTTGTTTAAAGTCACAATTTAATGTTAGTCCAAACCGAGCTTATTTATTATTCTTATAATAAGAAATAATAACATATCCCCTTTATAACAATTAAGAACCTAATTAAGAACCTGTTTTGCCTAAATTACCAACAACTACTCTTTTATACAAGAACCTATTTTGCCAGACTTTTTTAAAATAAAGGTTGTTAACTGCGGGTGTTTACTGTATGTTATTGTTAGTAATCTCCTCGCTTCTTTGCAATCAAAAATTTACGGAGATCACGGGATTGTGATTGTGGTAATCCACTTTTCTCGCTCTTTTCGGTTCTCGATAAAGGTTCACCTACTATTCAAATTCATCTGGTATATTAGAGTTTTGTGTTTTTCTGTATGTCATATTTTGTTGCGTCAGTCGGTCCGTCAATCAATTTACTCCCAACCCACGAGTATATTTTAGCATATTTTGTGAAATCTAGTTTTTCTGTTGACATTAAGGTACTACCTTAACTGATCAAGATGAGCTTAACTAACACTATCAACCATATGACAACACTGTATTCACAACAAATCCGGCTTGAGCTGAACAGTTTACTTAACAGTTCACTCAGTAACAGAACACTGTGCGGTCTAGATAACAAACGTGTCATATTTATTTATACAATATAAAACATCTTCTATATCTAGTGTACTTGTTTGCAATATAGCCAAGATCTTAATTTAGCTAAAGAAATATTAGCTTTTCTTGTTTTTTTTTTTGTTTTTTTCAGAGGCGTTTCTGTGAGGATATATTTCTATTATCTTTACGATATTTGATAAATAACGCTTAAAAAGAAAGAAATAATTATTCTACATCTATGTTCTAACGTTTTGTTATCATAACGTAGTTTAATTAATATCATTTAGATATAATGGTAATGATTCTACTCATTAAGAAAACCAGAGGCGTTTCTGTGAGGATATATTTCTAGTATCTCTACGATATTTGATAAATAATGGTTAAAAAGAAAGAAATAATTATTCTACATCTATGTTCTAACGTTTTGTTATCAAAACTTAGTTTAATTAATATGATCTGGGTATGATAATGATTCTACTCAATGACGTATTTTGGTGTTGATAGCTTGGTAAAGTACGAATTAGTTCAATTATCGTTTCTCGTTAACCAATTAACGCGTTTTAACGATATCTTACACGGATTTCGACATACAAATTACTTACACGTAACTAGCTGTTTGAAGTGAATGATAAATGTCCTTGCTATATCAATTTCTGTGTGATCATTGGACTGTACTTGAAGAAGTCGTTGTGTAATACTGACTGCATTTGAGAACAATTATACAGGGACTATTTTATAGAACATTGGATTGTCTGAGTTTTGCTCTTGTTTTCTCTCTTTAGAGTTTTCATTTGTTCCTGATCTTGAATAATATTTTTTCACATTTCCCCCCCTCTTTTTGAACCTGTTTTGATAGTATATTCTTTCTTAGTTTCCCTCACTTCCTTCTTTCATTTGATTTTGTTGTTATTATAATTTTTTTCCTTTCCTTGCTTCTTTCCTTCATTCTTCTTGCCTACTCCCTTGACTTTTTCTTCGTCACGGTTACGATTTCTTTTGAAAATTTCTCATGAATTATTAATGAGTTTTTGAAGTATATATAAATGTATGGATCGCTCCTTCCCACCTTCATTTGTCCTTTCTCGTTTCTCCTTTCTCGTTTCTCCTTTCTCGTTTCTCGTTTCTCCTTTCTCGTTTCTCCTTTCTCGTTTCTCGTTTCTCGTTTCTCGTTTCTCGTTTCTCGTTTCTCGTTTCTCCTTTCTCGTTTCTCGTTTCTCGTTTCTCGTTTCTCGTTTCTCGTTTCTCGTTTCTCGTTTCTCGTTTCTCGTTTCTCGTTTCTCCTTTCTCCTTTCTCCTTTCTCCTTTCTCCTTTCTCCTTTCTCCTTTCTCCTTTCTCCTTTCTCCTTTCTCCTTTCTCCTTTCTCCTTTCTCCTAGCTTCTTTCTCTGATATCTTCGCTACTTTCTTGTACCCTTTTTATAGCTATTCCTTCCTTCCTACATTTATTAATCAGTTTTCAGTTCAGCTTTTGATTTTGATTTTTGTACTTGTAATCACAACGTGCGGTCTAGATCCATCTTTATAAGTATATCTAAACATAAATAATTAAAGTCGTTAATTTCGATGGCCGTTCTACTAACGACTATTAAGGAAGTGTATACCATTAATAATTGTACACCGGTAAATCACGGGATCTCTTCCTTGTGGTGAGATAACGCTAGAGATAACTTAGACAAGGTGGGTTGAATATTTCCGGTTTCGCAAATCATAAATACTGGAGTATCCAAAATCTTTCACAAAAAAACAGTTATATTCCCTACCATCAAAGTAAGAAATCGCCTTTGATTTTTGTAACAACAACAATAACTTTATAACTTTATTCGTTCCTAAAATATTGATAGTTTTTACAATATTTTGCTTTTAGAATAAAAGTATAATGGACTATATTTTATTAAAAAAACAATTCGTTTCTTTTTTCTTTTTGAAACCTGGAGTCTAGGTTAATTGTGAGGAATTTGGTTATTTTTAACGCTTCCATGAGTAAAATCTGGCAGTGCAAGGCTCCTTTTTTTTTCTCCCTTTTTCTTTCTTTCTTTCTATTTTGTTTTGGCTGAAGTTCGACTATTTTTTTTAAATTGAAGGTTAAAGTTTAAGGGCAGCAAAGACACTTGTGGCAAGTAGTGAGAACTGGTTTATGAATTAATGACGGAAAATTACCTAGTTTTCATTATGCAAAAAGAAATGATAATTAATAAATAAATAAAAAAACATCAAAAGGGGAGATGTTCCACTTATCACGTAATTTCAAAAGGAAACAAATAACGTTCATTAATGTACAAACTTTATTCGGTGTACAAGTAAAAGGCACAGTCAGTAGTTATGCATGCTTTGATTCGTGGACAACGCGAATAAAGAGAATTCATAGTTTTTTTTTCAGGCGATAATTGAACCAACGACCTTCCCATTAACCATTGGATTACTGGTGAACCATAGCTAGTGGTGAACCTAATAATGAGCTAGAAAGGTCGAGATCAGAAGACCAATGAAACATCGCTACAAGGTCTGGATGAGGGTTACCCACTAGAGACAAACTATCGTCAAAACAATAACTGACTATTATAATCATTTAATGACACAAAATGGCTCAAAATGTTCTAGCTACTGACACAGAAATAGGATTTGACTATATGACCCTATATGACTACCACCGACATTTATTAAGATATTTAACTAACAACCAACAAATTGCTTACAAATGGATTACCGACATACAGATACCATAATCCACACCGGTTTTCTGAACACCCAATACATAAAAAGAATAACTTTGAAGTTACCATCGGAAAATACGTGTTAACATTTGGTCAGCTATACTATACGCTTCACGGCGTGCATACAAACAGGCAGAAATAAGGCCTAAAAATCGTGATTTTTCGATCTTTTCTCGAAATAATTGCAGAAAAGTAAAAAAGCAGCCATTGCTACAGCTAGCTCAATACAAACAGGCAGAAATAAGGCCTTAAAATCGTGGTTTTTCGATCTTTTCTTGAAATAATTGCAGAAAAGTAAAAAACGCAGCCGATGCTACAGCTAGCTCAATCTTTTATTGACCTTATCAAATGATTTTGATATACTTTCCGTGCAAAAAATTAGTACACATACTTTTGGAGTTGAAAAAGAATGGTTTGATCACTTTTGCAAGCGCAGAGAGATTATGCGACTATTTACAGCGGTCTTACCCATTACGACATAAAAGGAACAACCACATGAATACATTATCACTTTCGCTCAAGCAGTCTTCGTGTGTGCTATGTCAGCACCCTCGTTGAGCCTCCTATACAGGTCATACAGAGAAGTTACTCGTCAGTTTGGGTGTTAGCAGTTGCTAGCGTTGTAAGTATTTCGCTCTGCATGCATATGACTGTCTAATTCGTTTCTGCATTGGCTTGGCAATTGTTACTGGGCACGTTCTGTTCTTGCACATTTCGTAGTCATGCTCGTATTCCCCATGTCTATTTTTATTAGGTTTAGTTTACTCCACATAGGACGTTGGTTTGCATGTATGTATTTTAATGGTTCATTCGCATGGCGTGTTTGTTATATCTTTGCTTTATTTCATCCTTCGCTAGTAAAAATTCTTTCACTCGGGCACGTGTAGATTTTATGGTTCATTCGCATGGCGTGTTTGTTCTATCTTTGCTTTATTTCAGCCTTCGCTAGTAAAGTTTCTTTCCCTCGTGCACGTGTATATTTTATGGTTCATTCGCATTGCGCGTTTGTTCTATTTTTGCATTATTTCAGCCTTTGCAAGTCAAAGTTTCTTTCCCTCGTGCATGTGTTTATTTACATGGTTGATTTGTAAGGGACGTTTGTTGCATATTTGCATTATTTCAGCCTTCGCAACTATATATAACTTTGTTCCCCGTGCATGTGTATATTTTAATGTTTGATTCGCATGGGAAGTTTTTTTTGTTGCATATTTGCATTATTTCAGCCTTTGCAAGTCAAAGTTTGTTCCCCGTGCATGTGTTTATTTACATGGTTGATTTGTAAGGGACGTTTGTTGCATATTTGCATTATTTCAGCCTTCGCAAATAAAAGTTTGTTTCCCCGTGCATGTGTTTATTTACATGGTTGATTCGTACGGGAGGTTTGTTGCATATTTGCTTTATTTCAGCCTTTGCAACTATATATAACTTTGTTCCCCGTGCATGTATATATTTTAATGTTTGATTCGCATGGGAAGTTTGTTGCATATTTGCATTATTTCAGCCTTCGCAAGTAAAAATTTTATTCCTCGTGCATGGGTTTATTTACATGGTTGATTGTTACGGGAAGTTTGTTATATCTTTGCATTATTTCAGCCTTCGCAAGTAAAAGTTTGTTTCCCCGTGCATGTGTTTATTTACATGGTTGATTCGTACCGGACGTTTGTTGTATATTTGCATTATTTCAGCCTTAACAAGTTCAATTTTGTACCCCATACATGTGTTTATTCGCATGGAAGGTTTGTTTTATCTTTGCATTATTTGAGCTCGTACAATAAAATATTTTGTTTGCCCGTGCATGTGTCTTGTTGATTACATGGTTGTTTGGCATTAATTGTTGGTTTTCCTTTTGGATTGTTTCAGCTTTTGCACTTGCAATTCGTTCTGCACGCATATGTTTGTTAAGACGAGCCGCCGTCTGTATCGATTTTCTCTCCCGCAGCACTCTGGGGTGGCAGTCTTGAACAGGAATCTCAATTCCTGCTCAGATTACTGTGTCTCAAGCTGTCATCCCCCGAGTACCATTTATTTGCGCTTTGACCCCATTGCGCATGTGTTTGGTATCCCCGCGTACAACTTGTTTGGGCCCTTTTGTAGTATATAGCGTTCGCCTAAGTGTCTATGCGTCTACATTTCCTCCCCGAATGGGGACGTTGGGGGCCCTTGATGGCACTCCATGTGAGCCGCAGGGCTCTGGGTCAATTAATGGATCTAGTTTTGATGGGACTCGGGGTATGACAGTCAATAATGCGCACATTTGGCGAGGTTTTGTTGAAACTGTAGCCGCTGGACAAGAGTTGGCCAATGGGTCGATGCTGGCCTTCCGTGATCCAAAAAGCGTTTGTGCTGGTAGCCTCCACAACCACGTTTTAGAGTGGGGTGTATTGCGGCTGTGTTTCGAAATGAGTATGCTATCCTCGAATTGAGCCCATTGCTGTGTTGGTGCGTTTGCGAAACCACTCTTTCCTTTGTAGCGAGAGAACTGCGTATACGTTTTTCATCCGAGACGTTCGCCTTCCGCGCTTTTGGGGGTCTATCTTGCAGCGGTATGGCTCAGCGCTGTTGGCGATCGAATGCTGTAAGGACGTTGTACTTCCATCCTCCCCTTCAGTTTTTCCACTCTTGACCTTTCCCCTGGGACTTTTCGGCTGAGCCCTTTTAAAAATCTTACGGTACGCGTGGTTACCTCCGTTGTGTCATATAGCGTTATAGGGCCATTCGGCACATGAGTTCACTTTAAAAAACTCCATTAATTATACTATGCATGAAAACGAAAGAATAACCAACATAAACAAAATTCTATTTGCGATTTCTATCGCTTGACCAATAATAGCTAGTAATTATTGAGTCACTTTAGGAATTCAAGGCACAATTACGAAAATCTAGCTACTGAAAATGCCAGTTAACTTACAAAGAGTAATGCCCGTCACATTTTTTTTGGTAATGTCCGTCACGCTAAATCTTGTCTTTGCTTTTATAAAAATAGAAGGAAAAAAAAAAGAAACCTTTGTTGACTATAAACTTCTCACAATTCACAGGGCATGGGCATGCATGTATGAAATGTAACTGCAAACAATTTAAATCTGATGCAAATTGTGGACAAGGTTCTAAGGCAGTTATGAAAAAATAAAATATAAGATTATACAGCTGCGTATGAGACACAAGCTGCTTTAGATCTGTGAACGTAATGTCCGTATCGGTGGAATGACCCTATAGCATAAAATACGCTAAAATGAATGCCCTGCCACTGTCGACCGGTTAGCAGTTAACTGATGTTATGTCGCACATGGGTTGGTCTTCGCCGTCTACCGCTGACTATTACTTAAAACTTGCCAATGTGATACGAGATAAGTAGTTTACCGGGCCTATATGGCAGATCTCCCCTCCCCCTTCAATTTTTTGGGGAGGTTGGTCAGATCTAGTATGCAAGGAGAATGTCTGTCATCATCAGATGGAATGTAATCAATGAACTAAGACTATCCCTCCTCATCAGATACGGAGGGGGTAGTCTTGACAGAGAAACGTAATCAGATGTTATTGTGCTTGTCCAGGCATGTAGGTAATCCGATTATTGAAAGTTATGTCGACTTTGTAAATCAGATGACTCGAATGTGTACATGTCCAGGAACCTAATCCGGTTACAGACAATTAATTATCTATGGTCGACAAGAATGCTACTGAAAATTAAAATTTTAACGCATGTTCATCGAGGAGAAAGAAAAAAAAAAAGATTTTTTTTTTTAAATTAATTTGATAAATCAGAATTTTGATGCAAATAATAGTTACGTTTTACTGTCTAGTAGGAAGCTCGTTTTCAACCTATTTCTGTCCAGGGACGTAATCCGATTACTGGATATTATGTAAGACACTCAATTGGGGTGTGTCTATAATGGGAACGCAGACGGTCCGCGGCGGACGGTGGAAGGCGGACGGCGGACGGCGGATGGCGGACGGCGGACGAGAAAAAATAAAAAAAATGAAAAAATAAAAAAAAATGAAAAAAAAATAAATAAATAAATAAATATGAAAATAAAAAATGATATTAATAAAAAATAATAATAAAAAATTAATAAATATAAAAAAATTAATGTAAAAATATCCTAAATTGAACCATTCTAAAAATAAAACAAAACGAAACGATCTAGGTTTACATTCATTGGTTTTTGTTTTTGATCTACTAACCGCTGAATAACGGATGACCTGAATGTATGTGAATATGAAATCAAAGCTGTATATTACTGAAATAATGTTTATTCTTAAGTTTAAAAATTGGGGAAATCGGTTAAGTATTTGTGAATTTTTTTAACGCATGTTTATCAATGTTTATAAATTAATGGTTTTATGGTCCATTTTTAAATCGGTCTTGTAACTTTACTCCGCCCTATAAATTTTCTTAAAACTTAATACTCTGCAAGATGATTATCTATTTATAAAAAAATGAAGTTTCATAAAAATCGATAGATTTTTTTCCGAGCTAGAGCGCAATATTTGGAAATATCATTGTTAGAAAATCTGCTTGTAACGGCAAACGCGGCTATAAAATAACATTTCGAATTAACTGTTAGAAGCCTAAATACTTGAAGTAAGACATATGTAAAATTCAGATTCATTGGTGGGGTTTTGACGCGATACGAGCGAGTTAAAAAATGTATCAAATACGCTTTCAATTATGTTGGAGTCACCTTAAATCCTGATAAAACACTCCTGCTCGTTTATTAAACATTACTTATAGCTTCACTGTTCAGGATTTGGCTGTTTCTCACCATAGCACAAATGACGGGACTAAATGTATATATTATATTCCCGACCACCCCTTCCTTTAATTCTACATACCACATTTAGGGCAGCACTGGCCAGGATTTGGTTGTGCTACGTAACCGGCATGGCAAATGCAAAATTTTCTACCAGTACAGGCCAGCTGGAACCAGGTTGCATAACTTGGCCATCATTGTAACAATCTGTTATCAAGAGGAATCGAAGAAGTAAGAATCAAATTTAGTCAAAATCCGATTCGTATAGAGTGAAGACACTAAACCCGTGAAATAGGTATTAAACTAATACACTTTAGCAGTCTCTAATTCCAATATTTTCTTTTGTGTCTATTTGGCTGTTTGTGTGTTATCTATTAGGGGGAAAATCGTTCATGACGCGCCCTCGTAACGGACTTAAGGTACCTTTTAAGATAATTGATTTAACGTTAAATTTTTAGGGGTGTTTGTGAAAACTATTGTCATCAATACCCGATGCTTTCACCCCCTACGCCGCCACCCACCTGCTTGCAAAATAAATTGTGTTGCACTTCATGTACATATCGTATACTTACCACAGACAGGGCAGCAACCACCCATGTACATCGTACTTACCACAGACTGGGCAGCAACCACCCATGTACTTCGTAAACGTACCACAGACTGGGCAGCAACCACCCATGTACTTCGTATACTTACCACAGACTGGGCAGCAACCAACCATGTACTTCGTACTTACCACAGGCTGGGCAGCAACCACTCATGTACTTCGCAATTACCACAGACTGGGCAGCAACCACCCATTTACATCGTATACTTACAACATACTGGGCAGCATCAACCAGTTACAGCCAAAAACCTCTATATTGCCTATTTTGCACTGAAAATTGGACACGCGCGGCCAAGAAAATCAGCAAAGAGTAAAACAATTCGTCAAAACAAAACATTTCTTCAAGTTACATGATGATATTTCTAATATTATCGCACTTATGAAATATTGAAAGTAGAATCTTGAACAATGACGGAAAGACCGTACGCTTTAAAACCCTATCGGATACAATACTAGACGTCACTTACCACAGACTGGACAGCATTCCCCAGTAGCATTCTTGAACTTTGCACACAAATACCCAGAGTGACAGTAATAATGGTTAATGCATCCTGAAGGGTTTCCATCAGAACCACAAATAGCGTTCTCTGGGTTAGATGACCAGTCATTGGGTATGTCCATTATGTCACCTATATTGTACTGTTTACCGTTGACATTACACGAGCTGACGATGGATTTCTTTTCAACTGTTTGATAAAAGACATATGGTACAAATAAGTTACTTGGTACAAATGGAAACATTTGACAAAATAATTCGAGTTCTCTAGACGCGTGAATCAACGAACATTTCCACTCAGTTGGTCACGTGACTTCATCTCCATTGAATCGATCAGCTTTATAAAAATCAGCCCCAGAAATGGAAAGTGCACCTCAATATTAGTAAAAGAACAAAATTTCATCTCGTAATATGGATGACAGGAAAAACGGCTAGCAGTAATATTATCGATTGGGCATTGGATTTCTAAAGATTCGTTCACTGCTTGAACTCATATTTAATGCAATTTCTCTTGAATTGCGTATTCTAAGCTGAAATTTTACTAATATCAAGGTGCTCTTTCCATTTCTGGAGTTCATTTTAACAGGCTGTTTAAATTTATAAGGAGCCCAACTAACAGTAAGCCTCTTGATCGAATTTTAATCGACGTGGAAGTGAAAAAAAAAAACCCGGAGAATAACTAGTCAAGAAATCTTCAGCACAAGGCGTATCAAAACACGTAATTTAATACGTTTTTCGTAACCGGTGAAAAAGGAATTTTTGTTACTAGTCTTTTAGAAGAATATATATGTTTTAAATGGTAACTTTTGAACTACATACGCATCAGTGTTTAAAACAAAAGGAAAACGTATGTATCATATATAAATAACATTTAAAATACCTGTTTATACTAATTTAAATATCTAAATTATAAACTACACTAAACCGAGCTAACGAGCTAAAGCCAATATCTTTAACGTATGGAACCACCAGCCTGATGCAAGTTTCTATTGCATACTTATAATTAAATATGGATGAAAGGATTAACCTGAAAAGTGTATACAAAGTTTGCCCAATGTTTACTAACTCCATGATCACAAATGTGAATGTCTTCAGCTTTATTAATAAGAATGGAGAGTTTGTGTTATGAAGTTGCTTAAAACTAATCAGGGTATAGATATTAACCTGAAAAGCGATATACAAAGTTTGCCCAGTGTTTACCAACTCCATGATCACAATTCTGCGAGCTACCATAATTATTGAAACGTTGCTGGGCATTGTCATCACTCCAGCATTCGCCATAGTACTGAACACCAAATACGGTTGTATAGCCTTTCTCGTAAGCCTTCTTTGCGCATGCTTTCACGATTTCTACAGTGATGCTAGGCCAACGGGACCAGTCGATAGAGCTTCGTTGGTTGTAGTACAGGTTACCAAGAGCGCGCGGTTCAATTTCTTTAAAGCAGCCAACTGGTGAATATTTCACGATAACTGGAAAACAATATCGTTAAAAACAACTGTTTCATATTATATATCTTGAATATTAATTCCAATTCACTTAGAATCAGCTAGCTAGGGTAGTTAAAGTTGCTTTCTTTTATTTAATTATTTATTGTTATTATTTTGAGGGCCATGTGTGTATTATCTTTAGATATTAAGTGTTACCCTTTTTAAATAAAGTATTCTATTCTATTCTAATATTATGTTATTAAATTATTACTGATTTATTATATCATTATTTTATATAAATTGCGAAAGCTTTATGCATGCATTCTTAAGGTCCGCACAAACGGCTTCAACATTTCCTTCAACATCCGTTCAATTTTGTTGAATGGCAATGTTGAAGCCGCCCCATTTCAACATTGTCATTGAAACCGTTTATCTCCCCTACATTCAACATCGTTCAATTGCAACAACCATTCTACAGTGTTCAACAAAATCGAACCAATGTTGAAGCAAATGTTGAAGCCGTTTTCCCTGGCCCTTACCATCGTTGTTGTTGATATCTTTGCTTTGGAACGAATTCTACAAATGCAAAACACACACATGAAAACATCTCCTTGATGTTTCGACGCTATCCAGCGTCATTTTCAAGAGGACATTAGTATTTAAGAATCTAAAAATGACGCTGGATAGCGACGAAACGTCGAGGAGATTAAAATGATTACAAACTTACTTGCGTTAGTTTTTGTAATACAAATAACAACTAAAGCCACTTTAATATATATATATATATATATATATATATATATATATATAACTCAATTAATCTTTTTTTTTTTTTAGTTTAAGTTTGTTTTCAATTTCATTTTTTATCACCGGATATCAAAACTCGCGAAATCTGGGGTGCGTTCGATTCCATTAGAACAAATCCAAAAATTCGTTTGCAAATCGTAAACGACTTTCTAATCACGAGACGAACGAGCAGGATATGAATGTGAACCTTTATCAAGAACCCGAAAAGAGCGGGAGAGGTTGATTAGCTGAATCGCAAGTCCGTGATTTCTGGAAATTCCGATTGGAAAGACGCATTCCATTCTTCCAGGAAAGCAACCTGGCGAGAAGTTTTGAAAACTTAAGATTTGAGCAGTTTTTCTGTCATAAATTTGAAATAAAATTTGTAAATGATCGAACATCACTGACTATAGGTTAAAGCGAGGGAATAATGAATCAACAATAAATTTTGCTTCATCTCTCGTAAATAAGTATTGATCAACACGTATGTTAAAATGTGCATTACCCACCTCTGATGCTGTACTAAGACAGATTAAGTAGACCACTGCTACGAGACACAATATGACCGACAGACTTGACGACATGGTGGATGATTTCTATTTAGAAAAATAACAATGAAGATAGATAAATCGGAGATTAAATTGTTTTAGAAGGGCTATGTTCTACACTAGTACTGAGTATCGATGCTCTTACATTGGTGACACAAGATTTATATAGTTCAGTATTCTTCTTCTTTTTTTCTAAATTAGTTATTCCCTTCTTTTCTCCACTTGGTGCACTGCACTCCGCTTGGGGATGTGCCTCATAGGGAACTCCCAGACCCGTTCTTGTATCCTTATTTATCTTTTCCTTTTGCATTATTTATCGTATTTAAGTTACTTATTTCTGAGTTCGTTTCTGTTAACTTTGCAAATCTCTTGTGTTCTTGATCAAAGGCCAAAAATAAAAACAAAATCTAGGTATAACACGACAGCATCTCTCAAAGCCAAAGCTTTAGTTATCCGTATGAGGTGAAATAGTTCTTACCTTGAAGAATGGGCATGCACTGTTCTCACTCCAGTGAAGGTTTTTGGTAAAGGTACCTAGTCTGACGAGCCAGTATTTAAGGGTTTTTCATCAAAAAAGTTATTAAATTCATCTTTTTTAATGGTTATCGTTAGCATTATCTTACCCCAGGGGAGAGATTTTATGAGAACCGATGTTTCAGTAGAAGTCGTTAAAAGAATGGTCATCAAAATGTTAATTTTTACGCTTGACCAGATATTGGAAAGACGCTTAAATTATATTTTAGGGAATAGGGTTGCTATATCCAAAGTTTAAAAGTAAATAATTATATTAATAATAATTCTGAGAGATCGGAAAGGAGGGAAAGATCAATGCAAAAAATGAAAATGCGAGCCGAGTTGTGTGCAAAATATTTAAAATAGAGGTAGTGAGTGTGAGTCTCCCCTATTAGTAGCCGAGGGCCCAACACGTGTCTAGCTAGAAGATTTGAGACGTTCAAATATTTTATACAAAAAAGGAACAGTTTTTTTATCCGTTAGCCACAAAACGGTCAAGCTGTAAAATATTCTATAGTCCTGCATAATCCGTAACTTAAGGACTCTACCATTGAGACACTCATGGAAGAGCAAAGTAACTTGAAAGGGAAATAGGGAGGACGCAAAAGAAACTTAGCAAAAAATGATGATGGAAAGAGAGGAAGAAGGAACGAAGAGAGCGAGTGAGCTGCAGGGGAACGAAAGAATTCGAAGGAATGAAGTAAGAAAGAATTGAGGATCACAGATCAAGAATTGCAAGAAACAAAATATACACAACTATGATAAACAGAGAATCAAACAGCTCACTATAGAGCATGCAAATGCAGTTAAACCATATGAAATAATATCAAGTAAATTCTAACAAACAGTATACTATATAATATTGTATTGAAAGGTCTCAACCCAGGTGAATGAATGTTTATCGAAGTAACAATATTTGTAATAGATCATCCGGGTGGATGTAGCCCTCAGAAGGGCTGTTTGATGTGATTCGATCATTATCATCGGTGCTATATATAAAATTGCATGCAATGACTGTGAGGCTACATATATTGGTGAAACAGGTAGATCGTTTAATACTAGAAAACAGGAACATCAGAAAGCAGTTCAACAACAGGTCAATCGAAACAACATCGCCATGCATTATACCAAGACTGGCCATTCCATTAACTGGGATTCTGGTGAATGTATTTCTTTTAGTGGGAACAGAAAGCAAAGACTAGTCCTTGAAAGTTGGTTTACCAAGTTAGAACATCAACCAATTAATAGATCTATTACACTTCCAACACCATACAACCGGCTTGTAAACAAACTTGACAATCAAAACGCCGCCGAAACGGTACCGCCACACAATGTGACTTATGCCGCTAATGACACCCAAGCAGTTCAGCCGCAACATCCATTAATTAGCGTGGGAGTATAAACATCACTCAAACTGACTTTTTTATTCACTTGACTCTGAAGATGACTTCCGCACAGGTTGTCGAAACGTCAGTCACATCAAACAGCCCTTCTGAGGGCTACATCCACCCGAATGATCCTATTACAAATATTGTTACTTCGACAAATATTGTTACTTCGATAAACACTATATAATAATACTATATAATTCTTGCTACTATTCACCCAGCATAAATGATAAAGCAAAGGATAATGAGGTTTCTTGTGTATTACGTACTCTTTTGTCTCAAGATGTTCTGGTTGCGCGATAGTGACAAAATAGTCACTATTTGTTAGTACTTTCTTAGATTGCATTTCATGGTTTAACTCCATTTGCTCTATTCAATAAGGCACATTTAAAGTACTACATCGCAATTATCCTGTATTATAGTAGAAGATGCTTTGTCTATAAATATCAAATGTGCATGATTCTTTTGTCAGATACTTTGATATTGTGACAACAATGACTTGACTTGACAATGATTTTGCTTCAGTACTTTTGTGTACGTACATTGATTACAATGACTTGCGCAGTACAAGGATACTGTTCTCAGATATTCTGAGATTGTAATCAATGATTTTGCTTCAGTACTTTTAAATTTGTGCACGTACTTTGATTACAATGACTTGCGCAGTACAAGGATACTATTCTCAGATATTCTGAGATTGTAATCAATGATTTTGCTTCAGTACTTTTACATACATACATACATTACATACATTTTATTGAACTTCCTATAAAGGTTTTTCAAGAATAATTTACACAAAGAATAGATATTTGCATATAAAAAAAATACAAAGTATGACAGTTCGAGCGTTAAAATATATTTTTCGAGATATAAAATGGTAGATGTATCATATAGTACTATTTATACAGTACTATTTATGGAAAACTGTCTTTGTTTTTTTAGTTCTTTTTTAAAAGAGTTCAGATTTGTTGTCTGTTTACAAAAATCGTCTAATTGGTTCCATAACTTTGTTGCTCTGTACAGGAACGTTCTCTGTCCTGTTGCTGTACGATATTTGGGGATGTTTAAGTCATTGTTATTTCTTGTGTTGCGTTGATGGATGCTGCTTCTTTGGACAAATCTGTTGCTCAAATATTTAGGTGCTAAATTATTTAGGCATTTAAATGTTAACAGGGTATTTTTGTGTTGTAGACGCTGCTTTATAGGACGCCATCTCAGCTCGTGTAAGACTGGTGTGATATGGTCAAATTTACGTTTTCCTGTAATTACCCTTGCAGCGAAATTCTGGACTTGTTGTATTTTCTTGATGTTGTTATATGATGTACTAGACCAGACACTAGAACCATAGTCAATCTTGCTCATCACTAGTGTGTTGATTATAGTGGATAAGGTATCTTTACTAAAGGCGTGACGAATGCGATTAATCTGGCAGAGTTTAGCAGTACATGACGATGACAACTGTTGAACGTGATCGTTGAAGGTTAGGTTTGATTCTAAGACTAGGCCTAAGTCCTTGGCAGTTACAACAGGTTTCAACATATTGCTGAGAAAGTTGATGGTAGGTGTTGTTGGTAATTGCTTTAAGTGTTGCCGAGTTCCAAAAATGATCATTTTAGTTTTATCTGGATTAATCAGCAACTGGTGTTGACAGCACCACTCTGCGATGTTCCTGAGGTCGTATTCAATAGATGATAGAGCAGTATTAAGGTCTTTAGTCGGAAATGAAATAAAGACTATAGAATCGTCGACGTATGATTCAAGTAGCCAATGCTTAGGAGTGGAAGGAAGGTCGTTTGTATAGATGCTGAACAACAGTGGCGACAGTATTGACCCTTGAGGAATTCCATGTGTCAGAGATAGAGGTGGAGAGGTAGTTGTATTGATACGCACATATTGTGAACGTTCGGACAGGTAGCTGTCAAACCAAGCCTGGGCCATCGTAGACACACCCAGATGGGATATTTTACGTAGAAGTAGCTTGTGATCGACGCTATCGAATGCTTTAGACAGGTCTAGTTGTATAAGAATTGATATCTTTTTGGCATCCATAGCTTCGAGTAGGGTGTCTGTGACTGCGATGTTAATAGTCTCGGTTTAATGCATTTTACGATTGCCACTCTGATGACTTGTAAGTTGTATTTGTCGAGGCTAATACTATATTCTCGCATATTTTCGAGCAGACGGGAAGGAGTGACAAAGGGCGATTATTCTGCTTGTTTCCAGGTTTTAGGAAAAGTCGAAGTTAGCAATGAACAGTTTATTATATCAGTTAGTGCAACTATTACGTTTTTAGGCGAGTCTTTTAGGGACTGTATGCCAACCTTGTCAGGGCCGGGGGATTTACCAGATGGCATAGACGTGATGATTTTTTTCACCTCCTAGGGTGAGACAGTAGAGAATTCAAACTTTTCACTTGGTGGGTCTGACGGCATGTTCGATGAAGTGGTATTGATGTCATGATCATTGGCAAGCTGTTTTACTTTGTTTGCAGTTGTACGACCAACAGAGGTGAAGAATTCATTGAATTCCTTGGCTATGATATTTGGATCTTTCTGGTATGAAGTTTTAGAGGATTCCTTGTTTGGAAGACATTGACGAATTGTCTTCCACATGGATCTTACGTTGCCTTTGCTTTCGTTGATCTTGGTTTGGTAGAAATCAACCTCAGCCTTTTTCAGCTCGCGCTTGACGTCGTTTCGTAGCTGCTTGTATTGCTGCCAATCATCAGGTGAACGAGACTTTCTGAAACGCTTAACTGTCGATCGCGAGACTTCATTAGTGATATTATGTCGGTGTTGAGGAACGGTAAGGGGCGACTCTTGGGCTTGATGGATTTGATTGGAGCATGGGCGTCAAGAGTGGCGATGAATAAGTTATTAAATAGGTGGAGTTTTTCCGCAACGTTTTCTTTTGAAATGACTTGGTCGAAGGGCAGGTGAGACAGGTCATCGGAGAAAGATGTCGGTAGGTAGTTTTTAAAGCTTCTCACTTTCATAAAGGTGGGTAGAGGTTTTGGAGCCTTGAGCTTAACAGTGCAGTAAACCAAACAATGATCGCTTATACCAGCATCAGTTACACCACTCTCTTTGACCATAGACAAAGAGGAGACCATGATGACGTCTAATAGTGATTCAGACTCCTTCGTATTTCTTGTAGGTTTATCAATGAGTTGGGTCAAGTTAAGTTCAAGGCAGATGTCGTTTAACACTTTTGCTTCTGGAAGAGTAGGTTTGAGCAAGTTGCAGTTAAGATCACCCATGATAACGATCGGTTTATTCATAGTCAAAGCAGTCATATAGTTAGGCTTTAATTCGTCAACAAGCGAACTATGAGGGCAATCAGGTGGTCTGTAAGCAACGCAGGTAATTAAAGACTTCAGCTTATTTACTTGAATTTGTATCCAGAGTTGGTGTAGACCCGTAGAAGAGATCGTTGTTAGATCCTTTAGAATTTTTGATTTTAAATCATTACGGAGGTAGATGCAAACACCTGCGCCTTTTTTATATTTACGGTCTAGCCTATGAATTCTATATCCAGGGATCTCTACTTCAGCGTTGGATATTGAGGTGTTGAGCCATGATTCGGAGATAGTCAGAATGTCTATTTTCGTGGTTGTTACTAGGTGATTGTTTACTTTTGTGCACGTACTTTGGTTACTATGGCATGCGTAGAACAAGTATCCGGTCTGTGGCAAATGACTTACTCGTATCCAGGGCCTCACGCGCGTTTATAAAATTTTGGGAAGGAGGGAGGGGTGTGCTGTGTTTTTTTTGCGCGAATTTTATGGCAAGCCGTTCACAAAACTACAACAAAATATTGTTCATTTCTGAACAAAATAATAGCTATCAAAATGGTCTGAACAACTCATAAATATGTTTTATTAATAACTGGTTGCTGGAATAGGGAAATAAATTCAAAAATCACACACAAATATCATTTTGAGTTTGATATAATGTCAACAACGGCGAGGTTTTGGTAGTTTTTGATGGGCCGGCCGTGTAGCTTATGTCGAAGTGTTTGAAACACAGATAACTTTTACAACTTCAAATTAATGCTTTTGAAATTTCCTAACCATACTTGCATGGTATAGGCTATGTATTTTTAAGTTTGAAACCCCTGGAAAAATAGTATGAAGATTTCTCGGCGAGGCTTAAAGGCCCTCTTGCATCCAAGGTTCATTGCAGCCGTTTGTTTATGTTTTGAAAATATCTATTGTTAAAAGTCGCTTTCTAATTGGTTAGAAAACCGATCCCGCAATACGGGCTACTCACGGGTTTTTCACGTTGTTCGATTCAGGCTGTCAAGTTCGAAGACTTCGAAGTGTTTGTGGTTTCGTGTACTAAAAAATCATATTATGCATGGAATCCGAAACGTTAACGTTCATGGATATTAGTAAAGAAGGTCAGGAAGACGACGTGAAGGCATACGGTTCAAAAAATGTTTACATAAACATTAATACATTCAAGAATATACTGTTTAATTTTGATAGCTTTGCCGAGTGTTGTTTAAAAATCCATTTCACTATGACCAACACATTTCGGATTATAACAGCAGTTGAGTCTTCATTCCTTGTATCAACGTTGACACGATGCAGTAGGACTTCCATAAATACGCTATCGGTGCTTCTTTCGAAGCCAAGTGCGATTTTTCTCTCCCTGAATAGGTCGAACACAGAGCTTCTGATCCTTAGACTTGGGTCGCCCGGGAAGACGAGGCCTTCAACGACGTCGGGTTGACATTTAGATCAAAAATATGTATAAAAAAGGCCGGAACGACTAAAATATTATCCCAGAAAGCTTAATTAGATATTAAATTATACGTTTATAAAAAGAAATTATGAAAATTAACTCTTTTAACTAACGATGGAAACGGATTCTATAAGATTTTGCTATTCTACACAAAAATTGGTATTTTCCGTATGTGAGAAAATTATCGAAGCGCGCAATGCATCTTGGATGCAAGAGGGGCTTTAAATTAGTAAGAGCGAAAAATGGATGCCGTTTCGACAACAACAGTGTCGCGACATTTTCAAGTTTTTGCAAAGTTTTATTTATCTCTACAGAAAATTAATTCAACCATGATACAATCTAGCTTTTTTGAGTATTACAGTAGTCTTTTTACCTCAATAGTTGGAGATTAAGCAATATTTTTGTGCAAATCGGCTGTTGAATATCAAGCCTTCGTCTTTGAAAAATGCCTGTCTTCAATTTAGAGAACAATCCACTATGTCGAAGTGTTTGCAGAAACTGCTACTCCAATGACGATGACAATACCATCATTTTGAAGCTTGTATTCTTGTCCATCGCATAGGCATAATAGAAAATTAGGAAAGTTTATTTTTGAAAACAAAATTAATCATTTTCGCCACTCTTTTGACACAAAAATAAGCCATAAAATCCACATAAAGAAATATGCTCAATCGTAAAAAGGTCGCTCTACTCGAAAGTTTTACAAGAAAATATGCCTTCATCTATCTTGTTTTGTTCTTCAATGCTTAAAGTTCTTATAAATCAGATTTTAAGACCAAAATATCCTTTAAGATTGTCCAAAAATAACGAAAAACAAACATATACAAATGTCAAACATTTCGTCCGAAGCTGTTGTTCGAAAATATGCCGATTCAGCCAATCAGGTCACTCGAACCTAGTCTCCCAACATTTGCCACAGACCGGAAGTATACTGTTCTCAGATATTCTGAGATTGTAATCAATAATTTTGCTTCAGTACTTTTGTGCACGCACTTTGATTATTATGACTTGCGCAGTACAAGGATACTGTTCTCAGCGTTTCTGAGGTTGTAATCAATGATTTTGCTTCAGTACTTTTGTACACGTACTTTGGTTACTATGACATGCGTAGAACAAGTATACTGTTCTCAGATATTCTGAGATTGTAATCAATGACTTTACTCCAATACTTTTGTGTACGTACTTTGATTATTATGACATGCGCAGTACAAGAATACTGTTCTCAGATATTCTGAGATTGTAATCAATAATTTTGCTTCAGTACTTTTGTGCACGCACTTTGATTATTATGACTTGCGCAGTACAAGGATACTGTTCTCAGCGTTTCTGAGGTTGTAATCAATGATTTTGCTTCAGTACTTTTGTACACGTACTTTGGTTACTATGACATGCGTAGAACAAGTATACTGTTCTCAGATATTCTGAGATTGTAATCAATGACTTTACTCCAATACTTTTGTGCACGTACTTTGGTTACTATGACATGCGTAGAACAAGGATACTGTTCTCAGCTATTCTGAGATTGTAATCAATGATTTTGCTTCAGTACTTTTGTTCACGTACTTTGATTATTATGACATGCGTAGTACAAGAATACTGTTCTCAGATATTCTGAGATTGTAATCAATGACTTTGCTCCAGTACTTTTGTGCACGTACTTTGATTACAATGACTTGCGCAGTACAAGGATACTGTTCTCAGATATTTTGAGATTGTATACGTAATCAATGATTTAGCTTCAGTACTTTTGTACACGTTTCTATGTACGAGAACCAACTACACGGTCTGTGTGGCCGGACCAACTCGAAAGGTGATGCTATTTTGGCCATGCCCACATACATATTCATTATTTTACCATTATTTATTTGTCGTTTTTAGTTGTAGTTTGTATGTATTACATAATACATTGTTTTATTGTATAATGTGTAAAATTAATAAAGTTTAAATTCAAGTTCTGAATATGATGCTACTGTCCCACGCACAAGTATGAATAATTATTATTCCATTCCAACAGAAATGCTTCTATTAATGACTAGCTAGAATGTGCGGAATTTTCGTCCCCGCAGTACATGTTTTTGTAACTTTGCACTTCCGAGATTCTCTGATCCGCAATTGTGTATCCCGTACTGCTCTAGTCCCTCCTCCCTTAGTGTTGTTAGGTTAATAGCAGCTCTCCAATTCCCGCTCTAATCATGCTTTCTTAGTAGATTAAAATAAATACCTAAAAACGTTAAATTTATAAACGTACAATACTACTTAAATTTCTATCACAAACATTTCACAACATTGTTGTGTTTGGTTGGCGGTTCGCGGTCTTTGGTTTAGTACAGCCCTTGGTTCGGTTGTGATCGGCCGCGTTTTGTTCCATGCAGCGCGTAAATCACTCTTTCAGATAAAACCTAAATACAGTGGTACCTCTTTTAAGCGGTCACCCTCGGGACTTTCCAAAGTGGCCGCTAAATAAAGGTTGGCCGATGAATAGAGGTATAAAATAGGTATAGGAATAGATGTGGAACTTTTTAATTATTGTGGCCACCTAATGGAGGGTGACCGCTTAATGGGTGACCGCTTAACATATGTACTACTGTATAGAAACGATTTTCTGAGTCGAAAAACCGAGAGGAATTGTAGGTGAATCTTTATCAAGAACCGAAAAGAGCGAGAAAAGTGGATTACCTCAATCACAAGTCCGTGATTTCCGGAAATTTTCGATTGCAAAGACGCGAGGAGATTACTAACAATAACATATTTGTTCTGTTGTCGGTTTTAATATCATATATTATTCAAATTCATCTGATATATTAGAGTTTTGTGTTTTTCTGTATGTCATATTTTCTTGCGTCAGTCGGTCCGTCAATCAATTTATTCCCAACCCACGAGTTTATTTTAGCATATTTTGTCAAATCTAGTTTTTCTGTTTACATAAAGGTATACTACCTTAACTGATCAAGATGAACTTAACTAACACTATCAACCATATGATAACACTGTATTCACAACAAATCCGGCTTGAGCTGAGCAGTTTACTTAACAGTTTACTTAACAGAACACTCTGCGGTCTAGATGACAAACGTGTCATATCTATTTATACAGGTTTATAAAACATCTTCTATATCTAGTGTACTTGTTTGCAATATAGCCAAGATCTTTAGTTAAAAAAATATTAGCTTTTCTTGTTTTTTTTTCAGAGGCGTTTCTATGAGGATATATTCCTAGTATCTCTACGATATTTGATAAATAATGGTTAAAAGGAAAGAAATAATTATTATAGATCTATGTTCTAACGTTTTGTTATCAAAACTTAGTTTAATTAATATGATCTGGGTATGATAATGATTCTACTCAATGACGTATTTTGGTGTTGATAGCTTCAATTATCGTTTCTCGTTAACCAATTAACGGTTTTAACGATATCTTACACGGATTTCGCCATACAAATTACTTACGCGTAACTATCTTTTGTGCATGAATGATAAATGTCGTTGCTATATCAATTTCTGTGTGATCATTGAACTGTACTTGAGGAAGTCGTTGTGTAATACTCACTGCTTTTAAGAAAAATTATACAGCGAATATTTTATAGAACATTGGATTGTCTGAGTTTTGCTCTTGTTTTCTCTCTTTTGATTTTTTCTTTTTTTTCTTGATCTTAATATTTTTTCCCATTCTTTCCACCCTTTTCGGCCCCCTTGCAGTGAACCTTTTTGATAGTATTCTTTCTTAGTTTTCCTCACCTTTTTCTTTCTTCCTTATCAATGTACTCTACAGCTTACCATTTTTATTTGATTTTGTTGTTATTATATTTTTTTTCCTTTCCTTGCTTTTTCTTACATTCTTTTTGTCTTCTCCCTTGACTTTTTCTTCCATCTACCTTGTCAGTTACTTCTTCTTTAATGCGATTTTTATTCTCTAGCTTTCTCTCTTTACTGCTTTTCTCTTTACTTTCTCCTTTCTCCTTTCTCCTTTCTCCTTTCTCCTTTCTCCTTTCTCCTTTCTCCTTTCTCCTTTCTCCTATAGCCATGATAGCTTCTTTCTCTGATATCTTCGCTACTTTCTTGTACCCTTTTTTATAGCTATTCCTTCCTTCCTACATATATTAATCAGTTTTCAGTTCAGCTTTTGTTTTTGGTTCTATTAATATTACGTGTAATCACAACGTGTCTAGATCCATCTTTAAGTTATTAATTTCGATGGCCGTTCTACTAACGACTATTGGAAGTGTATACCATTAATATTTGCACACCGGTAAATCACAGGATCTCTTCCTTGTGGTGAGATAACGCTAGAGATAACTTAGACAAGGTGGGTTGAATATTTCCGGTTTCGCAAATCATAAATACTGGAATATCCAAAATCGTTCACAAAAAACTTGGTCAAACAGTTATATTCTCTCCCAACAAGGTAAGAAATCGCCTTTGATTTTTGTAACAACAACAATAACTTTACAACTTTATTCGTTCCTAAAATATTGATAGTTTTTACAATATTTTGCTTTTAGAATAAAAGTATAATGGACTATATATTTACTATTTATTTTAAAAAACAAATCGTTTCTTTTTTCTTTTTGGAACCTGGAGTCTAGGTTAATTGTGAGGAATTTGGTTATTTTTAACGCTTCCGTGAGTAAAAACGTGGCAAACTGCTAAATATGTTTAAGAGATCCTTCAACCACTTGAAGCTCAGAATTAGTTAAAAACGCATTAGTGATATAATAATTGGAAATATTTGAGATTGGATGAATAATTTAATTATAAGGTGTCTCTAGCTTTATCTTTGGAAATTAACCGGGTCTTCTGGCAGTGCAAGGCTCCTTTTTTTCTCCCTTTTTCTTTATCTAATATTATTTTGTTTTGGCTTACGTTTTCCTACTCGTTCCGACAGTTATAGGCGGAGTTCGACTAATTTTTTTAAATTGAAGATTAAAGTTTAAGGGCAGCAAAGACACTTGTGGCAAGTAGTGAGAACTGGTTTATGAATTAATGACGGAAAATTACCTAGTTTTCATTACGCAAAAAGAAATGATAATTAATAAATAAATAAAACAAACATCAAAAGGGGAGAAGTTCCACTTATCACGTAATATCAAAAGGAAACAAATAACGTTCATTAATGTACAAACTTTATTCGGTGCACACGTAAAAGGCACGCGAATAAAGAGAATTCATAGTTTTTTTTTCAGGCGATAATTGAACCAACGACCTTCCCATTAACGGTCAGACGCTCTAACCATTGGGTTACTGGTGAACCATAGCTAGTGGTGAACCTAATAATGAGCTAGAAAGGTCGAGAAGACCAATGAAACATCGCTACAAGGTCTGGATGAGGTTTACCCACTAGAGACAAACTATCTTAAAAAGATAACTGACTATTATAATTATTTAACGACACAAAATGGCTCAAAATGTTCTGGCTACTGACACAGAAATAGGATTTGATTATATGACTACCGACATTTATTAAGATATTTAACTAACAACCAAAAAATTGCTTACAAATGGATTACCGACATATACGGATACCATAAGTCATACCGGTTTTCGGAACACCCTATACATACAAAAGAGTAACTTTTAAGTTACTATCGGAAAATAAAAATTGGTCAGCTATACTTTCACGCTTCATGGCGTCCATACAAACAGCTAGCAGAAATAAGGCCTCAAAGTCGTGGGTTCTCGATCTTTTCTCGAAATAATTGCAGAAAGTAAAAAACGTAGCCATGGTTAAAGCTAGCTATAGCTCAATCTTTTATTGACCTTAACAAATGATTCTGATTCTACTTTTCAGATATAAATACATGTACCCCAAAATAAACTAATTCGAATAATCACTATAAAAATATCTATGATACGTGAGTATATACAGAAAAGTATTTATTTAATTGCACAATAATGCACATTTAAATGTATTTAAAAGTCAACATTATTCAAAACAACATTAATTTTAGTGTATTTCATCTTGGATTTCATCATAGAAGGTCTAATTTTGATATTTTGTATGTAAAGCTTAGTTCCTGAACTGATTATCAATAGAAATCATCCACCATGTCGTCAAGTCTGTCGGTCATATTGCGTCTCGTGGCAGTGCTCTCCCTTACATGTTTTACTACATCATCAGAGGTGGGTAAATACACTTTCAAATAGAAATATCATTAGATTTATTTCCTCCCTTTTTCGTGCTTTTTTCTCATATCTCCCATTCCTCTCTCCTTGTTTTCATCGTTGCATCTCTTTGTCGATTTAATCCCTCTCCCTCTCCCTCTCCCTCTCCCTCTCCCTCTCCCTCTCCCTCTCCCTCTCCCTCTCCCTCTCCCTCTCCCTCTCCCTCTCCCTCTCCCTCTCCCTCTCCCTCTCCCTCTCCCTCTCCCTCTCCCTCTCCCTTTCCCTGCACTTTCTCTTTGAATTTTTACTTTGGGGAAAAAGGTTGTACCAATGCGAGCTGTGCAAATTTGATTCTTTGAACGCATTTCAAAAGCATTACATTGCAATTTATTCAATCGAGATCATATTGAAACAAAATTATGCATTCGCGATTACGAATATGAGCAATAGTATCGTCTACAAATGTTTATTTTCTCTTACAACTTTCATTATATATAATATTTAACAATACTGTATAAATATCCTCATAGTCTGTAATAAAACCCAAAACGTTTTTTGTTTCAACTTAAATATAGCCATTTAAAAAATGTTAAATAAAATAAAAAAACAAACGGTCATCGTTATTCAAGTTTACCCTGCAGTACTTATATATTAAGTCACCAAGAATATTTTTGGTAGTAGTTTTCGATTTCATACTATTTGTTTGCGTTGCCTCGGTTAAATCAGTGGCATCTGAAATGTTTGTGTTCCCAACTTGGACAACGTTTTGCGGGAAAGCGCTGTATATTTAAAGTGCCTATAAACCCTAGCTGTTTGCTATTTCTATTAAAAGTGCTGGTCCTAAATACCAATTTTCCAGAAGAATAAAATATTGCGATAAAAACTGTGCATTTTATAGCGGTTTGAATATGCCCAAAAAGTGTTATTTGGGCTTCCTGTGTAAACAAAAAATCGGAGTTTATTGATGTGACCTCGTGACAATATCGATGACGTAGTTTTGTCTATATTGCCTCTCATCATTCATAGTTTTTATCCACAATGCAACAAATAGACGATTTAATTGATTTAATTGAGTCTTTTTTAAATTTGTAGCGTTCTTTTCGAACCAAAGACTTCTACAACAACGATAGTAAGTATAGTACTGGTAAATGTTTTTTTTGTGATTTAAAACAGCCATCAAAATACTTTCTTTTCATAATGTGGGGAACATGGATTAGTTCCAATTGCGGTGGAATGCGATGTCTTTGTTTGTAACTAGTATTAAGTCCCAACCGGTAATTTCGTAAAGTGTTCCGCAAGGTTCATTCCTAGCTCCCTTATTTACACAATTGATCTTCCAAACTTTCTTATATATTAAGGTTTCCAAGGATGCATACCAAAAGTTACAATTCTATAAATTTTAATAGTAGGAGCAAAAAAAAATGATTAATTAAAAAAGTTAATATTTGGCAAACCTAGTTAGTTTAACGCAGCTATAACTGAATTCTTGATAATAGAAATATCTATCAGATAGAACTGACAATTGCCTTTTTTCCAATAACCTCTATCCAATTACAAGGTTTAAGCCAAAATAATACACAGCTACAAATCAGTTAACCCATTTATTAAAGTATTGTACTTTTCATAAACTAATGATTCTTCTACATGTATCGGTCAATATTCTGATTGTCTATATTTCTGTTTGCCTTTTCATGTAATGCAAGTTATGAATGTATGGCACTATAAAAAAAAACAATAAAATAATTGCAATCGAGGCTTTTGTATAAACGAACTTGAAGCTTACGTTTCTTCTGCGTTATGATTTATTATGGAATAGATACCAAGCTTTCGGCCATCTTGGCCATCATCAGGGTACACGTAATATGTTTGAATTAACGTACGTAGTTAACAATAAACGCGCGCACAAGATGGCCAAGATGGCCGAAAGCTTGGTATCTATTTCATAATAAATCAGAACGCAGAAGAAACGTAATCATCAATGTTTAACTAAATGCCTGCGTACAAACAAATATTGAACTTGAAGCTGTTTATCACGTGATATATATTTTAAAATGTATCCTCGCAGTTGTTGAGTATTTTCGAATTATAGTATAAAAATGCATTTGATAATTTTATATTCATGGTGTTGTTTCTTAGTTATGGTGCAGTATGAGCCTGTTGGCTGCTTTAAAGATACAGCAGACCGCGCTCTTCGAAACATGTACTACAACCAGCGAGGCTCTATCGAATGGTCCCGGCCTAACATCACTGTAGAAATCGTGAAAGCATGCGCAAAGAAGGCTTACGAGAAAGGCTATAGAACCATATTTGGTGTTCAGTTCTATGGTGAATGCTGGAGTGATGGCAATGCCCAACACCGTTTCAGTAATCATGGTAGCTCGCAGAATTGTGATCATGGAGTTGGTAAACACTGGGCAAACTTTGTATATCGCTTTTCAGGTTAATATCTATACCCTGATTAGTTTTAAGCAACTTCATAACTCTCCATCCCTATTAAAGTTGAGACACAAGACATTTACTTTGGGCCTTGAAATGAATCAGTATTTCAGAACACATTCATTGAACGTAAGAATGCCGGATCGTCATTTTATGTGCCTGTCTTTTTCCTTTATGGTCAATTAAATCCCTCCCACAAATGTCAAATAAATGAAAGTAGAAAATCCCGCCGACCTTTGCTTGCTGAATAAAGCAGTTATATCAAGCTAACCATCATAATTCCTATACTGTTTTAGCTGTAAACCGTCAAAGCGTCAAGTCGTGTACTGTCAATGGTAAAAACTACAATATAGGTGACACAATGTACATACCAAATGACTGGTCATCTAACCCAGAAAACGCAATTTGTCAGAAGTGCACATGCTCATCTGATGGAAACCCTACAGATTGCATTATCAATTATTACTGTGACCTTGGACTTGGTTCGTTGTGTGCAAAGTATAAGAATGTTGCTGGGAAATGTTGTCCAGTCTGTGGTAAGTCAGTAACGCCTAGATTTGTATCAAAGGTTTTAAAGCCGGCTACGGTCCGTACTTTCCGTCATCGTCCAAGACTCTAATTTCATAATATTTGATAAGCTAAATATTTTCAATCGGCTTTCAACCACATCCGTTTAGAAATATCATCATGTAACTTGTTGTTTTTTACTTTTTGCTGGCCAAATGGCATTTGTTTGGAAGTGTGTCCAAGTTTCAATACAAAATTAAATGGACAATATAGAGAAAAAAATGGGAAAAAATGAAAAATAACTGATGCAAATGCATTAAATGTTTGGTTTTTTAGTTTTAAAAATCGTCGTTTTAAAAATCGTCCTGGAATGGTTGTCCATGTTAAGAGGTTACGTTTTACAAATTTTTATATTTATCCTCATGTCATGTTTAAATGAGGTCATCCATTCCAGAGAATTTTATGTTTATCCTAGTGTCCATAATATTTCAGTCTTCCAAAAATGCATTCTAGCAAGCCAATTTTCAAATTTCTGTTTTTCATTGTTGTAGGTCGTCAGCTACGAAATCAGACCATTCATAAACAAATTAAAATGTTAAGAATCCGATTAATTGCTTTTGTGGGTCCACAATATTCTTCTGTACAAAACTTTTAAACACAAGTAGAGATGTTACAATTATTCAAGCCATGCTAATAACACAGGTTTCAGAAAGTTTCATGCAAGGATGCACCACTAACTATGACATAGCTATGTTGATTATTTGATATTTGGTTTTAACCTCTTCTAAATTTAACCTCGATTCTACTAAACACTCAGATTGTTACAATGATGGCCAAGTTATGCCAGTTGGTTCCAGCTGGCCTGTAAAGATCAATGGGGGTAAATGTTCCATGTGTACTTGTGGTGAGAACGGAGTTGCTACCTGCACTCATAAAACGTCATGTTCTGTTTGCTATGGTGAAGAAAAACCAAACCCTGGACAGTGCTGCCCTAAATGTGGTATGTAGAAGGAGGGAGGGGAGGGGGAGGAGTGGTCGGGATTACGTCTAAACCCTATATAATATATAATATATAATATATACACGGAGTCCCGTCCTTTGCGTTATGGTGAGCAACCAAATCCTGCATGATAGTGCTGCCTTAAATGTGGTATGTAGAAGGAATTCAGGGGGAGGAGTGGTCGGGATTACGTCTTAACCCTATATAATATATAATATATACATGTAGTCCCGTCCTTTGTGCCATGGTGAGCAACCAAATCCTGCATGACAGTGCTGCCCTAAATGTGGTATGTAGAAGGAATTCAGGGGGAGGAGTGGTCGGGATTACGTCTTAACCCTATATAATATATAATATATACATGTAGTCCCGTCCTTTGTGCCATGGTGAGCAACCAAATCCTGCATGACAGTGCTGCCCTAAATGTGGTATGTAGAAGGAATTCAGGGGAGGAGTGGTCTGGATGACGTCTAAACCCTGCAAATTGTTGTTCTATTTGTGCACTTCTCATGGGTTGTCCAGTGGTTAATCATCTGACCTCATGGGTATATATATTGTCTATCTTAAAAACACTTAAAGATATCAGCCTTGTCTCTAATAGTAAATGTGGTTTAACAACCCATTAACCGTTTTTCATTTGAAATTGAATTGTTTTTAATTAATATTATTTTTTATTTCTAGTTGCCCCAACTCATTTGAAATTGAATTGTTTTTAATTAATAATATTTTTTATTTCTAGTTGCCCCAACTACGACTACACAAGCACCCAAAACTTTGCCAACAGAGAGACCACCGCCAGATTTGCTCCCCAAATTTCCTGGTGGGAGATAACTAGTAGCATAGTAATATATAAAGACATTTAAAACTGAAAACAATTATTGAATAAAACGTAGTGAAAGGTTTGAAATGGGTTAAAACGTTAAGTGTTTTAGTTTTATGAAATCGAGGAAGAAAGAACGAGTAGAGGGGAGAATGATGCAAGAGGGAAAAGCGCCTAGACCAGACTTGGATAGGCGCTATACAAATTGCATATTATAATCATTATTATTATAGGGAAGGAAGCTTTTCACCAGAACGTATAAAAGCTGCCTTGTAGTTAATTGTCTGTTTAATCATACTTGCTCATTCATTTCTAAAATTATAGCCTTTGTCATCACATCCATTTATTGAATTCCGTGTGTCAAGTTCAAATCGACGCTACTCTTATAGAATGTGACCTCAGGAAAAGATCCCAGCTTTGGTATGTTTCTTTCTTTCCTTCATTTTACTTCTTCTGTTCGGCTAAGTTTCCCGTTGCTTCATTTTTAGTTCATTATATTACTTCGTTGTAAAAGGTTTCTCTTCTCTCACTTAGTGTTTCTCACGCGTTTGGTTTTGTATAGGATTGAAATTTAATCATGCAGTTTAAAGTGCATCTCATCCCTATTACAATACTTTCTGTATCGATTCTACATGAAGTGAATAGTTGAATAGTGAAATGTTCCTTGGTTTGAGTGATGCGTTTCTAAGTTATAAGGGTTTATACTTCCAACATGTTGATGACTGTGACGTCATACCAATATACACACCAAATTTACATTTAACTTTGTGTAAACGACGAGTATAATTATGACGTCTTTTTATATAATACTTTTTGCGTGAGCCTGTTACAGCCAAACCTAATAAAGAAGCGTTCCTATCGAGATTGGAAGGCTTGATTTATTCTTCCAAACTTGATTTTAAATTTGGTTTGAAATGAATCGAATCTTGTAAGTTTCAGATTGCAGACTTCAACCGTCAACCGATAATAGTCCCGAAATCACGATCTGTGGTCAATAACTGATAATGCTATTGTAATAGAATACTTTAGTAAGTAATTATAACAATATTTATGTAAGCAGACTAGGTTTAGCAAGTTTCTGTTGTCCAAAAAAAACCATTGAAAGTAATGTTTTGATTTGAGGCGGTTTTTGAAACTTACAAGTTTCGATTCATTTATGCAAATTTCAAAACAAATTTCAAATCAAGTTTGGAATAATAAATCGAGCCTTCCAACCTAGATAGGAACGCTTCTGTAGGTTTGGCTGTAAAGGTTGTTTATTTATATTTATTATTCAAACTAGCTAGCTTATTCATTTTAATACCGTTTTTCTTTTGTTACTGTTGTTGTTGCAATTGTTTGTCACAAACAATGTATAGCGCTTAGAACAGATTTGTATTTGTGCTTTATAAATAATAATAATTATTATTTATTTTTAAATTATTAAACTAAAGCCTGGTATTACGTCACAGTCATTAACTTAAGGTAGTTCGGGACTCATTGATTACTTCAATAGAATTGTTTTAAACTTTTTCTACATTAGCTATGTCATAGGTAGAACTCAAAACTGAAATAAAAAAGGGGGTCGCCGTGCTCGTTTTAGAACTGTGAGGGATAGAGTAAGGCACTTTTTTGACTAATCTGCTTCCAAAATAAGCTCACTAAATTCGTTGGAAATAAAATTACTACAATAACCAGCAATGTCTTTACTTAAATCTAACGACAGATTCTCCGAAAATAGCTCATTGGTATCATATCTTCTAGTCTTTGAAAAGCCAAAGATTTGGCTCAGTATTTAATGATCATTTCAACGTATTATCAGAGTTATTTATTTGTGGTCATGAACCTACAAAAGTCAAAATTACTATGCAATGCGCTCGAAAACGATATTAATTTTTTTCAAGATTCAAAAAGATTGTCATAATAGCAATGTGAAAAGCGAAAAAAATATTGGAGGCGCTACAAGCGAAAAAAGCCGATAAAATTCAACATAATTCTATTGTTTTGGACGAGTGGCATTAGGCACTATTTTCTTCATGTAGAATTGATTCAGAATGTATGGTATTAGTGGTGAAATGTTAGGATATATTAATGCATTATTCACAGTTTTCTATTCTTTTTCGATAGATATTTAAGACACTTAATATACCTTATTATAATTAATTCAAGACACTTAAGCTGGATAAAATGGCTTGAATTTATAATATATAAAGTGTCTTTTCATAAATAAAACGCTCCACTGATGACTGGTAATATAAGGAAGTTTGTAACGCCGTAAAAAATGTTGACTGAACTTTACTGCAGACGTTGCCTTATCAAGCTCTGAGATTTGTCAAACTTCTTATTCTTCATCCAATAGAATAATTTCGATTTTCCGGTTATACCTTTTGACATCAGGTGTAACAGCTTGGACTTTCTCTGTCTGAGTTCTTGTATCATCCGAAGTAACGCCCAAAATTTCATTCAAAATAGAACTGCAATGCCCGAGAAAACTTTTTCTGCGTAATGAAAATATTCAGTTCTTCTTCACTGTGCGTCTCCATTTGTGGCGGCCTCGGGCGGCCTGACGGCCCTCGGGCTTTATAAGCCTTCGGTATTTATCAGTTTACTTAAACTGCTCCTCACTATATCGATTAGCTTGATCTTAATTTAATATGAAAAATTTCAGTTTATACATTTTTAATAAAAACAAATGTCAAAATTTAAAAAACAGATCGACTTGAACAGTATAGTTGATATTGTCTGTTAGCAAATTAAACAACCGAATCCACCCTACCTCTCACAGATCAAAAATCAAATCTCCTATTACTATCTCTTTGGCTGTTACTCTTTACTTTTACTGAGTTCCAACGTCTAATTAATTAAAACTTTTGAGTTTATTGTTAAGCACTTTTAAGCATTTAAAAATGCTTTTACAATCTTACGTTTTTGTAATATTTATTGAAAGATAAAAATGTGGCTTAGTTTCCGGAAGCTCTTCAAAGTTCTTCACTAATCAATTATCTCGTAATTCTTTAGTACGCCCTATTCCTCCCTTTCGGGGGCTTTTTAGTCTCCCCGCAGCCGTTTTTAGTGTCGTCAGGCAACGCTCCCTTCCCTGTGGACTATTCTAGGGGCTATTCTGTGGGACGAGGTGACTAAAATGCGTGAAATTAAAAAGGTCGGTCTACCCTGCTTTATTTCACAGCTGTCAATATTCCAATCATATATTACTGCAATGGGATTGTTGGCAGACATAAATCAAACTGATTGTGAACTTCTAGAAGTTCAAATAGTATTTATAAATTGTTAATTGGTTAATAAAAGCGAGGGGTATCCTCAGGCAGTTTTTGTGACCCATAAGACTAGGATTTCTAGCCAAATTTTTAGCACAGCTACCTTACACCATGAGTATTTGATTGATAAATGCAGCGTTGTGATTACTTGTTGTTATTTTGCTAAAAATTGTTGTATGTTGAGTGTCTGAAATCGATCTCGATAAAACTATTGCAAATCATTTCTCGTGATTTGATATGTGCAAGCAAGCAAGTGCAAGCAAGATAACGCGCTAAGCTCGCGAAATCAGTCTGCGTAGGAGACACCCATAGTGAACAAAGTTTTTAGTACTTTTTTGTTGGCTTTCATATAGCTGAGGTCCAGCCTTATTTGCGAGATCACGTGGAAAGCGTGTGATCGTGTTTGGAGTCGATAGCGTAGATCATAATCGCGTACCGCAAATTGCGAAGTGACGTTGAACACGTAGCGTGTGGTTGTGAAGGCGTGTTGCTAGAATAAGATAGCGGTTGCGGTGAGACCGAGTTATTGTCGTTTATCCCTTAGCTCGATTTTAACTTTGCCTAAATTGCATTTAACCACATTTAATTAATTAATTAATATTTTTACAGCAGCATAGTTGTTCATCTTAATATCTCACATCATTATTGAGGGAGGAATATTTTTATTGATTGTTTCCTATCAAAAATTCAGTCTAATTTAATGAAATAATGCTCTAACTACATTGAATGGACTTTAGGGGAAATAGTCTGGCCTGAGCTCTTCGCACCGTGAATCAACTGTTGCGAAACTTTAATTTTTAGTACATGCGAGACAAAGAGTTTTGTATACTGATGTAACTTATCATATGCTTTTCCGAATAAAAAATGCGTTATGTATGTATTGTATATCATTTATATCAAACACCGACGCAGCTTATACTAGTTTACTCGCTAGTTTCCATTTTTATTGTATATATGGTGCGCTTTTGAAAAAGAAAATTTACTAAAGGTTTGGATCTAATTCTAGACGGTAGACACCTTGACGTTTAATAATCCCTCTTCAGTCGAAGTAAACTACATACAGTCATTGTCATTGTCCACCAAAACTATTAACACTAAAATAAATTAATGCTCGAAACTAGCATTAACTAGGAACATACATTTCTAATTCTTATTCCATGTTCACTGTTACTCATTATACATTTAAATTTTTAAATTTCAACTGCTGAAAATAAATAAACAAGGAATCACGTGCCACCTGTTATTGCGTATGATATCTGCTTTGTACGGACAACGTTTATGACATGTCTGAGTGTATATGGTCAGTACATCTCCTTTGTTTGACTTTGTTTCGTAAGAACTGATATGCATCTATATCGCGGGTTAAGTCTCTTTAAACGGTGATTGACAGTTCAATACTGGGTTAGAGGGTTAACAAAGTAAAGCACAAAGTATCATCTTTAGTCAATGTCGACGGACCGGTCCAGCTAGAGGACGTGTATAACACTCCTCTCCCTTCCAGATGGACCTCAAACTTTTGGTGGCGTTTGTTTTCTTGCTAACCGCAGTAGACGGCGCTAATAGAGGTAATGATTAATTGTATTTTTTCAATAACTATCAATTTAGGATTAATGTGCGTGTTAATGCATTGATAGTGAATCGAAGAACTGTTAAGGTAGTGGTTGTTAATTTAAAGCTGGTTGGTGTAATGTATGAATAGTACGTGTAGGTATATAAAAATTAATATTTATTATTAATGGAAGGCTAGTAAGTGTATTGTAAAGAGTAGTGTGAGGTTAAGTGTTTTATATTGCATGCGTTCATTGTGATGTCTTGTAGATAGAGTGGTCTTCGTTAGAGCAGTATTCAAATAACAACCAAAAAACACAATGCAATTAAGGACCGTTGGCGGCAAAAAGCAAACTAAATGTCAATTTTCTTAGACTTTGCCAGTTGATAAAACTAAATTAGACACATCAATAACAAAAAAAATCCAAAGTGTGTCAAATAACAAAAAACTATCACTATGGCGGAATTGAGGTCCATTAAAGAGTGTATACTAAAGTGTGTTTCACGGGCTAACGAAAACTACTCTATTAACAAAGTAATGTAAGCCGGGAGGGGGACTTGTCGTAACTCTAACCTAAGGGGTAAAAATCAGCGATTTGGTATATTTTAGGGTAAAGAAAAATCACATCGTTTTATCGCTTTTTTAAGCAGTTTCAAAATGCGCTAAATACAACCAAACAATAACAACAACAACAACAAAATAACAAAAACAAAAAACAGAAACATACTGCAATAGAGCAACTACTTTGAGAGATGCTCGAGAGAACACCTTATTGCTTATATCTTGAACTGAATATGGGATTAATGATCTTTCCTGGTTTGTTTTTATTCTTTGTCATTGAGATTTGTAACCTATGCACTTTGCATAAGTTAAGTGTCGGGAAAAAATATTACTTCATTTGACCTACATGTAACTTTTTTCGTTTGATAGTTATGTTTCTTTAAAAAGTGGTTTCATATTTTATGTGTTTTGTCAAAGTGCATAACAAAATATACTTCTAGTGTTTGAGTATCAAGTTGTTGTTAGAAGCTTGCGTCTAGACTAATGAACGGACCATTCATGAATGCAGCCTAATACGAAACACAACTCCTAACTTGAAGCACTTTCAAAATAATCTGCCAAAAATTGTTAAAATCCCAACAATGTAATCAATACATTTTTGTAGTTTAATAATATTAAAAAGTAAATTAAATCCCATTTCCACTGTCGTTTGAGCGTTTCATGGCTTGAAAAGGGATTCAGATTGGTTTTTAAGGGCATTTTTTAAGGGCAAACTTGAAGTTCTTTCAATTGAATTCGATGAAAGGCTAATTGTCAAAGCTTTAAGCTTTTGCATGTGAATACGGTTCAAGTACCACTTGGCAGACATTGTACATGTTTATGCTCACCTGAACCTTTAAAACAAATAAGTGGCATGGGTGGCGTATTGGCCTCTCACCACTGTGGTCCAGGTTCGAGACACGGCTCGACCATGGATTGCATGTGAGTTGCATTGTTTGATGTGTCCTTCTCTCCTATGCCACGAGGAGGTTTCTCCGGATTATCCGCTTTTTCTTCCTTCGCAAAAACTGAAAGTGTGAGCAGAGTTATGTGACAAAACATTTAACGTAGAATTGAGTAGTAAGTCATTGTGTCTGAGTCTCGAAGAAAACAAAATGAAGGCGAGTTTTGAGTGTGGACAAAATGAGATCTTTACTAGAAATTAAAACTTAAAAATACAAAAAAGCAACAAATGATTTTATGGTTAGAAAATATCATACGCTTCGGTCACTTTTGTTTGTTTGTCACTTTGTTTGCCTGTTCTTATTTATTGTATTGTCGTCTATTATTATTATTAGTTGGTTATCATCTCCGAGCTAAGCAAAGGTCGAGGTTAAAATTAATTTTTAAAAAGGGCAGCATGGAGTCGAGGTGCACCGCAGTCTGCATAGACATGATTTCGGAAAACAGCTGAGTCGAATTTTTATAGTCGTGGAGCAATCGTGAAAATATAATAAAGAAAAAGGCGCGAATTGCTTACATTCGAAAGATTTGACGAGGTGAATTGTTCAAAATTTGTCCATAAAAACGTGAAAAACACCGTTCAATCAATTATATTTTTCATTTGAATCTTAACTATTTCAGGGTTATTTCACAGCAAGTATTATGCACAGCAAGTGCTATTTTTGCAATAAGTTATATTTTAATCAATAGAATTGCTTTTTTTAAATTTTCGATTCGTTGACAACACATGGCCTTCGGCGAAATAATGGACAAGTTCTAATTCGGTACTTAACAAAATCTGCTATTTGAGCCATTAAGATTTTTTCAATCAGAGATTGATCCTGTACATGTTACCTTTCAAGGGATATCTTTTTTCGAAATGGTTAACGAATTACAAGTGTCTTTTATGCTGCTTTTATTCTTGCTGGAAGTATAGTGTTCTGTCTATCTGCCTTTCTACATTTGAGCAGAATGGGTGTCATGGGTCACAAGGGAAAAAAAAAAGGCCAGTCAGGCCTCTTCTACACGAATCCGATCCGGCTGAAACCGCATAGAAATATTTGCGTCCACACGAATCCTGTTGATCGTTTCCTATTCAAAAGTATGCGGTTTCGGTGACCGGATTCACTGGATTCGTGTGAACCGCGATAGGCCGATTCGCATCAAAACGTATGCGGTTTCAAAAGTATCCGGATCCGTGTAGCCGGGGTCTCAATGTATTGCATCTGTCATTGTAACATGCTTTTCAACTAAATAAAACTATTTAACATATTCCTTGTTAAGTTTTGGCTAATAATATGAGAGTCCAAAACTTTTAGACTAACGTTTTGCGACAAAAATCAATCACAAAGCCAAATTTCAATCATTTTTTCAAGTAGTGTTTGATTAAATGAAGCATTAAGACTATATTCATGTACATTTTGCTCACGTCAGAAAACAAAGCATGGATAATAGAAACAAGGGGATTAAAACCGGGAACGATTTTGCATGAAATCAGAGGGAAATAGTTTTTGAATAGCTTGAAATTAAAATAAATTTGAAATGTTTAATAACTATTTTAACAAATATTTAATAAGATAATGTGAAAATTGGCTTACATATAAAAATCAGTATCGATTGACACACACACAAATGTTTTCAAAAGCTGAGTGTGTTTGATTTACGGCAGAAAATTGTTGGAGGTTTTATTAATTCGTGTATATATTCTTAAAGGTTTTACTACTTATAATCAACACATTTTAATTCATTTAACCTTTATTTGTAATGATATTGAAATGTTTGAAATACTTTTTTTTAATCGGCGAAAATGTTTTATTCAACTTCACAAATTCCTCAGATCGACTAGTTGGGCTGCCTGTGTAGACGCGAGGCAAACACGTCCAAATAATACATTTTCTTTAAAAAGTGAATGATTGTCCACTCACTGTGTCTGCTTGACCAATATTTATCAGCCATAATTATTTTAGTGAAGGATATAGCTAACGACTAAAATATAATGTTAACTTTTTTTTTTGCAGTTTGTGACAAGAAGGCAGATGTTGCTATTCTCTTGGACGCATCAGGGAGCATCGGCAGGAAAAAATGGCCTTTGGTCGAAACATTCGCAGAAGTACTTATTGAAAACTTTCAAGTATCACAGGACGGAACTCATATAGGTGTTGTCGTTTACTCTACTGACAACGAAGTCGTGGTGAATTTTAAAACTTTAGGCGGGTCAGAGTTAAATGCACCTAACGTCAATGCACGCATTAGTAAAATCGATTATGAAAAATGGAAAAAGAAAACGTACATTGACCGTGCTATACACACGACAAACAGAGATATCTTTACTAAAGCAAACGGCATGAGAGATCTGAAAACAGTTCCCAGGGTAAGACAACATTTTATTTTCTTAGTTAGCAATTATTTAATTAGAAACTATTATCACTAGGGTAGTTAGAACGATTAAGAATTAAATAATCGGTCGATGAAATAAATAATGCTAAGTTTAGTTACAGTGCAGTAGTTAGTTCCCGATCTAAAAAAAATATACATCGGGACCTAAAAGGGATCAGAACTTCCAGGTTTTTGGAATCAGGGATCACAATTGCCAGCTTTTGAAAAATCAAGGATCAGAACTTTAGATACACATCGTTACAGTCCTGGGGCCGGTTATTCGAACCCTGAATAGCACTATCCTCCGGATAAATCTTTATCAAGCGGATAAAATCTTTAAAAATCTATGTAGTGGATAACTTTTATCCGCGGATAGCTTTATCCACCTTTCGTACAACCGGCCCCTGTGATTTATGGATGTACCATTTAATTTATATTTAAAAGTACGTTACGTACGTAGCCAGTATCCACAACACCAAAATACATACGCCAGACATACATACGTTAGTCGTCCTTACAAAGGCCGTGTTCAGAATATAGAGCTATAAGCACTATAAATACATACTATGAAAAATAGAATTACGAGAAGACCAGTTGTCATTTTTGTAATTTGTATATTTCGGTCTTTATCCAAAGACCATCAACTGCAAATGAATAAATTAAACTAAGACATTCTGAATTAAGATTAATTCATTAAACTCAAATTATAACTATATTTAAATACATACTAATAGTTAAATTTTCCTAAATGTTAAGCTCTTAATGATACCCATAATGCACCTGACGCTGATCGTTTTTTTCACATATATGACGTCATTATGAAAACATGTTTTGTGTAATGGCCGTTAAATATGCGATAAAAATATTATTTTTTTCTTTTTATATCGGATTTCTTTCCCTTCATAGTTTTAAAACCTAGTTTTATTCGAGCCATTCGGAAACAATTCACAAAACCTTAAAGTTTGCGTTATTTTTTTGACTATTTCCTTTCTGATCATCAGATTCTTATTGTCTTTACTGATGGTAAACAAACAAAAGATGAGTATTCTTATACTCCACTGAGAGAGGCGACTGAGCCACTGCGAGAGAAAGGAGTAGAAATATTTGCTGTGGGTGTAGCTGGAGCCGACAGAGACGAGTTGCGACAAATGACGGAAAGTCATGACCACGTCTTCATAGCTACGTCATTCAGACAATTACGTCCAATAGCATCCCAGGTGTTGGCTGCTGCATGCAGTAAGTGTGATAACCTTTTATAAATTGTCTTTAATTATTTCTTGATTCTCTTATGACTGTGTATATCAAGTATTAAAACATGCAGAAGTTGGAATATACACTTGTTAGAGAGGCGTGATGGTCTAGTGGTCAGTGGATCGCATTCTGGACCTATACTGGTCTGGGTTCGATTCCCGGCCTCGGAGGCATTCACTAACAACACTCAGCAGTCCGATAAGTCCTCCATATACACATTAGTAGAATGTAAAGCACTACGAGCTATTCGAGAGATATAGCACTATATAAATGAGGCATATTATAATTATATTATCATTATTGTTGCAAACATCGTTATCGCATCCGAAGCTAAGGTGCACATTCTGAAGCCTGCAAAGGATGTCGGTATTATGAACATAGTTTGTGATTTAATCTATATTTGTTTCATCGTCTACCACAACACGTACAACCTAAATATGCTATGAATAAATCGATAACAAGAATAGAGAAGAAATACCAACATCCTTTGCAGGCTATCCTGTTTGGACTGCAGCTTATTTGCGACAACCATTTTTGAAATAGATGTATAAGTTACACTAAAGTGAATTTTAGAGATCTTTCATAACCTTTCGTTGTAAGTTCGTTGTTAATCGTTTATCAAGCAAAAATATCGTGGCAAAATTCAATTCATCGATTTTGTTCATATTTTGTAGTTCGATACCCTATCATGTTATAAGCACTCCTGTGCACTTAGTTTTTAAAAATTTGTTTTTGTTTGGGAGAAATTTGAATTATTATGCGAGAAGGCAAATATGCTAATTCGACGACTCTGAAATAGAGACCACTCGGCGATCTCGTGCACAAAATACAAACAATATTTAACCTTAAAAACCTAATAATCTTTAAATATGCTATCTCTATATGCCTCATAGCGTATTTCAGACTTGTAGCTTTAACGATGAGTTTTTGGCAGAATTTTGTTCAGGACACAGTTTTCATGAGCTAAAAAATACCCTCAAAACAGCCGCGAATTAAACTATGTTCGATATAACGGAATAGTTTGATATTCACTGTGTGTGAAGTTAAGATAATTTCTTAAAACACTGCCGAAAAAAATTGCTAGGTTTTTATGTTTTGAAGTTGTTACAGTCGATCTAATTTGCCTAAATTGGCTGTTTTTTTACGATCATTTTTGCATAATTAGCAACGATAATGAGCGTCAAAACAATAATACTATTTGCAACAATCTTGTATTAACCGTATTTGGCATCATTCTAATAAAGGTAATGTAATATTTTGATTTCGTATTCTACACATTTGCTATAGCTGCCATGATTATAAAGTGCTTACATCTACAAAGCATTCATGTATGTATAAAAGCAGCTCTAATAATTAGAAAAATGTTTGTTCAAATTTATACAAATGATTTTTGTGATCATAAATCAAAAGAACAGTAAATCTCCTATAGACCCTTTCATAAGTCCCTAAGTGTTGTGTTTTCCGCCGTTGACGTCCAATTTAATATTATTTTTGTTGAAATTTGTACAATATTCAAGAAATTGAGTTGTACCTCTAATAAACGGTCACCCTAGGGACTTTTCAAAGTGGCCACTCAATAGATGTTGGCCGATGAATAAAGTTTCGGCATAAATCTACATATAAAGGGTGGAAATGGCAGGGTACGTTACTTATCGGTTATTTTAATAAATCTGTGTCTTCTAAATAAAAGAAAATACATTAATTTTGAGCATTGCTCTTTAGACTTTCTCAAAGTCCGGTTTTTTTCGTATTGGTTTCTCTCGTTTATCTCGTTTATCTCTCGTTTATCTAGTCGTTTAGCGACTCGTCAAAATAAAGAGTGTATAGTCGACTTGTAGCAAGTCTGCCAAATATTGCAATTAGAAACTGCATTATTTGTTTATATAAGCATCGCATTATTGCTAAAATAACGTACTACTCAAACCTGTGTTTCATTTCTTACAAAAGATATAAAATATTATATATTATACTGGAGTTTTTATCAGAAATAAGATCGGTCATTATCTTGTAAATTTCATTTTGTAGACTTTAAAGATGGGATAATAGACAATCTGCTCTCAAAGAACAACTTCCGGTATATCTATCTTCTATCCAAAAACACTACTACTATTCTATTCTATTCTATTATATAATTTTGCTATGTTGAAGGAATTGTGTTGTGAGTCTCATGCATTATATAATATTTTTTTATGACTTCTATCAGATTCATTTTAGTATTTCAAAGGGCAGTAGAGTACAAAAACTAAAAGTGTGCAATACTTTGTACTATTTACCACTAAATAGTGTTGATTAAACAATAGAGAACAATAGAATTAGCATAATTTAGCAGTATTTAGTGGTAATTATGTTGCACACTTTTATGTACTCTATCTAAAAGTCTTGTCATATCTATTTTTAGTAACACTCGCACGAGGATATAATTGGCTTTGTATAAACAAAACGATCCGGATCAAAACCCCGAAAATAAAATTTTTTTCGGCAGTGTTTTAAGAAATTATTCTAACTTCACACACAGTGAATATCAAACTATTCCGTTATATCGAACATAGTTTAATTCGCGGCTGTTTTGAGGGTATTTTTTAGCTCATGAAAACTGTGTCCTGAACAAAATTCTGCCAAAAATTCATCGTTAAAGCTACAAGTCTGAAATACGCTATGAGGCATATAGAGATAGCATATTTAAAGATTATTAGGTTTTTAAGGTTAAATATTGTTTGTATTTTGTGCACGAGATCGCCGAGTGGTCTCTATTTCAGAGTCGTCGAATTAGCATATTTGCCTTCTCGCATAATAATTCAAATTTCTCCCAAACGAAAACAAATTTTTAAAAACTAAGTTCACAGGAGTTCTTACAACATGATAGGGTATCGAACTGCAAAATATGAACAAAATCGATGAATCGACTTTTGCCACGATATGTCTGGTTCTTACTGACAGTCACTCTTAATGTTTTTGTAATGAATGTTATAATTATAGGAATTGATTAAGGCTATATCTTTACTGTTTGTCAAGTTCTCTTATGTTCTCTTATCATTATGTTGTTTGTTTACTTATTCTTATCTTTTCATCAACAGAGAAACAGATGCAAGTGGTAAGTTTGAATTTGCTATAAATGTGTTGTTATCCTGTATCTTTAAATCAATTATCAATGGTATGGAAGGTGTATACATACTTGTTAGTTTGAATTTGCTATAAATGTGTTGTTATCCTGTATCTTTAATTCAATTATCAATGGTATGGAAGGTGTATACATACTTGTTAGTTTGAATTTGCTATAAATGTGTTGTTATCCTGTATCTTTTATTCAATTATCAATGGTATGGAAGGTGTATACATACTTGTAAAGTGTACCTAAAATAACTTTTAATACTCCAGTTTCACGTTATAGATAACGAGAAACTATAGCTAGTGGAGTATTATTGAAGAAAACATGAAAAATCAATATCAATATAAAAGTTATTCATAATGGATGCGAAATAAGCCGGAAGTTATTCGTAATTCTCACGAATGCGAGTGCTGGACAGTGACGTTTCTATTACTACTGCTAGTTTTTATCAGGCGACTTAGCCTTATTCCAGTCTACACCGGCATCGCGGCCTGATGAAGACTAGGGGCCGTTTACATGGGAAAAAGTTTTTTGTTGGTCAAGGTTACTCTACTACCCGAGACAACTATACCGAGCGTTTATATGGAAAAAACGCTGTCCCTTGAACCCGGGTCAACCACCGGTGTGGCTCCGCTGACCAACAAGCCGAAAGACTCTGGGCTCGAGTTTGGTTGTCAGAGGACATGTAAACGGCCCCTAGCAGTAGCAATCGAAACGTATAAACCTTCGACATTCGTGAGACAAATAAATAAATCCCTGCATTATTCAAAATTGAAGTTCCTAAAATTCAGTTTACCTGAAATCTAATAATGCAATTTGACCAGATCAGTTATTTAAACGTACACTGACAAGTGTCACAAATTGGACACGATTCGGGTATTGGTAGGTATATTGATGTTTTACATAAAACAGTTGAAGGATTAAATGATAAACGGAAATAACATTTTCAAGACTCACCGGACAAGCAGCCATGCAGGTAAATAATAAAACTCTAGAGTCAGTTGAGAAATGTTGTTGTATCAGCTGGTGATGTACACAACAAATCGATTTATATAAAAATGCTTATTCACTGATATGTTATATCACATCAACGCTCAATATTGTAGTTCCCAGCGCCATCTTGAAAGGTAGCCGGGTATTTGCATTGAAGCGAGACGTACGTTGAGCTTGCAATGATAGAGACATGTGAATAATTGTCTGGCAAGTTGTTAAAAGGTCTGTATCATTGCATGATCAACGTTCGTCTCCCTTCGATGCAAAGGCCTGGCTACCTTTTAAGACAGCGCAGAGAACCGCGAAGGGGTCTATTTTAATAGTGCTGCAATGATAAATTGTGGAAGACCGTAACTCTGTGCAGACTGCCGAGCCACGCAGGCTTCAAGAACATCTGTAGGTGAGACCCAACCAACTATTCTGTATCTGTTTTTGCTGCATATTTCGTGTGTTTGTTTATTAATTCTTCTATTTATTGCCAGCTTTGTTTTGGATAGTTTGTTTGTTTTGGATAGTGTATTTGTTTCTAGGTAAATCTTTCAAAGGGAGCTAGCCAATCTTCGCGAAGTGAGCATGCACAACTTGTAAGCGTAGCCCCGAGGGGAAAATATTAGTGCGTTAATGCTCGCCTGACCGGGATAGGGAGCTTTTATATAATTTTGTAATCCATCGAAGACCGCATAAAATGTGGAAAAACTCTATAAATACTTTACACCTAAAAGAAATGAGACTGATTTATATGTTTTAAAAGTTTAACAACACGAGCATATTTTACTCTTTCTATTAGTCGTTCCTTGGAAGAACGTTGTCGGTTGAAGCGAATGTTTTCATCACAATATCATGACATTATTCACTTCATGTCCTGGCCAGGTTGGGCTTGTGCTTCATCCATGAATAGACGTTAAAAAACTAATGAAATGACTCGATGCTGAATTTGAAATCATATAATTTCGGGTAAAAACAAATACAAAATTGTAGATGAGGCATGATCGTCCGGGGTGGTGTAGTCTTGAGAAAGACTGATGGTGTTGATGTCTGACGTTTCGACAACCTGAGCGGAAGTCATCTTCAGAGGCTTCCGCTGACTTCCGCTCAGGTTGTCGAAACGTTAGACATCAACACCATCAGTCTTTCTCAAGACTACACCACACCGGACGATCATGCCTCATCTACATCGATTACACCTGGGATCAGACCATTCACTCAAATACAAAATTCTCGAATGAATTAGACGATATTTGCATAAAATCCTGGTTAATGATTGTTTGAAAGAAGTTCGCTAAAATCTTTATTTTTAATTTTAATTTTAAAAATCTGTCGGTTCTAAAATTATTGCCTTGTTTATCGCTTGCAAATTCTGAAGTTTAATTCCAAAAACTTCACAAATTACTCTGATTTTAGGGGAAAGTTATTTCACCACATGGAGCTTTGTATCGAATTTTGTTTACTTTTTGCGCGTCACCGCATTGCATATATGCACGGGCTCAATGCTAACAAGTTGAGTGGTTTGACGTGAAGGCTCGGTTACAAAAGATTTACCTAAGATGGACAGTGTGTTTTGGATAGTGTGTTTGTTTTGGATAGTTTGTTTGGTTGGTCGGTCGGTCGGTTGGTCGGTCGGTCGGTCGGTTGGTTGGTCGGTCGGTTGGTTGGTCGGTCGGTTGGTCGGTCGTTTGGTTGGTCGGTCGGTTGGTCGGTCTGTTGGTCGGTTGGTCGGTCGGTCGGTTGGTCGGTTCCATTTTGCGCTATTTGTTCCATTGTTGTTGTTGTTTTTGTTTGTTTTGTTATGGTTTTTTTTCCAGATAAGTTGGATCCTTGATAATCTAGAAACAGTGTTTCTCAAGACGTCGCAAACCCAGACAATCATAACGCATCTACATCGCGTACAACTTGGTTCAGAATTAATTTTTGAATGCTTTAATTAGCAATACACAACATAATTATTGTAAATGTATACAACGAGATTCAGTCTTGGTACATATGATGAACAATTATATCTAATAAAATTAAAAGCAACAAATAATCGTTAGTTCAAAATTAATTCACCTCATTCCCATGGCGTTTGGGCAATCCAGCACCAAATTGAAGCATTGTTTAAGTGCCTATAAACCCTGTCTGTTTGCTATTTCTATTACAGTGCAACTACTTCAACCGAGGCCACTTAGATTAATTGATCATTAACCAATCATATTTCAGCTTTTAGCTCAAGATTCTTATGAGCGTGAGAACACTATAATTTGATTGGCTAATGCTGTTATCAGTTCTATATCTGTCTGATTTTATAGTTTTCTGATTGGCCAGTTTTATTCAAGTGGTCTCGGTTGAAGTAGTTGCACTGTAAAAGTACTGGTCCTAAATAACAATTTTCCAGAAGAATAAAATACTACGTTAAAAACTGTGCATTTTATAGCGGGTTTGAATATGCACAAAAAGGGTTGTTTGGGCTTCCTGTGCAAAAAAATATCGGAGTTTATTCATATGAGCTGGTGACAATATCGATGACGTAGTGTCCGGGATAGAAACTATTGAAACTTGCAAGACGCTATCCCGGACACTACGTCGTCGATATTATCACCAGCTAATATCAATAAACTCCGATTTTTTTTACACAGGAAGCCCAAATAACACATATTCAAACCGCAATAAAATGCACAGTTTTTATCGCAGTATTCTATTCTTCTGGAAACTAGTTATTTAGGAACTGTACTTTTAATAGAAATAGCAAACAGCCAGGGTTTTTAGGCACTTTAAGGATTGGTTTAAACAAACAGCAGATTCTTTCCAAACAATTGCCCTAAACCTAACCAAACAATAGCGGTACTGTATTAGGGGGCAACCAAAACGCAGCTTTCGACTGGTACTGGATTACTCACATGGAACCCAAGCTCGTCACTTGTGATGTTTTACAGTAAATGTATGGAATCGCGAAATATCCTTTCGCTGTGCCTCAAATATTTAAACAATAGAGTAGTTGAATCGAGTGCATTATGCTGTGATAATTGCCCGCGGAAACTAGATGTTCACAAAAACAAATAGTCGAGAACGCAGTTCGAGGGCGACTATGAAGTTTTGAGGAACATCAAGTTTCCAAGGGCAACTATCACAGCATAATGCCCGAGATTTGAACTGCTCTATTCTTTTTATTATTCAACAACAAATTTTTCCGAGGCGGACAAAAAGCTCAGCGGGCACTATGCGCCGATAGTATCCCTCCATGGTAGGCACTATCACGTCATGTGATCGCCCTTCGACCAATGAGAGCGGAGGAAAATGTGTTGTTGAATTATATACAATATTAGTATCTAACAACTTATGGTCTATCATAAATCGCGCTCTCTCATTGGCTAGTCAACTACGGGATATTGGGTATTATTATATCCACACTCACTAGATATGAGCAATCTCGCGCTGTGATTGGCTCCCTACTACTAGGCTATCACCTCATATACCGTGGGTAGAAGAAAACAAACAAAATGGCGGAGCGTTTTGTCGAAATGAGCGAAGAAGAGGGCAAGAGGTCTAATTGTTTTAGTATAAACCAACTAGTAGGTCAAACTTTGCCATATTTTGAAAGAAAAATAACATTTCAATCGTTTTATTTTGACAAAATGACAGATAATCGAAAGTGAAAATACCGAGCGCGCGCTCAATGACGTGTGATGGCAAATCAAAATGTATTCAAAACACATCGAAATTCTCCACTGTTTTTGTCATTTTCTGCCTCGATACTTTTTTTAACGGCTAAAAATAGCATATTTTAGTGTTAAAACTACTATATATTTTAGAACGACGGAGGAATTAAGAATAGTTCAAAAACAGTTTTTTAATCTGGCTTTCTCAATCAAACTGAAGAATCGTGTGATGGCGTCAGTAGCGCGCACTGTTCAAGTCAAAATTCATTCACAAAATGTTCTAGTTTATCTAGTTTTAGTAATTTGTTGTTACTATTATTTCCTGTAAAGTTTGACCTATAAGTTGTGGATATAATAAAACAGTTATACCACTCAATCTCGTCGCACATGAGCTGATATGATAGCCAACGAGGCGTACTCGCCGACTCGATTTCGTGGAATAACTGTTAAATAGCCCATGGTTCTGGAAATGTTTTGAGAAACCAAAACAATGACGGATTAATCCCAAATTTTCGGACTCGTGGACCATGAGGGCGAGAGGTCTAATTGTTTTAGTATAAACCAACTAGTAGCTCAAACTTTGCCATATTTTGAAAGAAAAATAATATTTCAATCGTTTTATTTTGACAAAATGACAGATAATCTAAAGTGAAAGTACCGAGCGCGCGCTCAATGACGTGTGCAGTCCTGAACATGACCAAAACTGGTCATTGTTATTTGTTATGATATTTGAGAATCAAAATATTCCAATAGCCAATCAGAGCCTGTGTTGCAGTGACGTCATAGCACACATCAAGCCAGAGCTATCCGGCGAAGAGTATAAGAAGGACTCGAATAGTTGCGAAACTACAAGTTACGGGTAAATACATTCCATTTTCTTGAAGTAAAACAAGTAAGGGATATAAACTGGTTGATTCTAGACGTCTAAGTATCGCCATTTATCATGAAGTAGTTCGTATAACCTCATTAGCTTGCTTGCTTGCAACCGGAGCTGTCGAGAGCAACACTGTTAGATAAATTGAGTTTTAGTTGGATTATTAGACTGAACATGATCTTTTGTTGAACATTAAAAGCCTTTTAAAAGGTCCATTGGGTATGCTGTTTATTCTTTTCTTCGTAACTTATTTTGTTTCCCACTCATACGAAACCTGTAAACTCGATGCTTTGTAATATGTTGACAGTGTTAGGATGGGAACAAGAAGTCTTGGTATTTTTCTGATGCAACGGTTGTTGGTTTAGCATCTTTATATTTGCTAGCGACGCAAAATATTTATAAGCACATGTCTTCGGAATGGAGTTTACCCCCAGGGCCAGCTATGCAGGCTAGAATGGAGTTCGGCTGGCGCTATATCGACTAAAAATTATGAGTTGACTTAAAAGACTGTAAACATCGAACTGTAATAATAATAATAATATGTTTAATTCAACCACAATTGCAGACTGACGACTGAATTACAGTGGAGGTCAGCTAAATAATTACAATTACAATTGATATACATTAAGTTAAATGAATATTATAGAATATTAAATAATTAAATAATTAAGGATTTGCCAGTGACTTCATAACCCCAGCCAAGCAAGAGTAATTAGCTGGAGAGACTGGCAAGGTCATCTGGCCATTTTCCACTTTATATTTGTATAGTCGATTGTCAGAGTCAAGATATGGAGAAAGGTGAGTCTTTTTATGGAGCTTGCGATACGTACATATGCATGTATTAATATGTATTAAACCCTGAGCACTAGGCAGCAACCAATAATGGTTCTACTGTAGTAAGAGTATATAATTTATTACTATAGTATGTTGTGTTTTGTTGGCATGCTTCACGCATTGCATGTGTTAGCTCATAACATATATATCAAGCAAAGCTCGGACCATATGGCTAAGGAATTGAACTTGAACTCTAGCTCTTAATTCTATAGATTCTGAATCTGCACAGTAATCTGATTCTAACACTGATACAGCCAGTGCATGAAAAGCAGGACAATAACGATGAAGCTTTGTTGTTCAAAACTATCAAGCAATCTAGTTCCTTTTGTAATGTATTGTCATTGGGTTCCCTGTGTCACCAGGGAGACTAGTACTGGGTCAATAAACGTGTTTGTAGCCAACATGGAGTTATTCGTTAGTATACATAACATGGTGTCAGAAATCGAACTAAATCTAGTGTAAATTCAAGCCATCGAGTAAAAATTTTGCGGAAAACATGGAAAAGGTACTACAATCAAACACTCCGCACATGGATTGGTCCAGTAACGATCTTCGTTCATCCTGGAAATCGTTCAAACGTCACATCAAATTTATGTTTGGAGGTCCTCTCGAGTCCAAAAGTGAAGAGCAAAAGTGCAACTACTTAATGATCTGGATCGGAGAAAAAGGTCGTGATGTCCACCAAACGTGGAATCTCTCCTCCGACGATAAAAAAGTTAAAATTTCACAAAGTTCGTTCCAACAGTTCGTTACCGCCTTAAAACTACTGGTTAAAGATTGCGGATACAGTCAGCCTGAAGAGATGGTTAGAGACCGAATTGTCATCGGATGTCGCTCAGCCAAGCTTCGTGAAAAACTTATCGAGGAAGGATCCGACCTGTCCCTCGATAAGGCAGTAGAAATAGGCCTCACGGTGGAACTCTCCACGTCTCAACTGTGGATCATTTTGATTTGAACACTGCAATAAAACGTGAACATTTCCCTATGAAAACCATAGAAGAAATCGTAGCAAAAATGCCTAATGCCAAAGTGTTTACAGTCCTAGATGCCACGTCAGGCTTCTGGCAAGTTGAATTAGATGATGAAAGCTCACTGCTCACTAGCACTACATTCAACACGCCATTTGGAAGATATCGCTTTACCCGCCTTCCATTCGGTATCAAATCAGCGCCAGAAGTGTTCCAAAAGTACATGTCACAGATGCTTGAAGGAATCCCTGGTGCCCAACCTATCACCGGTGCATATGCCATTGTAGATGATATTCTAGTCTGGGGGTCTACAGTTGAAGAACATGACAAAAGGGTACGACAAGTTCTAGAAAGAGCACAGGCATACAACCTGAGGCTAAACAGGAAGAAGTGTCAACTACAAAAGGATGAAGTTGCCTAAGTCGGTCACATGATAACAAAGGATGGACTGAAACCAAACCCCGAAAAGGTCAGAGCAGTAGTCGAGATGAAACCACCTCAACGCCTAAAGGAACTGAGAACTTTCTTAGGATTCATACAGTACTTACTCAGACAGCTGTTGGAAAAAGATGTTGAATGGCACTGAATGAAACACACCAGCAGAGTTTTGATAAGCTCAAAAAAATGGTCACCTCAACACCAGTACTAAGTTATTACGACCCAACCAAACCTGTCTTATTGTCAGTCGATGCTAGTGCTTCAGAACTAGGCGCGGTCCTCGTGCAAGTGGGAAAGCCTGTTGCGTATGCCCCAAGAGCGCTTACGCCAGCCCAACAAAGGTACGCTCAAATCGAGAAAGAGTTACTCGCTATTGTATATGGATGCAACAAATTCCATCAGTATGTTTACGGAGGAACTGTTCATGTAGAAAGTGATCATAAGCTGTTAGAAGCAATTATGCAAAAGAATCTCAATCAAGCTCCACTTCATCTACAACACTTTCTTTGTACTGTAGATTATTACTTAAAGTGGATCGAAATGGACAAAGTGTCTGACGAAACTAGTAAGTCAACTATTGACATTCTCAAAGAACACTTTGCAAGGTATGGTATACCGGATGAAGTGATTAGTGACAATGGGCCCCAATTTGCGTCCAAGGAGTTTGCGACGTTCGCAAAAGACTATGATTTTACTCATACAACAACAAGTCCACACTACGCACAATCAGTCCTGATGGTTACCAAATTTGATAACCCTGATTTGTTATGATATTTGAGAAACCAAACAGTAGATCAACCAATCAGAACTCGGTTTTAGTAGGTGACGTCACATCTAAGTGAACAACGATGTAGGTCCTCTGGTTACGAAGGCAGAAGTATTATTATATTCTTCATGAAAAGATGCTATTTATTTCATAATTGAAGTATTCTTACATCAAATCTATCAAATTTACCTATAGAATCCCATATCACATCAGAAACTCGCGCGCTGATTGGCTGAAACACAAACCTGATGAGAGGGTATTCAGAGTGATATTCAACGCTCAGAAAGCTGAATTCAATAAATGTAAGTTTTTTTCATTATTATCCGTGCATTAAAAAGATGAATCGACCAAGCAAGTAATTTTAAATTCAAGAGTATAGAGACAAATGATTAACTTACTAATGGACGAGTTTTGCATTAAAAAAGAAGAATTTAATTTCCTGCGACTAGCTCGGCATGAAAAGCGACTATTTTCTTTCGCTTCGCTTGCTTAGTTTTTAGTCGCTATTTTTCACGACTTGAATTTTTTTCAATCAAAGACAACATTTTTAATCATTAAACTATTTTTCTAGAGTCGTTGAACATAAACTAAACAGCCAGACAATTTCAAAACGGGTATTAATGAGCTTTATTTTCAATTTCACGGGTAGTTTGCAAACTTCCTCCTCGCTCCGCGATTCGTGCGATATTGTCTTAACTCGTGAATTCAATGTGGAATTCCACTCGTCGGCCAATGAATTTACCTATAATACCTATTGGTCATCTTAGCATGTAATGATATTGTGAACTAAAATGAGTACCGGCATGTCGTAATTAGTTACAGCAAACGCTGGGAGCAAAAACGTTTGTCCAAACTCAAACATAACTCTTCTTCTATATATATATATATATATATATATATATATATATATATATATATATATATATATATATATATATATATATATATATATATATATATATATATATATATATATATATATATATAGCTGTTTGCAATAACGTTGTCCACCTCAGAAATATAACTGTCACGTGACTGGGTATACGGAATGGGCTTTTAGTTCCAATATATACCTCCAATAGTCATTTTTGTTGTAGCACTTTGCTTTAATAGAGTGTAGGATTATACAACGAATATTTTGAGCACATTTGCGATAAGAAAAAGCCTACATACGATTAGTCACGTGTCAGTTATATGATTATATATGTATTTCTGAGGTGGACAACGTTATTGCAACCAGCTATATATATATATATATATATATATATATATATATATATATATATATATATATATATATATATATATATATATATATATATATATGCAAACTGCCAGCTTTCTGAGAGAGAAGCAGAAACACTGTCGATTATTACAGAAGAAGAAAAAAGTAAAAGTAATAACTAGACGCTCTACTGAGCGTACTCGATGGGCCAGAATTCAGAAAGTCATATATGAACTATAGGCTATGAAGCGCTTACTTAGTTAGGATTCGTCGAGTATGGGTAATGGATGAAAGGGATGATAAGAAACTGAAAAGAAGTAAGAGTTACATACCGAGAATGGAGGCTATAAGCCATATATATCCCGCGGGCCGCATATATTATAGCCGAACATTTGAGAAGGTTTTCTTACAATAAAACAATAATTTTTAAATCCTATTCTAACAAAGACACATGATTTGAGTTAACTCTTTGCCTACGGAGACTATTATTGGATTTTTGACTGTTTTTAATGCGAAAAGTAAAAAAAATCGATTTCAATTCCAAATAAGGCGTTGTCAGAGAAACTGTTGCTGTTTCGAATTACCGATGGCTCAAGGGTTCTAGGAACGCCTTGCGGATTTTAGCTCGTCAGATTCCGAGTCAACACTTCGACCCTGAATTGAGCTAAAATCCAGTTTCTAAGTGCTTTTTTCAGTCATTTGCTACTACAAGAGCCCCTAGTCATGCATCATTAAGTTTTTCTAGGTGGTGGAGACGCTCTTTTGGACGAATTCGAAGGTGGAAGACGATTTTACAAAGAAAATAGCGCCAGCAGCTATGTCTATTGACAATGGCGTCGTTGGAGTAAAATCGCTTTCCTGGTCGTCTTGTAGTAGATACCAGAACCAACCAAGGCAATTTTGGTGATTTTCGCCTTATAAAGATGGCAATCGGTGCAATTTTTGTTCGGTTGGAGCGGGTGACTGGGCACTTATAAAAAATCTATAAAGAATTGTGGTCTGGGCCATGTGCTGTCGATGATTTGCATAATTACCCACAATGCTTTTCGTTATTGAATGGAGAAACGCGTTTTGGCGTTAGTAGGCTAAAAGAAACGGCTGTTGTGCGGCTCGTGGGAGATGTTAGATCATAAAAAATTAAGAAATCAAAAGAGCTGGGGCTAATGTGTTCTGTGAATGCCGAATTTTGCTTTTTAAATGATATTATTGGTATAAAAATCAGAGGTGAAAACTGACGTTTATCGAGGTTGTTCTATGGCGCAAAAACGCACATTTTAACGTTCACCTTAACACAAAGGACTCTGTAGTTTATAAATACGGATCTCAGTCGATCAATTAAGTGTCAGATGTTGTGGAACTTACCAGGCAACACAGTTAACTATATATTAGAGCCATGACTTTCAAAGCGAGAAAGCTACAATTTTTTGAAGTCACCAGTCCTGAGGGACTGGTTTTTAAAGGCGCAGTAGGGAAAGAGTTAATAAATAAAAGAACGGCTTTTCAAATCTCACAAATTAGTTGTCTACTGGATCTGAGTCGTATTTGATAAAATGTGCAGGGAACCGGCTCGATGCATTTTTAAATCAAAATCTTATTGATAGAACACAATTGAAGGAGGTTATGCTGTCTTAGTTTTCATTCCTCAATACAAAGACTAAAATACTCAAATCATTGAAACTAATGAATAAGGTGGAATGCTGTTAATGATTTTTCTCACTAGAATACAACAGTTTTCCCTTGATTGAAGTTTATTGAAAGTTTTCATAACAAAATAATACTGACACAATCTAAAGCATTTGGTTGAGATCTGACTCGACACTTTCCAATGATAATTAAGGTTTTCTGAAAAGAAAACAATGTATGATTTTCACTGATCGTATTCAAAAAAATAAAACCAATCCAAAAATATATCAATAATCTGTTCATAATTTAATGTTCATTGTCAATGAATTCCCATAAGGAAATATTAAACAATCACTTTTCGATTCTATTCAGAAGAATACTAACGAACTTGAATGCTAATGAATTAACTTGATGACATTAAACGAGTTTTTGTTGTTAACTTTCCATCGGATGACTATGTAGTATAATGGTTTAAACCGCGGAAACAGCAATGCAGAGATTCTCGGTTCCAGTCCTGACACTGTACTCAAAGACTTTTTTTCTCCAAAAATCGCTATCTAGTAAAAATGTCTAAAAAAGTCTAATGTTGCAATAAATAATAAATGAAAGGATTATAACTAGATATAGACCCTGGTTTATACACCGTTTCCGAGAAACTTTGTCACCCGTATAAAAGCGTATAAACTAATGGCGCGGGGGATCATGGGAAATATGTATATTCAATTAAATTAACCATGCATGACGCGGAGCATGCTTGCCTGAGGTGACGCGGGATTTTTGAAAGAGCCATGGCCGACACAGTACGCATTAATGTAATGCTAAAAGTTTATAAGCATGAGAACAAAAATCAGTCTTCCATGTTTTCTTTGAGAGAAGTACCAGTATTCAAAAATGTCCAAGAGTTTAAAAACTATTTAGTGAACAAACATGCAGAAGAAATAAGCCCAGCAAAGGACGCCAGTAGCTTTGATATTGGCTATTTTGGCGCAAGAGGGAGAAAACTGACGATTTGCACAGATGAACACCTAAGAGAGGCCTATTTAACTGAAAGCCAAAACTATATCACATTTTGGTTGAAGCCATATGCACATTCCCAAAAATCGAGTTTGCCAAAGAAGCGAGTACGAGTGGCTGTGGCCGACGACAGTGACGACGAAGTCATGTGTCTTGATTTCAAGGCGTCAAAAAAAGAAGAAGAAAAGTAGGTATACCGAGAACTTGACACAATTCAAAAAGGAGAACAACCATTATGCTAGCTGTCTGTTTCTTTTGTTTTGCTTGATAAATCGGACTGTTTACTGAATAGTTCTGTTTAATAAGGTTTTAGATTTTAGAATCATTCGTGCATGGCGCACGTGAAAATTTAAAGGAAACACTATCAAAATCGAATACATTATAAAATGCTACTTCTTATCTATTTTTATTCTAATTTATACCTTTATTATGGGTTTAAAAATGGTACCTTGCTATATTTACAGTAGAATATTTATAATAGATTAATGTCTTGGTATCGTGAATTTAATGTTTGCCTTTAAATTTGTAGAAAACGATTCCACCGAAGAAGAGAAGAGCCTTTTCAATGACTACTTGTCAAGGCTACGTAAAGCACATGGCTCAGGTCTTGCCGACTTTAAACTGAAGTGTTGGGCAAGAATGTTGGTAAGTTAGCAACTCGATCGATAAATCGTAGAGCAGTTTTCATAAAGCTGTTAGATAAAAAGCTAGGTGTTCCTGTTCAAATTCAAAAAATAATTTGTCGCTACTAACGACAGGTAATTTAATTTTGCTGCCATCTTTTAATCGCGCATATAAGGCCCTGTTTAGACGTCAAACTTTTGCTGCGTCTTTTAGTAGTACGGCTAAGAAAACGCAAAAAAAAATCTTTATAAGACATCATTTTTTTTTTGCTTAGCGGCAAGAGACGGCGTGTATTTAGTTGGCATACATACTTTCACTAGTACTAGTTTACACCCGATTTCAAAAGAGTGCGAACTTTCGGAATTTGTTTTCGTCGCCGAACATTCGCTCGACCGACATTCACTGGACGGCTTAGTAACCAGGCACCAGCGTCAGACTGGGCATTTTAGTAAACAAACATGAAGACTTTTTCGGAAGATCTTCGATGGAGGGTCATCTAACATCAATTTATGTATGGCTCCTGCATCAACGAAACCTGTCGTGCTCTATTTGTTGGCAAGACATTTGTTTGCAAAATTCGAAAATTATACAAACGTCTGGGAGACAGTTCTGTTCGTGCAAGACGTGGAAGGCCTCGATTACTCACATGTAAGTGTAGCCAACTGAACGAATTTTTATAGTCGTTTTGTTCGTTCCCAAAGAAATGATAATGTACAGCTTGTTGATGATATATATTCATTCAAGATGCAGAAAATGAAACTCTCAAGTCCATGGTTCTGTCAAAACCAGAACTCTACTTAGATGAATACCAAGTCTGGTTCGCTGAGCTGACGGGTAAATCAGTCAGTGTTTCAACTTTGTGCAGGGCAATTATCCGTCTTGGTCTCACTTACAAGAAGGTCAGTTCAAACTATGTATTTGGAAGTATAATATACATTCAGACACTGTGTAAGCGTAGTTCTCAGTTCAATTTTTCGAGCAAAAAGATATAATTTATTGAGGATAAATCGAGTGCTAAATCCGTGACAAGTGTGACGCGGCGTTACGAAACAGTGTGACATAACCTAAAAGAAAACATTCAAAAAATCAGAAAACTTATCAAATTCGAAAAACAATGAGTAAATAGTATTTTCTTCGTAGAAGTAAGAAAGGATTTCATTGAGAAAATGGCCCATAAAAGGATTTTTTTAGAGGCTTCAAATTATGTATTTTGAAATATATACATGTGAGATGAATTGAAATAATGACATATAAATTGCATTTTTCAGCGTTGTGAAGAAGACAGGGCAGAGTACTGCAAACTGGTGGCAGGATTTTCACGACATATGTTTCTATTCCTTGATGAGTCAGCAAAAGACAAGAGGAAACTGCAGGTAACAGTTTTACTGCTTGAAAAAGAAAATATAAAATATAAAATATAAAAAATGCATGATATGAAATTATGTGATGAAAAATGTGATAAGAATAAATATGAAAGATGTTATGACACATGATATGAAAAATGTTATGAAATTTATTAATTTTATGTAAAATATTCAAAAATTAATATTCATATAAATATAAGTTATCATATTTTTATTATATTTTTTCTTCTAATTTCCTGTTGTAGTAGCATAGTTGTAAGGAGATCACTTGTACCCCTTGCTTGTCCTAAGATCCCTGTCTTTGAAATTGCATTTCTTGTTATGGGCTCCACATCTACAATGTGCTTATACTTGGACCAGTCTGGTTCTTCATTTGGCCCTGATACTTCACCATTTTTGATTAGATCTGTCCAGACCCTGGGGTTTTTCATTCCAAATCTGCTAAGTTGACCTTTTTCTTCCAATTTCTTTCTCAATTCAACATGAATATTATTCCATGTAGCATTACTGTCTTTAAGCGATGATTTACTAGTATTTGAAGTCTTCTGAAATTTGCTATATGATTCCTCATCAAATTCTTTGGCATCTTCATCACTATCATTGCCAACAAGGTCATGTGAACGCTTGGAAGATACATGACTGGAAATACTTGAAGTTAGACTACGCTTTGCACTTTGGGTTCTTTCTCCATCTACAATTAGAAAGTGAATACAGGAAAACAATAAGAATAATAAATATTATTATTATTATAATTACTATTACTACAATTGTTATTATCATTGTTATTATCATAAAGATATTGAGCTTTTTCAATAAAATAAAATTAAATTAAATTGTACCTACCACTTTGAATGACAGTGGCCAAACGTAATACTTTTACCATACCAGTGATGTCATCGCGGTAGGCATCCTTTGCTGTTTCTAAATCATTGTCACAGAGCAGTGTGTGAAGAGGCTTTGTCTGCTTGGGCTGCAACCAGTAGAAACCAGCTCGGAAACAAGCATATGGTACTTTTTCCCTTACAAGTTTTTTTATGGTGCTAAGGTTTTCCTTTGAATTGTCATTGTGAATAGTATGAATTCGATCATCTGCTAAGTTTTTGGTTAGGTTGACTCCTGCATGCACTTCAATTCGTATTCTGTGACTTGGTACTTTTTTTCTGTTGCAATACTGGTGTGGAAGGGGAGGTGGAGAGGGAGTTGCAAGGGCTAGCCTCATGTCTTCTGGGAGAAAAACGAGTTTGCATTGCATGACCTAAAAAAATAAATATAATGAAAATTGTCAACACATAGGGAGGACACAGGAATTGGGTTACACCAAGAATGAAAATAAAAGAAAGAAAAAAGGAAGGCTGAATGAGATATCTTTATAATTTCCTTTAGCTATTTACTTTCAAGTATTTTTTCCAGAAATTTTGGGTTTATGCCCCCTTTCCTACATTAATGCTGCTGTAGAGAGTAATAAAACTGAAAATTTTACCCTTTCCATTTATTCTGATTCTGGGGAATCAAAGTCCTTGAATTTGGTTTTTCCTTGAAAAGACCTTGAATATTAGACAAATTTAGTCTAAAGTTATGGTGTGTTATATTGTCCTTGAATGTGGTTATCTTGAATGTGATATTTTTTTCTTTTGCTAAAATAGTTGTTGTTCGTTCATTGCATTTTATTTTTATTGATTGCTCAGAGCATCGAATAGCCAATGTGCACACCATTTCCTACAACAAAGTATGATGTACATTCACTCTCTCAGTCCTGCTAGAATAGTCGCACAAGTCTATCTTTGCTATCATGCTTTGTTCTAGAAAATGGCTTGAAGTGAACTGGGACCGAATGTTGCACAATATCTACAAACTACATGCTTTTGAAATATATTTTATTATTGAGCCGCGAAAATGTGAAACTGTTGGTTTATCTTTGTTTTTACAATATATTTTTTATTGTTATTGTCCTTGAAAATCGCATATTTGCCTTGAAAAGTTCTTGTTTTTTTTTATGATATTCCCAAAGCAAAGTATTAAAATTATGCAAGGGGTCTATTTGGAAAGCGCCATATAATATGGAATTTGAGCAAAGGCAATTCAAAAACATTAAAGAATAAATAAAATGAATAGAAAACATCAAATGATCAATATCACTGCTTGCAAAAATTGTAAACCTACCTTTCTTGTAACAGTCGCAAGCCAATCTGAGCAGCGCTATACTGCGGTGGCCATTCTTCTGTACTTCAGGGTACTCTTTCAGAGGCTGTTTTATCCCGGCCTCATTTACGATTGACACGAGAGGAAGATTTCGTTTCCCTTTCGAAACATAGTAAACGGCTTCAACTCTAGCTTCAACCACACTGTCTCCATCTGTGTGCACTTCTTGGAGTATCTTTTTTAATGCGCTCTTCAGCGACTTCACGGAATTCAGGTCTTCATCATTCAGAACTGCTGCAATAGGTTCGCCATCTGCCTTCCCATTACACGTCTTAGTGTGAAGAAGAACATTTCTTTTTTTAAAACACGCGTCCGAAACAAATACTACCGTATTTTGCTCCATAATATTGTGCAATGTCAAACAAGTCATCCTTCCCATTACACGTCTTAGTGTGAAGAATTACATTTCTTTTTTTAAAACACGCGTCCGAAACAAATACTACCGTATTTTGCTCCATAATATTGTGCAATGTCAAACAAGTCATCCAGGCCAACAGCATTGCCTGACTACTAAGCCGTCGAGTGAATGTCGGTCGAGCGAATGTTCGGCGACAAAAACAAATTTTCCGAAAGTTCACACTTTGAAATCGGGTGTAAATAAACTATTGGGCTGTGGTCTCACTATTCAATCCTGCGATGTTTGTGTTCCTTGACGAGTGTGGATTTGTAAGTTCTGCTTTCAGAAACTCATTATGTCATGCCGTTTTAACTAGTTTCCACTGGTTTGTCACACTGACAGAGATTATAACAAATGTTTCTGAATTCCAGGATAAACGAATTTCGAGACGTTTTGGATACAGTTTTCGAGGCTATCGAGCTCATACACAAAGATGGTATGGCAATTGGGGCCCCAGGATTACTGCCATCCCTTTCATCTGCACGGAAGGAATAATAGACTTGAGTATACGCCGCGGGAGTACTAATGAAGAGAAGTTTCTTGAATTTGTGAATGAAAAACTCATTCCTAATCTACAGCCGTTTGGTGGGATTAATCCTCGCTCTGTGGTTGTTTTATTGCAATGCATAAAATTTACGATATTTTCTATGCGTTTTTTTTTACAGATAATGCTACAATTCACCGTTGTCGTTGTGTAGTTCAAGCCATAAATACTAGCGGCGCTCTTGTGGTATTCTTGCCATCTTATAGCCCTGACTTCAATCCATGTGAGAATGTTTTCTCTCAAGCAAAAAGTTGGATTAGAGCAAATGATGTCGCGTTACTAAAGCTGTTCCAGTTGAGTGATAGTCACTAATAGTCACTAAATAAAAACTATTAGTTAGTAACTATTTAGATTTTATTTCATGGACATAGTGTAAGCACTCTAATCAACTGCATAAATATTGTTTTCTGTATATAACGAAACGATTATGCGATTGATCAACTGCATAAATATTGTTTTCTGTATATAACGAAACGACTATGCGATTGATCAACTGCATAAATATTGTTTACTGTACATAAAGAAACGACTATGCGATTGATCAACGGCATAAATATTGTTTTGTTATATGTGATTTAATTTTATTACATAAGATTTTATTTGCATAAATAATTTCGTTATATATATCTTTGAAGTAGCATATTATGCGAATATATCAACCCCCCCCCCCCCCCCCCCCTTTTGATGAGGTTAGATACAATCTATGTAAATAGCTTAATGGTGAAATAACAAGCTCGACCAATCGGCGACAAGTGGTGTTTTGGTGGGACACGGTGGTTACGACTTAACTTAACGACTAGCTAAATAAATAAAACATGTTTATTAACCCGTGCACTGAGAAGAAACGTGTGTGTGACCGAATGTCTTTGTAGATCGCGTGTTATCTACTCCAAAATAAATAAAAGTTTAAAAGGTCCGAAGCTCAGTTCTAGACTAGTTCTGAGGAGGTTAGATACATGATATGTATACAGCCTTATAATGGTGGTATAACAAGTTCGACCAATCAGCGACGAGAAGTATTTTGGTCGTGGTTGATAAAGTTCAATAACGCCAGGTAAGAGGGTTAACAAAGTAAAGCACGCAAAGTATCATCTCTAGTCAACCGAGTAACACTCCTCTCCCTTTGAGATGGACCTCAAACTTTTGGTGGCGTTTGTTTTCTTGCTAACCACAGTAGACGGCGCTAAGAAAGGTAACAATCTATTGTTTTATTTCAAATCGAAAATTTGTGAACTATAATGGATATATTTTCACTTTCAATAACCATCAATTTATGATTAATGTGTGTGTGCATTGATAGTGATTTCGCGGTCTCGAGACATGAAATTAGCCGTCTGAGTTGGGGCATGACTAGAACGCTACCTGTATGTTCAAATTAATGTGTACTTATCGTTGATAGTGAATAAAGGTCCTAGTTATCAGATCTTCTTAATAGTCGATATTCCGCTGTTTTTACCCGACGTAGCTAATCAGACAAAATCGAACGTTCGATTAATTTCGAATCGAACACTAATCATGTGATTAAGTTCGATTAAATTCGGTAATCAGACAAAATCGAACACTCACAATTTGTTGTGGCTAATCGAACTTAATCAGACATAATCAAACGTAATCGAACGTATTCGAACGTAATCGAACGTAACGTGCCGAGTTTTTATAGCGTGTAATACCGCGGCCTTACACTCCCTTTCTTATTCCGAAAACTTGTAGTAACTTGTGTACACTACTTGTATTTTGTTAATGGTAAATTGTATTCCTTTATCTGACCCAGAGCAGATTTGCACGCAAAAAAAATCAAAATGAGTTTATTCATTGGAAGAAAGTTACACGAGATAGAGCGAAGAAAGTTGCCCCGAAAATGTTATGATATATTCGATCTGAGTGTATTGTATGTACAAGAGTCAGTATGGTTGTATGTACATGCATATGTATAAACATTTACATGTACGAAATATCTTTGTTACAGTTTACTTCACCAAAGAAATAAAACATATTTTGTTTAATGTACACTTTTAATTAGTTTTAAAACGCTTTAAAACAGTTTGGAAGACGGCCGAAAATCGTAAATTTAAAAAAAAGTTCGATTAAGTTCTGTAATGGAATTTAATCGAACACTCACAAAAAAATTCCAGTTCCATTTTGTCTGATCAATAATCTGATTTAATCGTTCGATTAAATTCGATTACGATCGATTAAATTTGATTATCGAACTGTTCGATTAGCTACATCGGGTTCTTAGCATCAGTTTCACCTCTTGTTTACTCGGTTTATCGATCTCTCAAAAGGTTCGATATCATACTTCGCAAATATATATTACGTACCGTTGTACCATTCAACGCCGTCGCACCTATATTAAACACATCCAGTAGCGTTCACTATAATTAAGAGCACGGGGTAGGAAAGAAACGGCGAGTACTTGTATCCTCCTAAGGAACGCCCAAAATTTCATTCGAAATAGAACTGACAAAAAAAAAACAGTAATGCCCGAAAATACATTTTTTCTGTGTAATGAAAATATTCAGTTCTTTTTCACTGTCTAAGGCTAGGTTTACACGGGACCGGACGAATTTTTGACCGGTTAAAAGATCGGCCTGGACATGCTGTTCACACGGAACCAATCATTACAATATTTGAGGCGGGACAGAAGAGCCAGATCTCAGCCAATAAGAAAATTGCGTTTTCTCAGCAAGTTCTGTGCATATTTTAAGTGTGGGAAGGCGACAGTCCCTGCTTTTCGCTAATCCTCTCCTTATTCTCTCGCGGCTAGAATTTCATCCGATCGAACTTCGACTCGTTTTCTCGGAGTTTTCGCGTAAAAGTATGGACTGTTTTGTAGTCTATCTCAGCGCCAAAACCTGGCTAGGCGCTATACAAATTATAATAATTATTATTATTGTCCCCTGAGGCGGGACATTTCCCCCACGAATATTACAAGATTGTTATTTTCCATTTTTTATTGTAAATTTACCATGTGTGCATGTGGTAAATAAAAAACCTTTGAACCTTTTGAAAGTTCTTCAACAAGATTATGATCTGTTAGCGTACTCTGGTTCCTCGCAACAGATTCGGTGACAGCTTTGAAGTTACTCAAAATAACATCCAATAGCGTGCAGGCAGCTAAATACTAGTGATGACAGAAGAGCCAGATCTCAGCCAATGAGAAAATTGCGTTTTCTCAGCAAGTTCTGTGCATATTTTAAGTGTGGGAAGGCGACAGTCCCTGCTTTTCGCTAATCTTCTCCTTATTCTCTCGCGGCTAGAATTTCATCCGATCGAACTTCAACTCGTTTCCTCGGAGTTTTCGCGTAAAAGTAGGGACTGTTTTGTAGTCTATCTCAGCGCCAAAACCTGGCTAGGCGCTATACAAATTATAATAATTATTATTATTTTGATGAGGTTAGATACAAGCTATGTAAATAGCTTAATGGTGAAATAACAAGCTCGACCAATCGGCGACAAGTGGTGTTTTGGTGGGACACGGTGGTTACGACTTAGCTTAACGACTAGCTAAATAAATAAAACATGTTTATTAACCCGTGCACTGAGAAGAAACGTGTGTGTGGCCGAATGTCTTTGTAGATCGCGTGTTATCTACCCCAAATTATAATTAAAATAAGTTAAAGTTCAAAAGGTCCGAAACTCAGTTCTAGACTAGTTCTGAGGAGGTTAGATACATGATATGTATACAGCCTTATAATGGTGGTATAACAAGTTCGACCAATTTAATCAGCGAGGAGAAGTATTTTGGTCGTGGTTGATAAAGTTCAATATTAAACGCCAGGCAAGAGGGTTAACAAAGTAAAACACAAAGTATCATCTTAAGTCAACCGGTTCAGATAGAGGACGTGTACAAGTAACATTCCTCTCCCTTCCAGATGGACCTCAAACTTTTGGTGGCGTTTGTTTTCTTGCTAACCGCAGTAGACGGCTTTAAGAAAAGTAATATTCTATTGTTTTATTTCAAATCGAAAATTTGTGAACTATAATGGATATATTTTCACTTTCAATAACCATCAATTTATGATTAATGTGTGTGTGCATTGATAGTGATTTCGCGGTCTCGAGACATGAAATTAGCCGTCTGAGTTGGGGCATGATTAGAACGTTACCTTTGTGTTCAAATTAATGTGTACTTATCGTTGATAGTGAATAAAGTTCGTAGTTATCAGATCTTCTTAATAGTCGATATTCAGCTGTTTTTACCAGGCGTAGCTAATCAGACAAAATCGAACGTTCGATTAATCGGCGAACTTAATCGAACACTAATCATGTGATTAAGTTCGATTAAATTCGGTAATCAGACAATTTTCTTATGAGTTGTGATTCTTTTCATATCGCTTCCGTTTTCGCAAGTTTTTCTTCAAAATCTCGCGCGTAGGCAGCCATTAAATAGAGATTACTTCATGGTTAGTGAGGCGTACGATTTTTATTCACGAGTTGTGAAGAATTTCAAACGAACGAGCGAGGCTCTGCGAGCGAGTGAGTTTGTAATTCTACACAACGAGTGAATAAAATCGTACAAGCGAACTAACCATGATGTAATTTTTTTATTTTATAAGTACTGAGATTTATTTTCAACATTAATGACAACATGCATCAAATATACCATGAAATGAGTTCTATGGTTAAACGATTCAATGATTAAAAAAATTCAATATTTTCTTTCAAAATTTTAAACAACGAAAAGTAGCAACAAAATCATGAAAAATACCGTTGTAAAAGGCAAATTTACTTATCTTCAATGCTTTTTAAAAACAAAGCATTATTAAATGGTTAAATAGTCTTGCATTGACAACGCTTCGGCAGTAGCTGAGCGAGATTCCTCTAGTGTGAACTTTGCCGACTGATTCACTATATTTATAGTTTTTTCTTTTCCTTTTTAGTCGGGCTAGCCATAGGCGGCCCGACTTTAGTTCTACAGTTTCGTCAATCTATGTATCTATGTATCTATGTATCTATGTATCTATGTATCATGTCGCGTTTTGACCTTACGTCATGAGCATGCGCAAATACCACAGGAAGCCCAAGCAAATCGCCATCTTGGATTTGAACTGAATTCATTTGGAGTTCTCGTACTTCACATCGATTTACTCTTCCAAATCAGCGTTGGATTTGGGTATATTGTTTGCTCAAGTCATTATACAATTGCTAGCTGTTATTTTCTAACATTTTTACGGAAAGAGGTTTTCTGAAACATGTCAATATCAGACAGTCAGTTATACTCGAGCCAACTCGATCCTCGAATTCCCAGAAAGCAGATTAATCTGCCAAGTAGATAAAAACAACGACATGAAAGCTGGATTATTCCAATACGAACTGCCACCAAAGCAAAGAAACAAGTAACTAATATAATTATACGTTTTTTGATAAATATCAATATTTTCAAAACATAATTCATCTTTTTAATAGTTAATCTACATGTACAATAGGCCTTCTCCGGTTCATAAGATCGCTCAGAATGCCTTAAATCACCTAACACCGCCTAGGAATTTAAGAGCTTTTTGCTAAAATCACCTAACATCGACTAAGATCGCCTTAGAGTTTAGGAACATTTTGCTAAAATCGCTTTAGATCGCCTAAAATTACGGCGATTTTAAGGCCCGGAGTAGGCCTTCCAATTAAGATTTATATACATATATATATTGTAATTTAATGATATCTTACGTTTATTATAGAAAGTTCAGAATTACATCAACTTCAAATCTATTATAAATAAAGTTTTATTTGTTTGAAATCAATGCCATATCTTCTCAATATGCTAACATCATTATTTTCATATGAAATTGTGAGATTCTTTAAATATAACTTACAAAGTCAACATTAAAAGTGGTCTAAACACTAAGCGCTTTGAAAATGTTCTAAAAATGACCCACGAGTTGGCCATAGGGGGCTTTTGATTTGTTTTCACAACATTTTTACATTGTCATCATAGCCGGGTATTTGTACCATTTATACAGTTCACTTTATAATGCTCTTTTAGTGTATTTCAAACAGATCACTGCGTTAAAGTCATGAAATACGGTGTTTCTGTAATATTTTTCATCTACATTTTACAAATTTGTCTTGAACAGACAATTAAGATTAAGTTTCGAGATCTCTTTTACTCAGTGTTAGCCTCAAAACCATGTAATATATTCTTTTGTTCAGTAACAGTCCGTGCAAATGAAAGAGATTTGTGAGCATAGAAGACAATAAAAATATATCGAAATCTCACGAGTTTTATCTAAATTTCTGCATATTTTAAACACAATTGAGGCTAACACTGAGTAAAAGAGATCTCAAAACTGGAGTATTCATTAAGATTATTAATATCTTATATCTTCAGAGTATATCCAAGGGGCATCTGTTATAGCTCCAGTTATCTCTAGCTGTCAAAAACTGGGTCCCACCACTCCTACTGGGCTAATAGACTAAATTGCATAATCCTCAACTAGCCCGACTTCACGCTCAAAAGAGCGTCTAGTTTCTTTAGCTCTTTCTGTTTGGAAAGAAGGACTTGTCTTTTCAAATAGGAGGTCCTTCATGTCACTTGTTTTCTTCATATGTCGCTCAAAACCAAATAATTAACTTCAGAGCGAGAATAGTCTTAGCTTTCCCGTCTTTGAAAGTAATAAATAAACTGGGTTTCAGCTAGAAATTTGTCAACTTTTCTTGCTTCTTTCTTGAATTCCAAGACGTTTTTCTATAGCAACATCACATTGGATATATGTTTTCGAAATAGCTTTGTTTTCTTGTGTTAAAATAACATTTTCAGTCGAATCGCTGTCAACAAACATTCCCAACATTTTGACCAAAGGCGGTTGAAAGTTTTCGCGCCAGTGAGGTAGATTCCCGCACAAAACCTTTTCACTAGTGAAAAAAATCGTTCGTCCAATCAGATGCCGCGAACGATAGTGAAATTTCATCGTTCGCATCGCTGATTGGCTGTGACTTAAAACCGAACGATTTTTACATCACTGGAATTTTATACATAAATCTCAGTACTTATGAAATAAATGCTAATTATCTCGAAAACAAGCCCGGGACACCCCATTTTTCTTTTCATATTTGTAATCAGCATTAAATTTCACATTACGTAGTTTAAAGAAAAGTTTAACATTATTTCCAAAAGTAGCCAGTCACCTTAATCAGACATAATCAAACGTAATCGAACGTATTCGAACGTAATCGAACGTAACGTGCCGAGTTTTTTTCATTCATGTCCGATATACTCGACTGTACTCGAATCGAAAATTCCAAAACTCCATTCGACTCTATTGGTGAACCATGAAAAGGGGTTGGGATCCCTGTATTTTATAATTTTTGACCATAATTTATAGAAGTCACCTACCATGTCGCCTTAGAAAGTCAATAAAAGTCAATCACGAATTAACAAAAGTCATTTACTAAATAAACATCAAACTACACTATTATATTGGGATTTCTTTGGCAGAGCTATCCTGGGAGAAATATTATCACCCCACGGATGAACTCAAATCGATCGAATCGATCGATTCGTAGATGGGGAATTCGATTCGTATCTGAAGAATCTTAAGAATTCAATCCGCCTTTTACAAGATTCATTCGGCACGTGAATTAATTTGACCTTATCAATCAAAAAATAACATTTGAAAGAACGAGAGATATCACAAGCTATTCAACATACAACCACAAATGCGCCGTTTATGAAAGACCAACAACGAGAGATATCCCAAGCTATTCGACATACAACAACCACAAATGCGCCGTTTATGAAATAGCAAGAATGAGAAATATCCCAAGCTATTCGACATACAACAACCACAAATGCGCCGTTTATGAAAGAGCAAGAACAAGAGATATCCCAAGCTAGCGACTGCGAGTACACTAGTATGACAGTTACAAATATATACCTCGTTCTAAAACGACTACAGCTACTAGCTACTGCGAGTACACTAGTATGACACTTACAAATATATACCTCGTTCTAAAACGACTACGGCCACTAGCGACTGTGAGTAAACTAGTATGACACTTACAAATATATACTTCGTTCTCAAACGACCATCTCCAAACGACTACGGCCAACTAGCGACTGCAAGTAAACTAGTATGACACTTACAAATATATACTTCGTTCTCAAACGACTACGGCCAACTAGCGACTGCAAGTAAACTAGTATGACACTTACAAATATATACCTCGTTCTAAAACGACTACGGCCAACTAGCGACTGCAAGTAAACTAGTATGACACTTACAAATATATACCTCGTTCTAAAGCGACCACGGCCAACTAGCGACTGCAAGTAAACTAGTATGACACTTACAAATATATACACCGTTGTCAAACGATTACGGCCACTAGCGACTGCAAGTACACTAGTATCACAGTTACAAATGTATACATCGTTGTCAAACGACTACGGCCAGTATTTTTGTTTAGGTGAAGTGTAAGCGTATATAAACGAATTTCTAACTTTTGGGACAAATTTACATTATTGGGAAAATGAAAAGAATGAAGGGATTTTGAGTAAATTTGCCTTTAACCTCAATTTCTGTATTATAACATGACAGTAAAATAGAATTAGTTTTCTAGGCCTTAAACAACAAATATTTTTAAAAGATGCGATCGTAAGTTGCGTGACTGGTATATTAGCGCCTTTGTTTACCTTGAGGATTCTCTGAATATCTATCTTAAAACACAAAAGTACAGTTGTTTTCGCTTGGATTTTAGAGAACAAAATTATATATAAAAAAATAAAAAGTGCAAGACCTCTCTGGTCGAAAAAAAACCCTTGCACAGCCCGTGTGGCGAAAAAATATAACCTGCACAAAAATATTGCCACCCCCCCTTTATTTATTCATGCATTCATCCATTCGTCTATTCAATCCTCGATTCATTCATTCATTCATTCATTCATTCATTCATCCATTCATTCATTCATTCATTCATTCATTCATTCATTCATTCATTCATTCAAAATCTCAAACCGTTTCTGCTGTGCACAGTCTAAAGATCTCCAAACTCTCCAACTAGCTCCCTAGTAGAACTAACGAAGGCAGTCGTGGATTCTTTGCTACTTGGACTTGACATTATAATAATAGGAGACATGAACATAAACATGTTAGCTGAATATTCTGACCGTGACACCTTGGTTGACTTTTGTTCCACCTTTAACTTCACTCAGCTAGTAAAAGACCCAACAACGATCACCGAAACTTCACAAACGTTAATCGACATCGCCCTCACTACAAATGAAAGTATCATTCAAGACTGCAAAGTTATAACATCATCAATAAGCGACCACAACTTAGTACATTTAACACTCAAGCTAAAAACACCTAAGCCGAAACCATGCTATACGTCACTTCAAGAAACTATAAAAACTATGACGCAATAAATTCACCAAGGACCTAACTGATGTTCCTTTCCATATTATTGATATTTTCGACGATATAGATGACAAGATCCACGCATACAACCTATTGTTTACTCAAGTCCTCGATGCCCATGCACCCGTGAAAGAGATAAAAATCAGATCAAAACCGAATCCCTATCCCTATCCCTAATTTATTATTATTATTATTATTATTATTATTATTATTATTATTATTATTATTATTATTATTATTATTATTATTATTATTATTATTTTATTATTATTATTATTATTATTATTATTATTATTATTATTATTATTATTATTATTATTATTATTATTATTATTATTATTATTATTATTATTATTATTATTATTATTATTATTATATTATTGAATACTACAAATCCAATATACAAGAAATTAAAAAAGAGAAACCCGGCGTCTGGTGGAAGGAGGTTAAACGTCTTAGCGGAATGCAAAGCCATAATGGTGATGTACTAGCCCAATTGAACATCGATGAATTAGAAGATCTAGATGTAAAGCAAAAGGCTGAGGCCATAAATAACGCCCTGCTTGAGCCACTACAAGGCTACCAGCTTACAAGCCCTCTAACTAAGCTTCCTCTAGAAGATACTCCAACCTTCCTTGAAGTGTCTGAAGAAAGAGTTCTCAAACACTTGCTGCATCTAAATCCTAACAAAGCAAGTGGTCCCGATGAAATCACAAATTGGCTACTAAAGGAATACTCAGACATCATTGCCTCACCCATAAGTAAAATTCTCAACGCATCGTTTAGAGAACAGCGCCTACCTAGTGCCTGGAAAATTGCTGATGTCTCTCCCATAGCAAAGAAAAAGCCCGTTTGTGACATCAGTAAAGATCTACGACCTATCTCTTTAACGTCATGCATTTCCAAGATCGCTGAGGACTTTGTTGTCAACGATTACGTCAAACCAGCTGTGATAAAAGTCATCGACCATGATCAATATGGAGGCATACCAAACTCTTCAACAACCCTCGCTCTGATTAGCATGGTTCATAACTGGCTAAAAGGAACTGATGGAACTGGATCGACTGTAAGAGCAATATTATTTGACTATCGCAAGGCGTTTGACCTAATCTATCATAACATTCTCATTAAGAAATTTTCTCTGTTAGACCTACCTCATAGCATAATAAATTGGATAATAGATTTTTTATCAAATCGCTTACAAAGAGTTAAGCTAGCCACTAGTTGTTTTTCAGAGTGGGGTTGTGTACCCTCGGGTGTACCACAAGGTACAAAATTAGGCCCATACTTATTTGTTATAATGATTAACGACCTAACTAGTAGTATTACTGAATCTCCTCTGTGGAAGTTCGTCGATGATACAACAGCTTCCGAAATAGTGCCCAAAGGTAAATCTAGTGACGCTCAGGTCATAGCTAATAATATAGCCAACTGGTCCTTAGAAAATAGGGTACAGCTAAATACAGATAAATGTAAAGAGCTTAGGATCTCTTTCGCTAAAAACAAACCAGAGTTTTCCCCTATTGTAGTTAATGATAAGCCTTTAAAAGTTATAGCAAGTACTAAGTTATTAGGTCTCACTATCAATTGTAATCTAACTTGGAATACTCATGTAGATGAAATAGTTAAAAAGGTCTCTAAGAGGTTATACTTTCTCGTACAGTTAAGAAGAGCTAAGGTCCCAGTATCCGACTATTATGCCATTCCAGTTTTCTACTACGCTCTACCTAATTATTTAAAGCTAGAACTAGAAAGCCTACAAAAAAGAGCTATGGCCATTATTCATCCTAACATAAAGTACGAAGACGCTTTAAGTTTATCAAACATTGAATCATTAGATAAGCACCACGAACTATTATGTAGCAAATTATTCAACAACATCTTAAGTGATAGCAGTCATAGTCTGAGAGACTTACTTCCAACCAGGCACAAGGCCAATTATAATATCAGAAATAAGCGCCTTTTTAACCTACCTAGAATACATACAAATCGTTTTAACAACTCATTTATTATTAATATGTGTAGGCTTTACAATTAAGTAGTTTTAGCAGTGTTTAGACCATAAATATTCATATATTTTATATTTTAACCTAATCAATTTTAGTATATCTTTTAATAATTTAGTATTCTTATATTTAGTATTCTTATTATATATTGTATCAAATTGTAAATATTACGCAATTCAGTTAGTAATTACTACTGCAATGTAATTTTATTAATAAACCTATCTATCTATCTTTATTATTGTACAAAACCAGTTATCTGCGACCGCTGTTCACAATAAGTCATTTACATTATTGCGTTATATACTAAGAATAGCAAAATGATTTATCTACTTTGTATTGTAAATTACTTAGTGTTATAAATTGTTCCCTTTATTTTCTGGAGAAATAAAAATCTGAATAACATTAAAAATAAATAATAAAGTCCCAAAGAATTCTGATACTTGTTTCAAAATGATCAAAATATATAATTACTTATATTGATATGTTGAGATAAAAATAGACATTTCTAATCTTTTGTTTATAGTTTCTTCATCTTTTATTCTTCAAAATAATTCCCATACATGTAGAAAAATATATCTTTGGATTTGACAAATAATTTGCATGTGATCTGCAATCCCGGCTGCAGTTTTGCAGACAGAAATGAACAATCACTATACAGTCGAAAATTGTGAACAGCCATTTCAATCACAACGCTTGTACTATCTTAGTTAAAAACAATTCTACATGGTGCGTTACATTTGAAGTGTGTTAATTTTTCACATTTTTTGCTAGCTCCACACATAATGACGATGATATATAAGAAATAGAGATTACTTAATGGAAAATGCGCGCGTACGGTTTTTATGCACAAGTTGAGAAGTATCAGAAAACGAACGAGTGAGCGTAGCGAACGAGTGAGTTTTCTGATACGCATCAACGAGTGCATAAAAATCGTACAAGCATTTTCCATTCTGTAATTTATTTATCTCATAGATACTGAGATTTCAGAAAGCAAAAATTTTAACAATACATAATTGTTGGGCTACAGGGTGAACATATCTATTGACTGATATTTACTAAAAACAATCAAAAACGTTGTCATTGCTTGATCATGAAAAATAGAGTTTTCATATGTATAACTGAATTTAATTTAATACATAATTTACAAATTCCAAGTCAGAAAGTTTGAAAGTAATACATTGTCGAACATGCATGTTTACCGAATGAGGTATAAATAACTGACTTACAAAATGAGAAATTTAACTTACAATTTGAATCAGAAGTGCATACTAGGACTGCCTTAGTAACGAAAATTACTCATCATCAGAGTCACTTTGAATTCTAATTCTTTTCCGCTGCTTTGGGGGGTTTTCGTAGAGCGGAGTAAGTGGTGGTGACTGATTTACAGCGTTTATTGTAACTGAAAATTGTCCTCCATGAATTACAGCGTTTGAAAACAATGCCATTGCAGCTCGTTGTCCAGAGTTCACGACAGGAGAAACTTCTTGAACAGCCGAAGTTGATGTATTTGCAGTTTGGGTGAAGGGAGTGATACTTGTACATGTACTTGAGCTTATGTTTGTCAGCATATGAGACATGTTCATCTGTTGTTTCGTACTTAGGTGACTGTAATTCTCAATACTTTTTAGGTTTTTATGTCCAGACAATTGAGCAATTTGAGTTGGCGGCACGTTATTTTCACTTAAAGTTTGTATCATTGTCTTTCTAGCACTATGGTTGCGAAGTTTATCATTATTCAATCCTGCTTTTCTTGTCATTTCCTTCATAAGACTTCCAAGTTTATTGACGCCGACTGCATTGCACTTGAACCAGAATTTATCAAGAGACTTTGATTTTATATTGTTAACAGCGATGTAAAATGGAGCGTCTGAATTTCTCATCTTTTCAGGTCTTTTCAAAGCAAAGGTTTTGTAGACTGCCACTGGATCCCTTTCGCTCCCATCAGTTGAAAACATTTTAGGTGGAAAGAGTCTAACATCGCGTGGGTTTATGCCAGTGCGTGTTTTGGTTTGGCGCTCGTTGAACTCCAAGTATTCAGTGCCGCTGTCATTTTTACACAGTTTTACACAGGCCAAAATGAAGAGAGTTATTGAGCCAAACAGTATTCAAAATAGCTTCTGGACTTGATAAACCGAGCTGTCCTTTGTCATACAATATTTTCATTTCGTCATCTGAAATGGCGACGGAAGCGTTGGGTTTGTTTCCCTTCCCTAGTTTCTTTAGTTGTTTCTGCTTGGAGGTGAGTGTTTTTCGTGTCTTTTCAAACACAAGATCATTGATAATGCTGTTTGGATACGACTTTGATTTGAGATGTCTTTCGAAACTGGACAACATCCCTCGTAGCGACGATGGTTCGTACTCTTGTCCTTCTTTAGTTCAAACACACGAGAAAAATTCAACCAATAAGTTCATTCAGCTCGGCAGGAGGAATGTCAGCTATCTCGCCGCGTGTTTCACCTTTATTTTGAAGAAACTTGGTCAACAAAGAGACATCTCTTTTCGTTTTTTTCACAGTATTTGGATTTTCTTGTTCTTCAATAAACGAATCTATTGAATTGTCGAGTAACACAAATCTGGAGCCTTCTGCAGCCATTTTCGCTCGAGTCGCAAAGGTGCCAGTTTTAGTTGTTATTGACAGCTAGTGTGTTTTCGTTGATCGTGTTTCTGATTGGACGAACGATAATTTTCAGTGAAAATAAATCGTTCTTCCAATCTGAAAGGCGAACGGTGTTTTTTCACTAGTGAGAAACGTCGTTCGCCTTTCTTATTGGCTAAATTCATCGCACGAACGAATATTTACTCAATTAGATTTTCGTGTGTAAATCTCAGTATCTATGAGATAAATGTGGATTTTATACGACATTAATATTCACTTCCGAAACGTCGTCATGAGCTTATTACTTATTACTTTTTTAGTTTTTACTATATATACAATATGAGCGGGCGATCTGTATGGAATATACACTGTATATCTCATACAGATCGGACGCGAATATTGTATAGTACTTATGAAACTCCAACGTTAGTTCTTTTATATTTTACTAAAACTGTCAAGATAAGAGTACCCTGGGTTCCAGAGGCTCTAGAGAGGATTGGGGCGAGACCCCCGGCGAGGAGGCGAAAGGCGGAGAGAGCCTCTGGTCTCACGAGGCACTAATCTCACTTTCGCGAGCACAGAATCTGTACTCGTCGTTTGATTGGTTCTCAATAACATCCGAAAGAAACAGCGCTCTGATTTGTCGGTATGAGTAATTATTGTCACCTACGAGCGCCAGAATTTACATTGTTTATCTATGTTTTATTTATAGTTTCAACGGTTTGCTTGGGTATAGATTGACCTTTAGTAAATATGTAGCTCCTATTTCAATCTTGTAATATTAGTATTGGGAAGCGATCGTATGTTACTCGGAATTATTCGGTATTATTTAAAGTTTATATTATAGAGTCTACATAAATTATCTTTATCAAGAGATCTATATATATTAGTAGTTTTTTTGCACGGGAGATTTTGTAGGCGACAAATTATTGTTAAAGTTGTTTTCCGGTCGATCGCTCCACGTGAAACTTAATGTCAACAAAATAAAAAAACCGGTTTGGCGAGAACTTGATACCTTATTGATTCACGAAAGTGAGATTAGTGCCTCGTGAGACCAGAGGCTCTCTCCGCCTTTCGCCTCCCCGCCGGGGTTCTCGCCCCAATCCTCTCTAGAGCCTCTGGAACCCAGGGTAAGATAAGAGTAAATCTGGTCGAAAAAAAATTCAAGAACTGTGGTGTGGTGTGGTGTGTGTTTTTTCATCTAGAGTTTTAATTTATACTTATTCAATCAACAAATCGGTATTGGCCATTCACGAGGCAGATAGGATGTGATTTTTTTTCTATAGCGTCTTGCAATTTACAGACTTTCAGCAACACTTCTTCAATCTGTCTTTTTAGAATATAAATAAAAATATTTGAGTGAAAAAAGCAAAACAACAGAGGTCGTTGTCAATCGATCTTTAATATTTCTTCCGAAAATAAATGTAAAAAAAACGATTAAAAACAAAAATGATTACATGTAGCTTAATTCTTCTTTCAGTTTGCTGGAATGTAATTGTTTCAAAATATTTTTAAGATTGATAAACTATTCACTGATGCGATAAATAAATGAAACAATGGAAAAATATTTTTATAAATTTTGATGAATACACTCATGATCACCAGCAAAAAGCGAAAAATCCGACTTCTATTCAATTTAGACTTTAATAGAATTCACGTTCTTGTCTAAGAGAAAATCAATTTATCTAAAGTAGGAATAGTTTGTGCCAATGCCGCTAAAACAAAAATCTCTAATGAGAACAAGGGATAAATGGCACAAAAGCGCAATCAAAACAAAAGACCGTTTACACTCAAGCGTGAGATCAGGATTGAAGAAAAACAATACGTACGCTCTGAGTTAAACAACAGCAACGGGAATACAAACTCGATCTGGAAGACCATAAACAGATGCCTTCCCAAGGAAACATTTCCCGCCCTAGCGTCAGCGGAAGACCCAGGTCTACAAGCCAACAGGTTTAATGAATATTACACCTCAGTAGGTCAAACCACGGCTGAAAAAGCAAAAGTTTTAGCTGAGCAATTCAACTTAAACACACCTACACCCCCGGCCGTGAACGTTTTACCACCTATCACTGAAAGACCATCCTTTACCCGCTAAATAATCCAAAGCTTGTCAACGAATAAAGCCCCAGGAATTGATCAAATTTCTGCGAGAGCACTTAAAGACAGCCTGCCTACAACACTACCTGTTATCACTTCCATAATAAACAGCTCTTTTCTCACTAACACGTTTCCGCTCGTGGAAATTGGCCAAAGTTATTCCCTGTCCCAAGACTAAGGACTCAGAAGAACCATGTGATACTCGCCCAATTTCGCTACTGCCGATTATATCTAAAGTGTGCGAAAGAGCAGCCCTAACTCAGTTTACTTCATTCCTAGAAGAAAACGATATTATATCAGATTTACAAAGTGGTAACCGAAAACAACACTCAACTGAAACAGCTCTCTTCTATTTTACCGATGAACTCTTAAAGAATATGGACGAAAAAAACATCTCCATCGTTATCCTATATTAGACATGTCCAAACCTTTCGACAGTATATTAGGCATGATATACTTCTATCCAAATTACATAATTGTGGCATCTCAGCAACATCTCTCCCGTGGTTCGAGAGTTACTTGTCGCAACCAAGTTGTACAAGTGGGTAATATATCATCCCAGCCACGCCCTCTCACTTTTGGTGTACCACAAGGAACAATCCTCTCTCCTGTACTATTTACATTGTATGTCAATGATTTGTTATCCATTCCCAGTCACTGTCAAACAATGGGATACGTCGATGATACAAAGCTTTTTCTTGCGATTCCCTTAAAGAAGTTTCTGAAGCTATCCCAGCATTGAATGACGACTTAAGAGCTATTGCACAATGGTGTTGCGCGAACTCCCTCCTCATCAACCCAGACAAAACAAAGGTTTGGCCGTCGGAGTACCACAGCGCCTAAAATCCCTACCTCCACTCTCAGTAACACTACTTGGTAAAGACATCGAAGTCGTTCCAACTGCTAAAGATCTTGGAGTGATCGTGGACAGATGTCTGAACTACAACGACCATATAACTAAAACTGCATCAAACTGTTTTTTCAAATTTAACAGAATCACTAGAATCAAGCACCTGCTAGACACCAAGACATTGCTACTTTTAATCAACTCATTTATTTTCAGTTTATTGTTCTATTGCTCGACTATCTGGAGTAATACCACGAAAGCTAACAAAAACAAACTACAACTAGTTCAAAACTACGCGGCAAGAATCGTCCTCGGTCTGAGAAAATACGACCATATCTCCGAAGGTCTTACAAAACTTAGATGCCTTAACATTGAAGAAAAACTCTACCTAAAGGATTGTATCATGATGCACAAATGCATTTACAATATTTATCAAACAAGTTTACAGGCAGAAAACAAATCCACAAAAGAGCAACTAGACAAAACGAAGACTTGAATCTGCCAAATTGTAGACTAGCCACTGGCCAACGTCAATTTGCATACAGAGGAGCAAAAATCTGGAACAATCTACCAAAAGAAATAAAATCGATAGAGAACACTAACAACTTTAAAAAACACCTTACTCATCATATCATATCTCATTCAAACAAACGATATTTTTTCTTTCCTAATGTATTCTCTTTTATGTAGTGTTTATCGTATATCATTATTGTAAATTAATTAAATAACATTAGAAATTTTTATGTATGTATGTATGTATGTATGTATGTATGTATTCATTCATTCATTTATTGATTGATTATTCATTCATTCATTCGTTCATTCATTCATCCATCGATCCATCCATCCATCCATTCATTCATTCATTCATTCGTTCATTCATCCATTCATTCATTCGTTCATTCACTCATTCATTCATTCATTCATTAATTCATTCTTTCGCTTGTTGATTCATTAGTTCTTTCCTTTCTTTCCTTAATTTATTCGTTACTTAGATTAATCATTCACTACTTAGGCCCTGTCCACACGTAACCGGGTATTTGTGAAAACGAATTTTTTTTTATCCGTATTCAAAAATATCCGCGTCCAAACGTAGCGCTGGCGTATATTCGAATCGTATCTGCCCGTCCACACGTATACGCGAATACGCTTCGGAAACGCTAGCCCTCCAAACAGAACATGCGCAACACTTTGCGCCATCTTTGTTTACTTCGCTCGGTTCAAAATCCAACCGCTTTTTAAAGGAAGGCTGTATTCTACAAATTATTATGTTCTTTGAAAGGTCAAAATCGCCGTGGTCTTGCTGGCCGTCGGTATATGCTCTTCAGTTAACGGCGTGCTGTTTTAACTTTTTAACTCCAGATCAGCGAAATTATCCTTAAAATGTTGTGTCGCCTCCTAGTATAATTAGCTTGAATGTTTAAATAGGCAACTTGCGATTGCATCAGTGTAGGCTATAAGGTCTGAAACAAGCCCAAGAAGAAGTGAAACGAGAACAGCCTGACGTCATCGTATTCAAAAAGCTCCGTTTTGGCCGTCCACACGTATACGATAAACCTCCGGCTAAAAAAATCTACAGTCTGCATGGAGAGCGTATTCGAAAACTTCCGTTTTCGGTGACCAAAAACGCCGGCTACGTGTGGACGGAAGGCGTAAACGGAGGAAAAACCCCCGTTTTCTAAAATACCCGGCTACATGTGGACGGGGCCTTAAATCATTGACTCATTCAATCATTTTAACATGAAGCAATAAACACATTTTCATAAAATAATTAATAGAAAAGTTACGAATAGTAATTTTTGTTTCACCGGGGTTGCCGTGTGTAAAGGTGTAACGCTATCCCACTTGTTTTCAATCATATCAATCTCTCGTTAGCCCGCTTATCTTCTATTGGTAAAAGTCATTTCTTCATTACTTATATCAGACTGAGCACTTGCAAATCAGTTTTGGACGAGTGTCATAATTAAAGAATATTTACCAGCAGTGCAAATTTAATAGTTCAAGGCATTTATTTAATTTCTTATGGTTTAAAATGTTTTAAAATGGATATCTTGCCAGTTTGTGTTATTTCAAAGTGCATGGCGTGAGAGAGCTAATACAAAACTCTCGCCATATTTGACCTCGATCGAGTAAAACAAGTCTAATTTCTATTTATGTTTCAAATTTGTTAATGTAATTCATTTATAAATTTCTTTACTTTTTGTGTATGTATCGATTCTAAGATGTATACTAAAAGTATAAATCCAGAAGATGCAAATTGTATACATTTTGTATACACCTACTGACCAATGTATTGTATACTTTTAGTATCTGAATATGTCCGAAATTGTGCATACTCAAATTATACATCCTGAGGTTATACTGTATACTAAATGTATAGAAATAGACCCTCTCCGATGTATACATTTTGTATAACAAATTTTCGTAAGGGACGTCATCAATAACAAATATATTTGTTATATTCGATTGTTACTAACTATATTCCAATCCTTCAATTCCATCAAATTGATAGACTTATAATACGTCTCTTCAGGTTATTGTTTCAGAAATTAAAGGAAAGCTCAATTTGTTTCATGAATAACAAATCGAATTGTTAGATTCCATTGGTAATAGAAATATTCGAATCGTTCGATTCGATCGAATGGATACAATTACAAGACCTCTCTTCAGATTATTGTTTCAGAAATTCAATGAATGGTCAATTTGGTTAATGATTATCAAATCGACTTTTTATTTTCGATTGGTAATACAAATATTCGAATCGTTCCATTCGATCGAATGGCTACAATTTTAAGGCCCTCTATACGAACATGTATGAATGCTATCCTGGGTTCTTGATTGAAAAGTAAGCGGAAGATCAATAATAAAATTATCATATAACAATATCTATGAGTGCCTTATTTATTTATTGATTAACAAATCGACTTTTTATTTTCGATTGGTAATACAAATATTCGAATTGTTCGATTCGATCGATCGAATGGATAAAGTTTGAAGGCCCTCTATACGAACTGTTCTATTACTCTCCTGCATTATCCAGCGCAGTAGTGTCTGCTTTTGTCACGCAATCTAAAAGAAGAACCGCAATGCTTTGCGGGAAATTAAATATGAGGTTATTATATAATAACATCAATGAGTGCTTTACCTAGTTATTGATTAACAAATTGACTTTTTATTTTCGATTGGTAATACAAATATTCGATTCGATCGAATGGTTAAAGTTTTAAGGCCATCTATACGAACATGTATCAGTGCTATCCTGGGTTATTGATTGACAAGTAAGCGGCATATCAATAATAAAGTTTTCATATAACAATATCAATGAGTGCCTTACTTAGTTATTGATTAACAAATCGACTTTTTATTTTCAATTGGTAATACAAATATTCGAATCGTTCCATTCGAGCGAATAGTTAAACTTTTAAGGCCCTCTGTACGAACATGTATGAGTGCTATCCTCGGTTATTCATTAACAAGTTGGTAAAATTGAGCATTCCACAATTTTTTTTCAATTATTCTGCAGCCTTTGAGGTAGGGGCCAACATAGTCTCCATTCGATCGAATCGATCGATTCGAAAGAGTTACAAGATATCTGTTCGTTACTCTCATGCATGTTTCTCGTTTTGTCACGCAATCTAAACGAAGAACCGCAATGGTTTGCGGGAAATTAAACATCAGATTATTATATCGTCACGTCAATGAGTGCCTTAGTTAGTTATTGATTAACAAATCGACTCTTTATTTTCTGTTGGTAATACAAATATTCGAATCGTTCGATTCGATCGAATGGTTAAACTTTTAAGGCCCTCTGTACGAACATGTATCAGTGCTATCATCGGTTATTCATTAACATGTTGGTAAAATTGAGCATTCCACAAATTTTTTTCAATTATTCTGCAGCCTTTGAGGTAGTGGCCAACATACTCTCCATTCCATCGAATCGATCGATTCGATAGAGTTACTGGATATCTGTTCTGTTACTCTCATGCATGTTTCTGGTTTAGTCACGCAATCGAAAAGAAGATCCGCAATGGTTGGCGGGAAATTAAACATCAGGTTATTATATCATAACGTCAATGAGTGCCTTACTTAGTTCATGATTAACAAATCGACTTTTTAGTTTCGATTGGTAATACAAATATTCGAATCGTTCGATTCGATCGAATGGTTAAAGTTTTAAGGCCATCTATAAGAACATGTATCAGTGCTATCTTGGGTTATTGATCGACAAGTAAACGGAAGAGCAATAATAAAGTTGTCATATAACAGTATCAATGAGTGCCTTACTTAGTTATTCATTAACAAATCGACTTTTTAGTTTCGATTGGTAATACAAATATTCGAATCGTTCGATTCGATCGAATGGTTAAACGTTTAAGGCCCTCTGTACGAACATGTATGAGTGCTATCCTCGGTTATTCATTAACAAGTAGATAAAACGGTGCATTCCAATTTTTTTTTTCAATTACTCTGCAGCCTTTGAGGTAGGGGCCAACATAGTCTCCATTCGATCGAATCCATCGATTCGACAGAGTTACAACATATCTCTTCTGTTACTCACCTGTATTATCTAGCGCGGTTGTCTCCGGTTTTGTCACGCAATCAAAAAGAAGAACCGCAATGGTTGGTGGGAAATTAAACATCAGGTTATTGTATCATAACATCAATGAGTGCCTTACTTAGTTATTGAGTAACAAATCGACTTTTTAGTTTCGATTGGTAATACAAATATTCAAATCGTTCGATTCGATCGAATGGTTAAAGTTTTAAGGCCCTCTATACGAACATGTATCAGTGCTATCTTCGGTTATTCATTAACAAGTAGGTAAAACGGTCCATTTAAAAAAAAAAAAATTCTATTATTCTGCAGTCATTGAGGTAGGGGCAAACATAGTCTCCATTCGATCGAATCGATCCATTCGATCGAATTGCTATAAATTGCAAAAAAAAATTTAAGATGGATTCAGGTAGTAACTAACATAACCTCCATTTGATAGAATAGTTACTCTCAACGCTTTTTTGTAAGATAATCAAGGATTGACTTTGAAGTCAATGAACGAAATATATAAGTCAAATATCATCAGTTAATGACTTCGGAATTTGACTTAACATTAATATATTCTAACTAACATTTAATTCATGACTTCACCGTTGGTACGAATCGAATTTTGAAATTTTCGATTCGAGTCGATTCGAGTGTATTGGACAATCCTTTCTTATTCCGAAAACTTGTAGTAACTTGTGTACACTACTTGTATTGAGATTGATCCTGTACATGTTACCTTTCAAGGGATATCTTTTTTCGAAATGGTTAACGAATTACAAGTGTCTTTTATGCTGCTTTTATTCTTTTGGAAGTATAGTGTTCTGTCTATCTGCCTGTCTACATTTGAGCAGAATGGGTGTCATGGGTCACTTTGAAGGAAAAAGAAAGGCCAGTCAATGTATTGCATCTGTCATTATAACATGCTTATCAACTAAATAAAACTATTTAACATATTCCTTGTTAAGTTTTTGCTAATAATATGAGAGTGCAAAACTTTTAGACTCACGTTTTGCGACAAAAATCAATCACAAAGCCAAATTTCAACCATTTTTTTTAAAGTAGTGTTTGATTGAATGAAGCATTAAGACTATATTCATGTACATTCTGCGATGTAGAGTTCGGCTAGATTTTTTGCAAACGGCTCACAAACATAAACACATCTTATGCAAAATTTAACAGAAATGCTTCCAAACATTTCAAGAACATTTTAAATATATATAGCGCGCAGTTGGGCTTCCTGTGTTGATTGGTTTGTCATGAGAAATCAGTATGGCGACTTTCTCACTCACAACAGAAAACAAAGCATGGATAATAAAAACAAGGGGATTAAAACCGGGAACGATTTTGAAATCAGAGAAAAATAGTTTTTGAATAGCTTAAAATTAAAATAAATTTGAAATGTTTAATAACTATTTTAACAAATATTTAATAAGATAATAGACCAAAGCCAAAACTTAGCAGCCGCGCCTTTTTTCGCACGGAAATGAGGCTTATTATGCAAACAGAGAAAAAACATTCCGTCGCTAAGGACAAAACTACAACTTTATTGACAGCATTTTATAGTCGTTTTTCCACCTTTTTCTTTCGGTAAAATACTAGAATTTTCAACTAAACTACCGCTTTCTACGTTATATTTTACAATAGTTAGCCTTTTTTCAATTTTTAGTAGCATTTTATTTTGTTTTTGACCTTTACACTGCTCGACTTCACGCCCTTCTGCGATGAAATTATGGAGGAGAAAAGTGATTCAAAGTCAGGTAAATTGATCTTTTTAACTAATTGAAAAAAGTTAGCCTATTTTTAGGCATACATACGACTTCATATAAGTTTTTTAGTTAATTATCTATCATTTTGTTGGATATTTTTGTTCAAATCGACCTCGCTACGGCATCGAGATATGTTGATATTTTTGCCGTCAATCAGGTTACTAATCGCTTGATAGCACTGCAAACCTTTAATTTCAATTGTTTATGCTTTTTCTTTTTACAATTCTTTGACAACATCCTTTTCAATATTGTTTTACAGATGAAAGAAACAAATAAAACATTCCATGTACCTTTTTCGACAGGGCTTCATTGCTCAAACTATGGTTATAAGAATAGCAGTTATTCGCTTTCATTTCCGGTCGAAGACCAATTTTTCACTTTAATATATTGAAGTCAATGCCAATTCTATGGACATCCTCCTGAATATGAATACCTTTTTTCACTGCCGTTTCTCTCTACATTTCACAATGAACAAAATCACCAAAATAGTTATCCATTTTTTATTAAACTATCTCTCTTTTTTGCTCTAAGGTTGTTGTGATAGCTAATGGCAGCAAAAATGTCAACATATCTCGATGCCGTAGCGAGGTCGATTTGAACAAAAATATCCAACAAAATGATAGATAATTAACTAAAAAACGTATATGAAGTCGTATGTATATGGCTAAAAATAGGCTAGCTTTTTTCAATTAGTTAAAAAGATCAATTTACCTGATTTTGAATCGCTTTTCTCCTCCATAATTTCATCGCAGAAGGGCGTGAAGTCGAGCAGTGTAAAGGTCAAAAACAAAATAAAATGCTACTAAAAATTGAAAAAAGGCTAACTATTGTAAAATATAACGTAGAAAGCGGTAATTTAGTTGAAAATTCTAGTATTTTACAAAAGAAAAAGGTGGAAAAACGACTATAAAATGCTGTCAATGAAGTTGTAGTTTTGTCCTTAGCGACGGAATGTTTTTTCTCTGTTTGCATAATAAGCCTCATTTCCGTGCGAAAAAAGGCGCGGCTGCTAAGTTTTGGCTTTGGTCTATGTGAAAATTGGCTTTCATATGAAAAATCAGTATCGATTGACACACACACAAATGTTTTCAAAAACTGAGTGTGTTTGAGTTACGGCAGAAAATTGTTGGAGGTTTTATTAATTCGTGTATATATTCTTGAAGAGTTGACATTATTTCGCTTATAGTAAAATATATTAAATACAAGGATAAAGTTATAATAAATATAATATATAACGTTTTCGACTAACAAGTCATCTTCAGTATAATCTAAAATTTACATATCCAACAGTTTAAGAAGTTTATGTAATCCCTGAGGGATAAAGGCTTGCAATAAAGCATTGTACTTGTTTGTTAAGGCTTGGTTGTTCGCGTGCTATTAAAAGTCCTTCCATTATACGTCGTTTGAAAATCGATTTCTCTTTGTGGAGAATGTCCGAAGTGTAAATATGAGTGGAATTGCTGGAAAGATGTCGTGCAGGCTGAGAATTGTGTAATGGGTTTTCGTGTTCGGACTTTAAAGTTCCTCATATTCTTAAAGGTTCTACCACTTATAATCAATAAATTTTAATTCATTTAGCCTTTATTTGTAATATTATTGAAATGTTTGAAATACTTTTTTTTAATCGGCTCTTTTGGCGCGAGGCAAAGTAATTTTATTCGCCTTAACAAATTCCTCAGATCGACTAAATTGGCTGCCTGTTTAGACGCGAGACAAACACGCCCAAATATTACATTTTCTTTAAAAAGCGAATGATTGTGTCAGCCTGACCAATATTTATCAGCCATAATTATTATTTTAGTGAAGGATATAGCTAACGACTAAAATATACTGTTAAATTTTTTGCAGTTTGTGACAAGAAGGCAGATGTTGCTATTCTCTTGGACGCATCAGGGAGCATCGGCAGAAATTGGCCTATGGTCGAAACATTCGCAGAAGTACTTATTCAAAACTTTCAAGTATCACAGGACGGAACTCATATAGGTGTTGTTGTTTACTCTACTGACAACGAAGTCGTGGTGAATTTTAAAACTTTAGGCGGGTCAGAGTTAAATGCACCTAACGTCAATGCACGCATTAGTAAAATCGATTATGAAAAATGGGAAAAGAAAACGTACATTGACCGTGCTATACACACGACAAACAGAGATATCTTTACTAAAGCAAACGGCATGAGAGATCTGAAAACAGTTCCCAGGGTAAGACAACATTTCTTAGTTAGCAATTATTTAATTAGAAACTATTATCACTAGGGTAGTTAGAAAGATTAAGAATCAAATAATCGGTCGATGAAATAAATAATGCTAAGTTTAGTTACAGTGCAGTAGTTAGTTCCCGATCTAAAAAAATATACATCGGGACCTAACAGGGATTAGAACTTCCAGTTATTTGGAATCAGGGATTACAATTGTCAGCTTTTTAAAAATCAAGGATCAGAACTTTAGATACACATCGTTACAGTCCTGGGGCCAATTGTTCGAAGCCTGAATAGCACTATCCTCCGGATAAATTTTTATCAAGCGTATAAAATCTTTAAAAAAGTTATGTAGTGGATAACTTTTATCCGCGGATAACTTTATCCACCTTTCGTACAACCGGCCCCTGTAATTTATGGATGTACCATTTAATTTGAAAATATATATATTATTTAAAAGTACGTTACGTACGTAGCCAGTATCCACAACATCAAAATAAGTACGTCAGACATATTACAAAGGCCGTGTTCAGAATAAAGAGCTATAATCACTATAAATACATACTAATAGTTAAATTTTCCTAAATGTTAAGCTCTTAATGATACCCATAATGCACCTGACGCTGATCATTTTTTCACTTATATGACGTCATTATGAAAACATTTTTTTGTGTAATGGCCGTTAAATATGCGATAAAAATGTTATTTTTTTCTTTTTATATCGGATTTCTTTCCCTTAATAGTTTTAAAACCTAGTTTTATTCGAGCCATTCAGAAACAATTCACAAAACCTTAAAGTTTGCGTTATTTTTTTGACTATTTCCTTTTTGATCATCAGATTCTTATTGTCTTTACTGATGGTAAACAAACAAAAGATGAGTATCCTTATACTCCACTGAGAGAGGCGACTGAGCCACTGCGAGAGAAAGGAGTAGAAATCTTTGCTGTGGGTGTAGCTGAAGCCGACAAAGAAGAGTTGCGACAAATGACGGAAAGTCATGACCACGTCTTCATAGCTAAGTCATTCAGACAATTACGTTCAATAGCATCCCAGGTGTTGGCTGCTGCATGCAGTAAGTGTGATAACCTTTTATAAATTGTCTTTAATTATTTCTTGATTCTCTTATGACTGTGTATATCAAGTATTAAAACATGCAGAAGTTGGAATATACACTTGTTAGAGAGGCGTGATGGTCTAGTGGTCAGTGGATCGCATTCTGGACCTACTGGTCTGGGTTCGATTCCCGGCCTCGGAGGCATTCACTAACAACACTCAGGATTGTAAGCTGCTGATTTTCAGCAGTCCGATAAGTCCTCCATATACACATTAGTAGAATGTAAAGCGCTACGAGCTGTTCGAGAGATATAGCACTATATAAATGAGGCATATTATTATTATATTATCATTATTGTTGCAAACATCGTTATCGCATCCGAAGCTAAGGTGCACATTCTGAAGCCTGCAAAGGATGTCGGTATTATGAACATAGTTTGTGATTTAATCTATATTTGTTTCATCGTCTACCACAACACGTACAACCTAAATATGCTATGAATAAATCGATAACAAGAATAGAGAAGGAATACCAACATCCTTTGCAGGCTATCCTGTTTGGACTGCAGCTTATTTGCGACAACCATTTTTGAAATAGATGTATAAGTTACACTAAAGTGAATTTTAGAGATCTTTCATAACCTTTCGTTGTAAGTTCGTTGTTAGTCGTTTATCAAGCAAATATATTATATGTTTTTGTATTTGTAGATGTTAATGTTTTTGTAATGAATGTTATAATTATAGGAATTGATTAAGGCTATATCTTTACTGTTTGTCAAGTTCTCTTGTCAAAATGAGCTTTCGTCGGGCACCGACATCATCAGAAGAGTTAATGAATGTCATATTTGAATGAATGCCCGGGGGGGGGGGGGGGGGGTACTACCACCCCAACTTGGGTGGGGGTGTACCGCCGGGTTCTCAAAACCCTGACCCTATCCCAGACCTAGAATTTTGATTTCACACGCCCTACCCCAGACTAAACCTAAGAATTGTACACCCTATCCCAGACAAATTGTAAAAAAATGATACCCTACCCCAGACCTATTTTTTGCATAATGAAGATGGTGGCAAGATGTCTTCTATTTGCTCTGTACTTTTACTTACTCTTACGCAATCTAACTATCAATTTCCAAAAAGAAATTGAAGTATCTGGTTATCAAAGTGGTTCTACCAAAATTTCCAATGATTGCTTTTGCTGGAAATCGTTCTTGGGGCGAGAAATCATTGCAAGATCACTTCAACTGGAGCAGAACTCGATTACAACCTGTCGTTCTGAACGTAGAAGTATGCACTTTGCTCATCAGAGACATACTTCCTTAAGTAAATATTTACTTATAAACATTCTGCTGCTCGCAAACGATGTACAATCTAATCCTGGACCATTTAGAGGATCAAATCGTCCAGTTTACAATGACAAACATCCAATCTTCCAATTCACCAAGAAAGGGCTACGATTCTGCCATCTTAATGTCAGATCATTACCACTTCATCTGGAAGAAATAAAAGCTTTAATTTTTATGAATAACTTCAACGTCTTTGCCATCAGCGAAACCTGGCTTAATTCTACATGGTCTGACTCCGAACTAAATATCGAAGGATACCAATTATTTAGATGTGACAGAACAACCACAGCTTCATCTGGGACGAAAAAAGGCGGCGGTGTCGCCATATATGTTAAATCTACACTTCTATCTCAACGGACGAACGTCCTTACAGACTCGTCCATGGAACACATATGCCTTGAAGTCAGACAACACAAATCAGGTGAAAAGTTATTATTTATTGTCATATATAGACCACCAATCTCCACAGCAAGCTTCTACACCGACCTCACTAAACTAACCGACGCCGCGCTCTCTCGATGTAGCGAGATTATAATTGCTGGAGATTTCAACATTGATGCTATGTTAAACAAGAAAACAAAGCTAAATACAATTTTCAACGATGCTGGTTTAATTCAAGTCATTACAACTCCAACTAGAGTGACTCATAACAGCGCTACTTTGCTGGATCATGTCTACACAACCCATTCATGCAGAATTGTTGAGACTCTAGTCCCTGTTTATGGAGTTAGCGATCATTACCCGACCTGTTTTGTTCATAAGTTTGGTTCTATAAAAGTTCGTAAAAACCATCACGAAACTATAAAATATCGTAACACAAAGAATCTTAACCAAGATCACTTTAACTTCGATCTAGAATCAGCTCCGTGGTCCTTAATAAACATCTTCGATAACGTAAGTGATAAATTAGACGTTTGGGAATTAATATTCACTAATGTTCTGGACGTACATGCTCCTATTGTAAAGAAAAAAGTCAAAAGTAAACAGTTACCTTCATGGATGAACAAAGGAATTTTAGAACAAATTCGTTTGAGAGACAAATTTAAAGCACGTGCAAGTAGGAATGTACTGGCTAGAACTATGTATAAAAAGCTCCGTAATGACATTGTCAAAGCCATCACAAATGCAAAATCTGCATACATTAAAGAGGAAATCATGAAGAACAAAAACAATCCAAAGCTATTGTGGAAAACACTCAAACAAGTAGCACCTATAAAAGCCACCAAACCCATTCCCCGCTTTATCAAAGTAAATCAAGAAATTATCACGGACCCCATTGAAATTTCCAATACCTTCAACGAACATTTTACTAACATTCAAACTCAAATTCCTTCTTGCGATACTACTACTACTTCTGAATCAAACAATGATTCTAATGATCTCGGTGATAAGCTGAAAGATTTTGTTAAAGCTCACGTAAAGGATAGCCGGCCTTTCAATATTCCTTTTATAACAAAGAAACAAGTTGAGAATTATCTACAATCTATGCCCACGAGTAAGGCAACTGGCTTAGACGGTATAAGCATCAAATTTCTCAAGGTTGCCGCACCAGCCATTGCACCCAGTTTGACCAATATCTACAATACAAGTATTAATCAAGGCATCTTTCCTAACAACTTTAAGAAGGCCAGAATAACAGCAATCCACAAAAAAGACTATATTCATGACAGAAACAATTATCGCCCAATCTCAGTTCTACCAATCATATCCAAACCATTGGAAAAACACGTTTCTACAGCTCTCCAAGATTTTCTTAATTCTCACAATCTTTTGTAGAAAAAACAGTCAGCATACAGGAAAAATCATTCATGCGAAACAGCACTTTTGCACATAACCGATAAATGGTTAATGGCCATGGACAAAGGCGAACTAATTGGAACTCTATTCTTGGACCTCAGCAAAGCTTTTGATCTTATTGATCATAACATTCTTATATCAAAGCTAAAATCATATCACATTGCAGATAATACACTAAACTGGTTTCAATCCTATGTATGCGAACGCTCACAAAAATGTGCATTTCTTGGATCACTATCAGAGTCAATGGACCTTACGCAGGGAGTACCACAAGGGTCAATTTTAGGGCCACTCTTATTTACATTGTACACAAACGATTTACCACTCTCTGTAAATAATACTAACCTCGAACTATATGCCGATGATACAACAATTTGGCATTCAGGGAATTCTCCAAACTCCATTGAACAGAATCTCCAAGATAATATAAATGCAGCAAATAACTGGTTTATCACAAATAACATGGTCCCCAACATAAAGAAAACAAAGCACTTATTGATTGGATCTACACAAAAACTGTCTCATACTTCAAGACAGCAAATGAATCTCCACATCAATGGACAGTGGTTACAAGAAGCAGAAGATGAGAAGCTCCTTGGAGTACACATAGACAGAAATCTAACATGGAATAACCATATTGATGCTACAATTAAAAAAATCAACTCACGTATCTGTCTACTCAAGAGGGCAAAAGTCCACCTAACAATCAAATGCAGACTATTACTTTACAATGCTATAATAAGCCCAATCTTTGAATATTGTTCCACAGTTTGGGGAAACTGCTCCAAAGAACAATTAGAGAGATTATTACGGTCACAAAAGAGATGTGCACGCATCATACTTGACGGTACAATATTTGATAACTCAGTGCAGCTCTTCAAGCAATTGGGATGGTTACCAATAGATGACATTATAAGAATAAAAAAGCTTATTATGTTCTTCAAAATATCAAAAAATCAGAGTCCTGATTATTTTAACGATTACATTACGTATTTAAAACAAACACACAACTATAGAACGCGACAAGTATCAAACAAAAGCGTGCAAGTCCCAAACAGTCGAAGTAACTCTGGCCTTAGGACTTTCCTTTCCAGTACTGCCCGTTTATGGAACACACTGGATATTGACGTGAGGGAAACATACACAGTAACAGGTTTTAAAAACAAACTCACGTCGCGCTATATCTCTAATAACAACAAAAAAGAACACTTTAATATTGAAAGAACTTTTTAATATTTTTCTAAACATTTTCTCGTATTAGACAAATTTTACATTTTACACATTTTTATATTACATATAATTCATTCACTATTTATCTCCTATAATGTACATATCTATTTTTATATAATTTTATGCATCATTTTATCGTTTTATTGTTATTTCTATTATATTTTGATTACTTATATATTATATTAGTTTTAGAATGGACCACAATGAAAAATACTGGGCGACCAGTAATTGTGTTTTATCCAATAAAGGTTATTATTATTATTATTATTACCTAAAAGCCGAAAAACCATACCCTATCGGGCGGCACATACCCGTATAGCAAATATAGGGGAGTACCCCCTCCACCTCCCCCCCCCCCCCCCCCCCCCAATAAAGATTTATCATTATGTTGTTTGTTTACTTATTCTTATCTTTTCATCAACAGAGAAACAGATGCAAGTGGTAAGTTTGAATTTGCTATGAATGTGTTGTTATCCTGTATCTTTAATTCAATTATCAATGGTATGGAAGGTGTATACATACTTGTAAAGTGTACCTAAAATAACTTTTAATACTCCAGTTTCACGTTATAGATAACGAGAAACTATAGCTAGTGGAGTATTATTGAAGCAAACATGAAAAATCAATATCAATATAAAAGTTATTCATAATGGATGCGAAATAAGCCGGAAGTTATTCGTAATTCTCACGAATGCGAGTGCTGGACAGTGACATTTCTATTGCTACTGCTAGTTTTTATCAGGCGACTCAGCCTTATTCCAGTCTACACCGGCATCGCGGCCTGATAAAGACTAGGGGGCCGTTTACATGGGAAAAAGTTGGTTGTTGGTCAGGGTTACTCTACTACCCGAGACAACTATACCGAGCGTTTATATGGAAAAAACGCTGTCCCTTGAACCCGGGTCAACCACCGATGTGGCTCCGCTGACCAACAAGCCGAAAGACTCTGGGCTCGAGTATGGTTGTCAGAGGACTGGGGAGAGTAATTTCAAAATGGCGGATCGAATCCAATGCGCATGCTAGGAGATAAAGTTGTCTCGGTACAAGTGTAACCCTTCTAGCCGAGGCAAGTATAAATGTCTCATGTAAACATTCGATCTTGATTTACTAGAAATCAGAGAAAAGTTGGCTCGCCTAGGGTGACCCTGGGAGGAGGGTAACCCTTGTACCAGGGACAACTTTTTCCCATGTAAACGGCCCCTAGCAGTAGCAATCGAAACGTACAAACCTTCGACATTCGTGAGACAAATAAATAAATCCCTGCATTATTCATTATTATGCATTATTCAAAATTGAAGTTCCTAAAATTCAGTTTACCTGAAATCTAATAACCAATTTTGACCAGATCAGTTATTTAAACGTACACTGACAAGTGTCACAAATTGGACACGATTCGGGTATTGGTAGGTATATTGTTGTTTTACATAAAACAGTTGAAGGATTAAATGATAAACAGAAATAACATGTTCAAGACTCACCGGACAAGCAGCCATGCAGGTAAATAATAAAACTCTAGAGTCAGTTGAGAAATGTTGTTGTATCAGCTGGTGATGTACACAACAAATCGATTTATATAAAAATGCTTATTCACTGATATGTTATATCACATCAACGCTCAATATTGTCCCGTGACCTTACCTTAAACTAAGCAGCGTTCAGGCATGATAAGCCATATACAATAGTCCACTTCATAGTTCACAGCGCCATCTTGAAAGGTAGCCGGGCATTTGCATTGAAGCGAGACGTACGTTGAGATTGCAATGATAGAGACATGTGAATAATTGTCTGGCAAGTTGTTAAAAGGTCTGTATCATTGCATGATCAACGTTCGTCTCCCTTCGATGCAAAGGCCCGGCTACCTTTTAAGACAGCGCAGAGAACCGCGAAGGGGTCTATTGTAATAGTGCTGCAATGATAAATTGTGGAAGACCGTAACTCTGTGCAGACTGCCGAGCCACGCAGGTTTCAAGAACATCTGTAGGTGAGACCCAACCAACTATTCTGTATCTGTTTTTGCTGCATATTTCGTGTGTTTGTTTATTAATTCTTCTATTTATTGCCAGCTTTGTTTTGGATAGTTTGTTTGTTTTGGATAGTGTATTTGTTTCTAGGTAAATCTTTCAAAGGGAGCTAGCCAATCTTCGCGAAGTGAGCATGCACAACTTGTAAGCGTAGCCCCGAGGGGAAAATATTAGTGCGTAAATGCTCGCCTGACCGAGATAGGGAGCTTTTATATAATTTTGTAATCCATCGAAGACCGCATAAAATGTGGAAAAACTCTATAAATACTTTACACCTAAAAGAAATGAGGCTGATTTATATGTTTTAAAAGTTTAAAGCATAATAACCTTAGAACTTGAGGCTCAAAAGCATTTGATAAAATGCGCAAGGTTTCTCTCCCTTTAATAGTTTTTGTACAACACGGGCTTATTTTGCGAACTCTTTCTATCAGTCCGGTACATAACCATTTCTGGTGATATTTTGTAAACACTAGTCTTGACCAATCACAGAGAAGTTCAATTGGATTTCATGGTAAATGTCAATCATACCAGGGGATATTATTTCACATGATCTCATCAATGTTATAATTTGATAGAAAGCTAGCTTAGAGTAGAAAGATAAATGCGAGATTAAAATCAATACTACAGTAAACAATTTGTACGTACAACATTAATTTTATTATCCATACTAGTTTATTTCAAATGTTTGATCAAATGTTTGTTTATAAGTTGTATACCGGATGCGTTCAGTGAACATCTTCTGGTCGCACAGTCATTTGATATCCTCCCTCGAATTTTCAAATTCCTTTGTGGACATTCTGCAAAATGTGAGTTAATTTTTGAGCGCAGCAGACTAACTTCCACTCACATAGAATTACCGTCCCTCCGCCTTCTTGGTGAGATTGTTGCCACCGTTGGTGAACGGGCACATGAGGCCGCTTTGATATGGCAGGATTGCCAGTGATAGTCCTAATAAAGTTAGAAAGTTAAAGAAATTGTCATTAGGAGCATAATGAGCGGTTATTTACCATTTAATGATTGAATTTGTTGCTTTGCTCGACATAAGCATTCGTATTTGACTTCATATGTGGGTTTTAACATAATCAAACAATGAATGTTTCAATTTTCAAACAACAAGAAATGTATTTACCCATAGATTTCTTGAGCGCATCCAGTGGTAATTAATTCTTTAAATACAGTACTGTACGCGGCCTATTTGCTGCCCAGCTTTATTCTCCATCCTATGATTTCCATGTGGATTTGCTGGTCATTTGTTGAGTTCTGAAGTGCTCCGGTCGGTTCCATTTTGCGCTATTTGTTCCATTGTTGTTATTGTTTTTGTTTGTTTTGTTATATTTTTTTCTTCAGATAAGTTGGATCCTTGATAATCTAGAAACAGTGTTTCTCAAGACGTCGCACACCCAGACGATTATAACACATCAACATCGCGTATAAGTTGGTTCAGTATTGTTTTTTGTAAGCTTTAATTAGCAATACAGAACATATTGTAAATGTATACAACGAGATTCGGTCTTGGTACATATGATGAACAATTATTTAAAAGAAATAAAAAGCAAACAAATAATCGTTAGTTGAACATTAATTCTCATATCTTTGCCAACCTCGTTCCCAGGGTTTTTCCCTTTGATTGTTTTCACGGCTTGTTTTCCCGACCATCTCACAAACAAAGGGAACAGCATTGGGAACCAGGTTGGTATATATTTGTATCAAAATACAACAAAACATCATTCAAATTTAAAGACAAAGTACTAGAGTGCTTGCTTGAAACAAGTGCACAATTATTTGTACATAGTATCAATTCGCACTAAATCTTTTGTTTACTATTGTTTATTTTACCACATCATTTGATAATTTTCTCGCTTTCTGACTGGTCGAGAGCCGTGGTAAATAAGAGTACATATAGCACGGTTGCTATTTTGCTCATTTTCTACGATATTTTTAATGTGGTAAAAAACAAATTTACGATAGTTTTGCGTGGTATGTCCTATTATTTACCACGGTTGGCGTCGAATCGAATCGTCTAAATTGTTGTGGACCCACTGACAACAATTTAGACGATTCGATGACGCCAACCGTGGTAGAAAAAAAAGAAGCCATACCACGCGAAACTATCGTAAATTAACTACAGACAATGCAATTATCACTGTCAAGTTCACATGCTATTCAGATTTAGTATAAACCTACTAGTGGTCTATCACGTATCCTGCATTATGATTGGCTACTCTACTAATGGTCTATTGAGTGATAGACCACTAGTAGCGAAAAGGGCCGGTTTTGTAAACTTTGAAAACGTTTCTTGTTTCTTCTATTTCTTGTAATAGCTTAGTACTAAATGTAATGCTTTTCATTAAATCGTAAATTGCAAATATGAGCAAGGAAATGACAAAAAAGCACATAATTTTGATGTTTTGTGAATGCATTTTGACTTGAAGAGCGCGCGCTACTGACGCCATCACACGATTCTTCAGTTTGATTGAGAAAGCCAGATTAAAAAACTTTTCTTGGACTTTTCTTTATTCCTCCGTTGTTCAAATATGTATAGTAGTTTTAGCAGTAAAAATATGCTATTTTCAGCCGTTAAAACAAAAGTCTTGAGGAAGAAAATGACTAAAACTGTGGAGAATTTCGATGTGTTTTGAACTGACATTTTCACTTGCCGTCACGCGTCATTGAGCGCGCTCTCGGTATTTTCACTTTCGATTATCTGTCATTTTTTTCAAAATAAAACGATTGAAATGTTATTTTTCTTTCAAAATATGGCAAAGTTTGACCTACTAGTTGGTTTATACTAAAACCTCGTGGACTCGGCCTCGAAGACTCGAAGACTCGGCCTCGTGGGCTATTGACTCGTAGACCATTCGGGCTGCGGGTCTAATTGTTAATTAGCCGTGTGCTCTCAGCCAATCAGATTCAATGTAGTTAGTAAAATGTATAATAATATGATTTAACACTCTGTGAGATGAAGAGCACTCAAGTCAAAGAAACACTTCTTCACGACTTCTCTCTTGCTCTATATCTGCCAGCGTGTGTATATCACAGTATATAGACACGCGCGCCGTTTTATATTCCTTAAACTGATAGATGCTTCATCGGGCACCACTTCCATTAGTCTCCCTCGCAGAGGGACAGGAAGCCCCACACTAGCTAGTAACGGCTGCTAGGGAGACTACACTTCCATACCATGTTATCATTATACATCATGTACACATGTAATGATTGAATCATACTAGTCATCATCGTAATAATAATTATTACTGACATATCATGATCATCAGTCACTATCATCATTATCATCATGAACATCAATAGGTTATCGCCATCAACCATGAGGGCTAGAAAGTAAGATAACTTTCGCGGTTATAATTTCACCCTCTTAAAATCAAATGTATCATACTATATCATTTATGTCATTTTCATTGATATCATCATCATGAACATAACCATTATCACTATCAGCAACATAATCATCATCATTATTACCACTAGCAATATAATCATCATCATTATTACCACTAGCAATATAATCATCATCATTATTACCACTAGCAATATAATCATCATCATTATTACCACTAGCAATATAATCATCATCATTATTACCACTAGCAATATAATCATCATCATTATTACCACTTGCAATATAATCATCATCATTATTACCACTAGCAATATAATCATCATCATTATTACCACTAGCAATATAATCATCATCATCATCAATATAAAGAACAACAACGTTTTATAAAAAAATAAATGAAATACATTCAATCAAACAACCACCTACTTACTCTATTAAACGGGATGTCTGCATAAAAGAAAAAAAATATGTCGTCAAGAAAAACAGATGAAATTACGATTAGACGATGACTGTTTTATTGTTTCAAATCGTCATTTTGGGCCATATTTTTGAACATTTTGCATGGGCGCCAAAACCCACCAAAATCGTCATTTTGGAAGCTCATTTTGGACCATTTTTTAACATTAATTTTGCATCAACTATAACCCACCAAGATTCGTCATTTTTGGACATTTTTGAACGTACATTTTTTCATTGCAGCCATGTTTGTCGGCAAGTACAAAATAAAGTTTTTGAATGACGAAGAATTTCATTTCCCTTGAGAGAAAAGCTCCATTGATATTACCACAAACATGGCTGCCATAAAATCCCTCTATTCCATTCGATTCGGTGTATGCACTTGATGAAATCAGACAATGTGATTGGCTAAAATGAATTTGAGAATTAGTGATGACTTGTAATACGTAATTTCACTGGATGGGTTCTATTTGGCGGGGGCCGGATGCGCATAACGAAGAAAGGTGATATGCAACCAGACCGAACCTCGTGGGCTTGACTTGCTGCTTCACTTACGCCTATGCTAGTTGATTAGATTGCATGAGCAAAAGGAATTGTGGCTACGCTACATCTTTTGGATCAGCTTATACCGACAGTTTTATAAATGATCAGCTCTTTTTCTCGGCTGACATTTGACCACAAAAGAGGCACAAATAATCAATATCAAAGACCCACAATTCCTTAAGGTCGTGTAATCACCATTCACTGCGCAAAGGGCCTTGTATGAAATAGGTATATGACTTACCGCATGTTGCTTGTGTAATCTGTATTGCTAGAGGAATTAGTTCATCAAAGGTTTGAGCGGTATATACGTTTTCAGCCTTACTTGCCATGCGTTGTAATTCAGGCACGTCAATTTTGTCGCTAGTTCCAACACCAAGGGCATAGATTTCAATGTCTTTACGTTTAAGGGGGCGGGATGCCACGTCAAGCTCGGTGTAAGCTTCTCTATTTTTAGTTTGCTTACCGTCCGTGAAGAGAATTAGGATCTAGAATCAGAAAATGGATGAAGTTTCTTGTGAATGTTGAAGGAAGCGATTAATATAAGTTTAAAGATTGTAACGTTTTGATAAAAGAAGTATCTGAGAAGATGAGCTGAGTTTTCGAGGCGGTTCGTGTTTTGAAAAATGAGTTTTAGGTGTACATCCGTCGGTACCGGAAAATTACTGGGTTGTTAACCTAACTTAACTAAAGCTGAGGGTAACCTGCGATGGACTAGCCTCCCAACATAGGGAAGCTAAGGCAACAAGTCTTAATATTTTGCGGTACGGATAAGCCGCCATATAGATGGGTTTCATGTCACGCAATCAAATTTCTAACTTCAAAACTATGAACTCTACAATGTTGTGCTTTTGATATCGCTTATAGCTTCTCAAATTAAGTCTTAACAACAAATTTTACAAAATTCCTTCATTTTGATCCAGAGATTTCGGAAAAGCGATCTGCGTCAAATTTTAGTGTTTTTACATTCTGATACAAGCCCACATGATGATTAAGTAAAAATCTAAGCAAATCAATCACATTTTGGTTATAATTCTAGATATTTGCGAGAACTCGATAATTTGGCGGCCATGTTGGTGTACCTCCGAGGTACATATATTTTATTGTAAGCAAGGCGCAAATTGAATCGCATAAAATGTTGGCGGAAACTGTCGGATCGCGATGAAATTTGGCAATTTAACAGGGTTTGTAGTTCTCTTTCAGAAAAACATTTCATTAGAGTGCATAATTTTGAAATTAAAAAACTCATGACGTCACATGAAATCGATCTATACGATTACGATCAGAGCGGACTTCACCTTTCAGCCATAACTAGGAAGCTTAAAAATAGCATTATCTATCATGCTGTGCTGTGACATTGATTATCCAAGATCACCTTTTTAATTTTCTTATCTCTTCTCATGCCATTATCATAAGTAAATAACTCTTCATTGGCTTTCTTGAGCCCACGGTCTATATAGGTAAGTCCCTTCCACTCATTATATTTTATTGCTGTTAATCGTTGGTTGATGCTTTCAGCTTTCCACTCATCACCTTGGAATGTATCAAAGCCGACTTCGATTTTGGTTTTTGTGGCGTAAAGTAGAAGAGCAACATGTGATCCTTCACTAGATACGCTAAAAGCATTCACTAAAGCTTTTGTAAAAGCAACGACCTTTAACCATTTCTTTTTGCCGATGCTTCCAGAAGCATCTAACAAGATCCCGACATCTGATGGCTTGGAGCAAACTAAATACAAATACATAATGTATGATAAGAATAAGAATAAGAATAAGAATAAGAATAAGAATAAGAATAATATTTTCCACAGCAGATCCACATAGTGGTTATTCTTCTGCTGGCACTCACACTCACTACCTCTACATTAAATATTTTTCATACATCACTCCTAGCTCTCATGTTCATTTTTGCTGAGGGAGGAAAATCGGATAACCCGAAGAAAAACCCACGTGGTATGGTAAAGAACAACGCATCAAACAAACTCAATTCACATATAATCCGGTGCCCGAGCTGGGAATCGAACCCAGATCACAGCGGTGAAAGACCGATGCCCCAGGTCACCACTTGGCCAACCATGCCACCACATATAAAACTGTTTGACCAAAAATAAATAGAAGATACTCGAGTGTTGTTGTTAGCAGTGCTCAGTAACTCAAAATAAATATATATATATAATATCTATGTGAATAGCTAAAAGGCAATTTGCATTTCCAAAAAATAATTATTTTTTCTAAAATGGCTCAATCTAGCCAGTCACAAGTTTTCTACGGACTTACTCATTACTCATATATTAACCATGCACTGGAACAAAATGAAGCAGTTGCACGTTTGCATTTGGTAGCAATATCCTGCAAGACTATTATTTTTTTTTAACAGAATACTGCCGCATACTCAATAATATACAAATTAGGTAATACCTAATAGCGGAGCTCCCAGTTTAATTTTTCTTACAACATCAATATGTGCATGTAAATACCACTTATTGGAGTTACTTACGTATTTTGCCGAGCCTCTGGCCCGGGGGGGGGGGGGGGGGGGGGTATTCCCCTATATTTACTATACGGGGGGGGGGGGGTATTCCCCTATATTTACTATACGGGAACGCAGGGGCGGATCCAGAAATTTGACAAGGGGGGTGAACTTTGATATCCTTTTGGCGGATAACAGCAGACACAAGAGCGCAAAGATCGTAATGTGCCCGCTTTCCTTAGCTAAAACGGGACTTTACTGCAAAAGAGGGGGGTGAAAAGTCACCCAGTTCACCCCCCTCCGTCCGCCCCTGGAACGTTCCGCCAAATAGGGTATGGTTTTTTGCCTTGGCGTCTTGAATAGGGTATACAATTTAGCCTAATTTGTCTTAAATTGTTTTACATAGGGCATACGATTTCCCCCTTGAGTCTTGCATAGGGTCTACTTTTTACCAATTTGTCTTGAAATAGGGTACATATTTTTAGAATTCTGCTGTCTTAAATAGGGTCAGAGTTTAGAGGTACCAGCGGAACGTCCCCGTCAGAAACTGGGTCAAGTACCCCTCTGGGCAATAAGGACATTGAGTGGGTATCAGTCTATCAAAGAGTGTATAGCTTTACAAATAGTTTTAGATTAAGAGAATTCCAATATAAGATACTGGAAAACTGTTTATTCTTAAACATGAAGTTATATAAATTTAGAATAATTGACTCGCCTTTATGCACACTCTGTAAAACATCAAACAAATCTATGGAACATTTTTTTGTCGAATGTGAAATCAAAGGACCTATACTTTAACATTAACCAATGGCTAAGCAGCGCAAATGTAAAGTTAATACCAGAGCTAAGTTTTAAAAATGTTCTAATAGGGAGTTCTGAAGACACTATGGAAGGTTTCTTATTTTTACTATACAAATATGTACTTTATAATTGCAAACAAAAACAGTTACTACCTGTCATTAAATATTATCAAATAAATCTAATAGACTATGAAAAAATCGAATACATCATTGCAAAAAATATAACAACAAGCTATACACTCATTTGAAAAAATATGAGAAAATCCAAAGCTTAATTCATAATTTAGTCAATATAATTTAATAACGAAGCCAAAAAACGTTATATTTAATTTATGTATTATTAGTATAGTGTTGTATATCGTTATACTTTTTCATTCTTTTGTAATTGTGTTTATGTATAAAGTGTAAAAAAACTATCAAAAAATCAATAAAATATATAAAAAAAATAGGCAAAGACTGCATGAAGCAACTGTTTTATATGATATAAATATGAAAAATTAAAAAGAACTTAGTTAATGATATTAAAAAGCTATTCTGAAAATTTAATGACAATACAGGGAAAATAAATAAATGAATGAGAATGAATAAATAAAAACAGCATGTGCAAGTGTTCAATTATGACAAGTAGTGTGTGGTGTATCCATTAACATTTTTACTTCTTTACACAAACAAGCTTGCTGTCAGCTTTGAAACAAAACTTTGACAAATTCCTGGGATGACGTCACCTCATTTGCATTTTCAGATTTCAAATGTTTATATCTCAGAAAAGAGAGGTCGACATCAACAAATATTAAGTACACTTATTATACACCCCATGTACAACAGATTTGCAAAATATCATGAAGGGCTTCAGGTGCACTTTAACCAGGTATAGAGTGCACACCATATATCCGTGAAACAACTACTAACTTTGTAGTGCATAAATAGAGATTATTACATGTTAAGAGCTTGATATCGTTTTTATTCACGAGTTTTTCGAATCATATCGAGAACGAGCGAGGCTTTGCGAGCGAGTGAGCGATATGATTCGAAAAACTCGTGAATAAAAACGATATCAGGTTCTTAACATGTAATAATTTGTTTATTACACATTAAGGGTTGATACAATAACACACAAAATATTTTATTTTATAATATTGTCATTAATTACAAAAGACCAAAGGAATAAAAGTTCCTAATTCAAAATATCTAAAAAAAGAGAGCACAAAATACATTTGACTCAATTTTGATATATATAAATAACATCACTCTTGACTACTATCGCTTGATTCTATAACATATCGCTTCCTTTTAGCTGGCACGGGAGGTTGCTCGTTGCTGTTAATATTAATAGCAATGCTACTTCCAGAAATTGTTGCATTTGAAAAAATGCTAGGAACAGTACAAGATTGAGCTGCCAGTGAAAGCGACTGAGAATAGCTTATTTCTTACGAATGAGATCCAGTACTGTCATTACTCATTATGGTACTTATCTCTTGTAGTTGTCGTGAGTTGAGACTTGAATAGTTATTAATGCTTTGGATATTCTTATGGCCGGAAATCTGCATGATTTGGTTAGGTGGGATGTTATTGTCATTTAGCTTCTGAAGCATGGTTTTCCGGGCAGAGTGGTTTGTAAGATTTTCATTATTTGAAAGTTCTGCATTTATAGCCATTCTTTTCATGATTGAGTATAGTTTGTTGATGCCAACAGGTGTTCTTTTAAACCAGGCTTGTGTTGGCTTTCTTTCCTTTACGTTGTTTACTGCAATGTAAAATGAGCATTCGGCTGTATTGGTGTCCTTTGGTCTTTTCAGTGCAAATTCTTTGTATAGCTAACAGGACATCTTTCTTTGTTCTCGGTTTCGTACATCCTTGGCTTTACGGGGCGAATATCTCGTGGGTTTTCGCCGGTTCTTGTCTTTGTTTGACGTTCTGTGTATTCTAGGTATTCAAGCTCCCCATTTTCATATTTTTTGAGTTGAATGTCTCCCCAACAAAGGTCTCGGTGTTCTTTTCCTCCTCTCATTCCAAAATGAGTAGTATTGTTAAACCACAGTGTATTTAGCATAGCTTCTGGAGATGCATTTCCCAACTCGCCTTTTCTGTATAATTCGTTTATCTCATGTTCAGTGAGTGATCGTGCAGCGTTTGGTTTGTCTCCTTTTCCTGACGACTTCAGTTCTTTTTGCTTCGCCTTCAGCACCTCCCTAGACCCGGAAAATTCAAGCGAGGTTATTACAGAATAACCATAGTTCTTTTGCTTGAGATATCTCTCGATGCTGGCTACAATAGAGCGAAGAGAGGACGGTTCATAGTCCGAACCATCCTGCTTCCTTACACCAAGTATAAACTCTTTCAAATAACTATTCAGTTCTTGTGCTGTGCATTCTTCTGGTTCTTTTTCAACTTTTTGGCTTAAAAAGGCTTTAAACAATGCTATGTCTTGTCTGGTTTTTCTTGAAGTATTTTTGTTCTCATTGTTCTGCAAAAAACCCGAGATTTCGTCTTCGGTAAAAAGCACAAACCTTGGATTGAAATCGTCCATGTTTTCATTCATTGAGTAAAAATGTTCAAAGCTACACCGTACCATGTCGCATAGCAACGTGACGTCACAAAATAGTACGAGCAATGTGATTGGTTAAAAGAACTTTCTATCGGGCGATTTGATTGGACCCGTGTACTGTGAAGTGATATCGTATCATTTCACTAGTGAAATGATATCGTATCACTTCACGGCAAATATCGTTTTTATTCACGGCTTTATCACATGGATATCAACCCTTAATGTGTAATAATAGTATTTAGTTATCAACTAGTTTGTATCAACTAACTAAGATTTCACTCAGGCGTAAATCATACAAAGAAACACAAAGGCAGCTAATTATGTGACTATTGTTCTTTGCACTGTTCCACTCCAGTGCTATCCACTAGTTTGTACATGATAGTGCAATTAGGCCTCGTCTACACGAATCCGATCGGGCTGAAACCGCATAGAAATATTTGCGTCCACACGAATCCTGTTGATCGTTTCCAATTCAAAAGTATGCGGTTTCGGTGACCGGATTCACTGGATTCGTGTGGACGATAGGCCGATTCGCATCAAAAAGTATGCAGTTTCAAAAGTATCCGGATCCGTGTAGACGGGGTCTTAGACAATACATATTATGTTTTATTTCACGGATATATGGCGTGCACTCTAATAATTATGGTATTTTTAATACTGAATTGATATAACACATTATCATGATTATATGGAATAACAATGATTACAAGAGTTGATATAATGAAAGAAATACAAGACAATATATTACATATATATCTTACATATCTATCACAAACATTTGTTACTCATGCAATAAAATCAAAGTTTTTGCTACAGGTGGCTAATTTTTGAGTTTGTATGGAACATTTATCCCTGATCGGAGCCTATTGTTGATATATCTTTTGAAGAAACTGCAAAACAATGTACAAAATATTAAATTAGACAATTATCTAAACTGAGTCATATATTTGCAATACTCTGGATAAATACAGAAAATGTATGATAATTTGCAAATATAGTACTGGCGATATTCGTTCAACAAACAGATAAACTCATAGTTAGCAATTATAATAATACCACTAAACTATGATAACCTTATGTAGCGGTATATTGATCTTGGTTGCCAAATTTAATCACTCCATTTTAGTTTCAAAGAATTATTTAAAAGAAAAGAAACAATAAATAGCAGATTAATTGGTACACTCGACAATTTCACCCGGTTGTAGAAGCAGAGACGATGAAGATCGCCAAGAGAATTTGGACCGTAAAAGTCTCAACCGAGAGTAAAAATGCATGAAAATATCGACAAATTAAAACGCTTGACACTTTTTATAAAGTATATTTCAGTTTGCAAATGCAAAGTTCTAAAAAACATTGGAAATAGAACAGTAACTTACCTCCGATTATTTCTTCATATTCGAGCAGTATTTATCAAGAGTTTTCAAGCAAGAAATGCATCGATGCCTTTCCAACTAGTATAAACATGTTGACTTGGTTAGCTTTATCAACATTTTAAAATGTGCCGTTAAGTCACGATCAAGTAATTACGCAATACAATTCAAGTTACATGGCTTTGCCTGACGTCCGCCATTTTGTTTTCGACACAAGCGGCAAATTTCGCGCATGCGTAGTAGTCAGTGTTACTTAATTTTTTTAATTTTTTTTTTCGGACACTACACGATGACATAGAAGCTACGCCTCCATATATGGAGGTAGTAGCTTCAAAAAACTGTTAACTGTTTATTGTAATTTCTATAGCATCTTTAATCGAAAATATAACCTTTCGAAGATTCAGCGCGCAGAGAGAGAATCAAAACAAAGCCCTGGAAAAGCCAGTAAAATGTAAGATATTTCTCGCTCTCTTTTTGATTGACATAATGTCAAAAACCTCATTGGCTATCGATGTAGATGACGCCATCATGTAACGCAACGCACAAAAGGAAAGTTTGTCATTTACACGACAATTCATGAATGGAAATTGATTTAATGTAAGTACAAAATTGTAATAAATCTCACTGCCTTTTCTTAGGTTGGTTATCGTTTTCATTCTATGCACTTTTTCATCTTTTTCTCAAATTTTCAACTGTCACTTCAGTCAATAGTTTTGTTCAGACAAAAAAGTGTTCAGAAATGTTTTTGATGGAAAATACCATTCCCAAACGATAGTGTGAATAGCCTTATTATTATCCCTTTTATTTTTAAGTCATTAAAGGGCAACTCCCACCATAAATAGCATGTTTTTGTTAAAATGTCTAGAGAACTACTTAAAACATCATAAAGGTAATAAAAAACAGAAATTGAAAATTTTAGGTATTTTTTTCACGGTTTTTGTATCGTCCCTCGGCATCCCGTGAATTACGGGTCGTTCGGTGTCACGTGATCTGTTACGTCACAAGTGTGTAAGACTCGCTTCGTACAAAATGGCTTCTAGGCGGTAGCAGCAGTGGCGGTCTTCTTCAAGGGAATTTTGTTACTATATGATCTCGAAATGGATGACCAGCACAATGAAATGCAACTACAACCTATCTATGGTTCAAGCCAGACGTTGATATTTAAGCTGAAAGGCCAGGATCTTATGATTGAGGTTCCAAGATGAAAAGGAAAACAATCGGTTTCCCGCGGGTCGGTTTATTTGGACAACATAAACTGGTATGATACTTTCTTATTATGCTAAATATTTGCTCTATATGTGCTCTAACTCAGCTGAATCGTAAAGCAAAAGGTCTATTAAATTTTCGTTTGTAAAATATTAGCCAGTAATAATATAATAAGCTTATATTTGTGAATAACAACTACCTCGAGCTAGACAATCGAAAAATGCACCTGACAGTCTAGTTTTTAAATGTTTACGTTTTATATAAGCTTATTAACTTACAATTAAAGCTCTCCAAAATAGACAAAATAGTATCACCAAAACATATGTGATATTTTTAAAATATTTATTGTGGAATAACGAGAATTTGAATTGAATAAAGATTTCTGTTTGTAAAGATTTGAAGGATTTAAATGAATAAATTATCTGAACGAAAACAACAATACAATAGAGAAATATCAGATATGTAAAAATACAATTATCCACAATAATAACGAAAGGATAATCATATTTAATGTCACAACAGATTGTATTGAGCTCTTTGACTAATGCTAATTATCATTATCATTAATAGGTGTCATGGTGATAACTGTACAGTTAATATGGATAGAGAAGAGTTCACATGAAATAAATGCAATAGTAACTACATGTAGGGGTCTCACAAATCATGGACTAATGTATGTAAATCAGCCAATACCAACCTGCAGTACACAGGGATAATAAAGGGTTTTCTTAATAAATCAATGAGTTTGAGTCAATTTGTGTTGAAGATAGCATGGTTGCAGTATAAACAACATAACCTAAGAAGGATCTGAACACAAACAGTTTTGACATATAGCAAACTTTTTTCATGAATAAAGTGTACATTTAACCATATAATAAACAATGAAATGCAGAAGTGACATACTGTTTTATAATACTTGTGGCTTGCTCATTTACAGTGATCAAAACGATGACAAGCACAATGTGCTTGTGCAAAATGGAGTGAATTTTTGTCATCAGTGTAAATATTTCATAAAAAAGGATGGGAAATGCAGTGCTTGCGATGGTTCCTTGCAATTCCATTTGCATTTTGAACATTTTATGAAGTCAAGAGTGTGTTAACAAGGAAACATACATACATCTTTGTATTTATTCAGTTTTATTTATTCAGTGGGTTTTGGGAATTATAATATTGCATCCACTTTTCTAAAAGCACTTATGTACAACCTAAATAATACTGAATTGTTTGTTTGCTTGTCTGCTTGCTTGTTTATATATTTTGAAGTCTACATAATATAGAAATTAGTCTTATTGCACAACTGTTGATTGGTAATATCATAGTTAATTTAACCATGGTAAATATCTTGTGACAATGTTGATTATTGCTTTATTCTTGACTGGTCTTTCAAAATCAGCCGATGCAGGTGGAGTTTCTCATGTATCATTTCAAAGCATGTGCTTCTGTTTGGTACTCTGTTTTGTCCAAGCGGTACTCTAATGAATAATGTAAATCTGGTCAGTAATTGGCAACAGTATGCAGAACTATCAAGAGATGACTATCAAAAGGCAACACAATTATTGTACTGGTATTTGTTTAAATAATCAACATGTGAGGAGTGATGTATGAAAAATATTTAATGTAGAGTTAGTGAGTGTGAGTGCCAGCAGATGAAGTACCACTTTGTAGATCTCATAGAATCTAGCTTCCTCTGCAGGCAACTTGTTATTCCTTGTTTGAGCTTCCTTTGTAATTGTTTAAATAATGTCTGCAAATGATGCTATTAAAAATATATTTTAGCCCAACATTTAAAACAGGTTATTTAGAAATTTGAATCTAATAAATAAATAAATAAAACAAGTTATATCATGCAATGAAAATGAGTGAAATCCTTTTCAATATCATGTATTAGATGTAAAACGAGTAAAGATACTAGCTACAAATATTTTTCATTTCTTTTAGGTGAAGCCCTTTCATTTTTTTAATAAACAGATTGATGTGTCAATATTTCTCAAGAAACAATCACATTTGTTTTTAATATATCAGAAAAATAAATTTTATTAATTCTTTATTACTTCATTTATTTATTTTTATAAACAATTTCTTACCATATGAAGCATCTGTTTTATAGGACAGAGTGGTCTTGGCATTTGCTCATCTTTCCTTTGTTTATTTCTGCATCCTTTCTGTCAGAGTTGCTGTCATAATAAATGACTGGTAGGCACAATCTAAGAATAAGAAAATTGTTAAGATAACTTGGCTTGTAGTTTCAAAGTAGCTAACAAACGGAACAAATATAATCTAAACTAGTAGACATTCCCCAAATTATATGAAATATAATTTAAGAATAGCTACGTTTGACAAACTCGAGCTCAAACATTTCTTATTTTGTCAACAAACTTCATTCAGAAAAAAATCCATCCATTTTGACAGCCTTTTCTACATACTTATAGATCTATTTTTGTCTCTCCGTTTTGTGAAAACTCGTTTGTGTTCATTTATTGCAGACAGATGTTTCGGTAAAACGTAAGCTCCCAAAAAGTGATATTGTCGTCTTGTTCACGGCCATCGTAAAATGCCAGACTCGTCGTTACTTATCGGAATTTTCGTGCAATATCTAATGGAAAAATGTTTATTTTAAACTATGTATTGAAGTGCATTTTAAACCACTTTTTTTCGAAATTATAAAAAAACTTACCAGTTGTACAGCGCACTACTAGATCACACGGGCTTGCTTGTAGTTACTTCTGTTTTGAGTTTGCTCTCTCGCCACGCCGAGGTTGTTTTCGCTTCCAAAGCTACTGCAGATTGCTCTCTTGACAAGGATTCGGATTTATAGAAGAAATTGAGTCCATTTTTAAGACAAGTTTAGAGGCAAATTCAGCTATTTTTACAAGTATCTAATGTAATCTGATGCTGTGAAATGTTCGCTGGTTTGTCGTCGGCCGGCCATCTTACACACTTGTGACGTCATTGTATCACGTGATCAAAGCGGGTCGTTTTAAGCAAAACCGTTCGAAAGACATTTTGCACGGCTAAAATATCCCCCTAAAGGTGTAAAAAAATTATTCGGCCCATATAAATATCATTTCCACTACTTGTGTAGTTTATGTTAAAAGTGTTAAAAACTGAGGTTAAACTAGGCGGGAGTTGCCCTTTAAGCTTATTTTGCTTTTGATAACGCCTTGGAAAAGTGCTGTGGCTGAACAGTCGTTTTACGGCCGCTTTTTACCTTCTTTTATTTTCCAAAGTTAGTTAGGATTCCGGAAAGAAAAGGTTAAACCTTTTCATCGTATTAGATTTACTAAAAAGTAGTCATGACAAATCTTCAAAACGAACACAAGATCGATTTGAAAAGACAAGGATTTTAAAACAAGGTATTTTATTATGAAAAACTTTGTGTAAAACATCATTTTGTTCTGTAAAAAAAAACTTTAACGACTTTGAAGTAAAAACTACTAAAAAGCTCGTTTCGTAAGCATAAAATAGTCAATATTGCTAAATAAACAGAAGTTTTTCAACCAATTTTAAATTATGTTTGTATTTTGATTCATTTTTGATGTTTTCCGTTGATGAGGTTTAAAAAGTACATAAATAAACACCTCTTTCAATCGAGCAAAGGCTACGAAAAGTACAATTTACACATGCACAAACATCGTTTCATGTATGGTTTTTATCTCAAAAAGTAAATAAAATGGAGATAAACCTTTTCTCTTTTCTTTCTATAAAAAACAGAGAACGGATTTTTCCTTTTTGAAGCTTAATTATTGCAAGTTTTTAGGTGTTTTTTTTTTTTTTTCACGCTCGTTAAGCTTATATCAAACAGTTTTTCAGTATTAAAATACGGCCTCTAAAAAACTTGAAACAAATAATAATCTTGAACTAACTTTATCGGTGATTATTTTGCTGTGGTTTTCTTCTCTTCAATGACATTGATCATATTTTGACGAATAATTAAATTTATCATATGACCCGTATTTTGCCCGGCGCGCGCTCTTAAAAAAAGTCACGTGATGGGGTCCGTACGGCTTTTTCCACCTGGTCCGTACAAACACGTACGGACCAGCTACTCGAAACATTACAAAAAAATGGCGCACGCCGGGCAAAATATACGGGTCATATGATACAAAACTTATTGACTGACTTGGTCATTTGTACGGACCTCGCTGCGCTCGGTCCGTACGTCATAACCGCGAGCCAAATATTTTCCCGTACGGCCCTCCCACTCAGTCAATAAGTACTTAGTATGTACTTGAATTTTGATCATAGTTCAACTGCCAAAATCCTTCAATAAACTGTGCCGAGCTAGGGAAGCGATTTGAAGACAGTTTTCATAACAAACAAAGTCGCTTCTTAATCAATTTTTTTTAAATTGCTGAAGTCTTTTAATATTCTTCCACGAAGGTATCTACAAACAAGTTTTCTTGATCTTTTGGAATCAGTCTTTTGCTTTTCTTTAGTATAATTTCTTCGTTTTTGTGTCCTTCAAGTTTATGTTCTTCTTCGGTCAAAACTCTCTTTATGTTCTTCGAAGTTCATCTTTCTCCGTTGTTATTTTGTATTAATGAAAGCTCTGCTATTAGCAAGTAGTATTTTGTTGTTGTTTGTTTGACTTTTTTGTCGATAAAAGAACAACTTTGCTTTGTTGATCTAGTGCTATTTAGCGCGCGCGTCAATTTCGTTCCCGCCGAAATGTAACAGCCAATCAGAATCGCGATGTACACGGACGTATGGACGTACGGACAGCGTGGGCTTCCTGTGTCGGTCGACGAAAAATCAACTCGATGGGTTACCATTTTTTCTAAAGTATGGTGCTCCGCTTGCGCGGGCCTTCGGCCCGCGCGGAGCTCCGCTATTAATGTCCTCTTGTTATTTTATTCTTAGTGCATTCCATTAAAAATAATATACTGGTTAGTTATGGGGACTAAATATCGCTTTATAATAATTGTTTTTATTTCCAATTAATGAGACCAATTAATGTCAGTAGATCTTTTTATCTTGAAATGCACTATTCAGTACGTATTCAACGTTTTTTAAGTGGCTGTATACACCTAATACGCGATGTGCACAAACACCATTTTTATACAACAAAGCATGACGAGAAACTGAGTACTTCCACTTTAATCCTAAAATCATTTTTTCTGTTTTCTTTATAAAAACTGCAAGCATTTTAGCGACAGAGGAATAAAACGTCAATACTTTAATCAGTGAATTATATTAGCGGGCATTAAATATTGCAAGGGCTCAGTTTCCAATCGTGCTTTGTTCTAGAAAATGGCGTTCGTTCACATCACTTATTGAACACCGGTTTTCGTAATCCCAATCATTGGTCAATCATAGATGATATTGAAGATAAATAAATGAAATGGTCTCCCCCAAGCGGGGATAACAGGAACTGAAAAAGTACATCTCAGTTTTTAATTGAGACATTTGGGGGACTTATAACGGACTGCTATATGAAGGCCCACATTGCTGCCACGCAGTTTTCTATCACGAAAATTGCATGGACTGTAGGAAGCGGCATTATTTATGATCTACCTTTAGAGGACAACAACCTTTATTAAATAGATCATTCAATTATAATTACAATAAATCATTCTATTATATTGCCTTTAATTCGGTATTTATGAAATATAAATATTGTATTGTCAGTGTACTGTACTGTATTTTATTTTATTTTATCTTATTTTATTTATTTTATTTTATTATATTGTATTTTATTGTATTTTATTGTATTTATTGTATTATATTATTGATACTGATAGGAATCATGGGACTTTTTTAAAGTTTTATTAAGATGCTTCAGCCATATTTAGTGTTTCTATTTCTGATTTCATTCAGCAACATACATTCACAATGTCTCAATTTCCTCACTCATCATGTAGATATCCCATGATCCTTTTCAGCCTCGAAATTAGGCTGTGTACTTTTTTAATGACAACGTTAATTAAATTAGCTTTTGCTCCGACAAAGATTAACATCAGAAACGTCAGTAAGCTCAATTCTGCGGGTGTGGATAAAACGCGGCCGCGGACGGCGGACGGCGGACGGCGGACCGCGGACCGCGGACCGCGGACCGCGGACGGCATAAAAATAATAGAAAAATGAAAAAATGAAAAAATGAAAAAAAAAATTTGAAAAAAAAAATGGGAAAAGAAATAGGAAAAAAAGGAAATCTCCAATTATCTATTATTATTGATTTGCCGCATTTCCTGTCTAAAACCCTACGAACCGGCCAGATAAATTATTCATTGAAATACTTTCTCCAGGATTTCAAAATACATAAAAATCCCTGTAATTATCTTTGTAGTTTACAGTTCAAAGACCGATATTTTTATATATTGCTCGATATTTCATAAATTATTATTAAAATAAAATTAGAATATAACAAAATATTTATCAATAACCCCACTTCATTCGTTGGACATTCAGCTAAACTATCCTTGTTTGGTGCTGAAAGCATTTCGCCTGCATGCTCGAAAGCATGAACGATGGACGAGACCCAATTTTTGTAACACAAATTTGTTTTATCTTCATTATGTATCTATTTTATTTTACTATATTTATTTATCTTGTGAGCAGCTTATGAAACTAAACAAGGGTTGTAATATTATTACTAGCGTATAAATTATCTCTAGCGAATGGATGCGATTCTTACACATCAGCTTGTGTGGCAAGATTATCTAGACTTCTTATCATGCATGAGTCCCATGATAATGATACAGGTCCATTAGCCGGTGTCTAGCAGTCCTGTTTATATAACCTGATGCAATCTTTGGTTTGTGCACGAAACAGTGGAACCGTCAAAAATGTCATTTTCGTTTCAAGCTTTAGCCCTTCGTAGGAGAGAAATAGAAAAGCTATAACGTATATAGATATATTGCGGGACAAGTGATGAATAAAACATAAAGTGATAATAAAAGAGAATCAGCCATACAGTCATACGCATGACTTTTCATTAAAAAAAAAGAGTCATGTGCAAATGCATAGACCTGTATGTAAATAAAAAAATAAATGTATGCGAATGGATAGGAATTTAAGTCGATGCTAAATGACATGCTAATTATCTAGTACTCGTTAACAGATAACAGATAAGACATGGACTGTTAGTGATAACATGAGACTTACATGGTTTTGTTTTACTATATATACAAGAGATCACGAGCAAGCTATACAAGCCTTGTTTAGATTTAGAAATTGCTCACAAGATAAATAAATATAGTAAAATAACATAGATACACAATGAAAATAAAACAAATTTGTGTTACGAAAATTGGGTCTCCTCCATTGTCCATCCATTAGTAGATGCAGGCAGGCAAAATGCTTTCAGCACCAAACGAAGATAGTTTAACTGAATGTCCAACGAATGAAGTGGGGTTATTAATAAATATTTTATTATATTCTAATTTTATTTTTAATAATAATTTATGAAATATCGAGCAATATATAAAAATATCGGTCTTTGAACTGTAAACTACAAAGATAATTACAGGGATTTTTATGTATTTTGAAATCCTGGAGAAAGTATTTCAATGAATAATTTATCTGGCCGGTTCGTAGGGTTTTAGACAGGAAATGCGGCAAATCAATAATAATAGATAATTGGAGATTTCCTTTTTTCCCATTTCTTTTCCCATTTTTTTTTTCAAAATTTTGTTTTTCATTTTTCATTTTTCTATTATTTTTATGCCGTCCGCGGTCCGTGGTCCGCCGTCCGCCGTCCGCCGTCCGTCGTCCGCCGTCCGCGGCCGCGTTTTATCCCCACCCCATTCTGTGTATACTTTGTATAAATATCGATATCATTCATCATATATGATAAATTGTCACCGATATACCGATGACCTCAGGATAGAAAATCTTAATGAAAAAATATGATTGGGTCAACGAAAAGGTTAAAACTTTATAAATGCAATTATAGTAAGTCGAGACAGAACTAGATTTTTTTATTTATCAAGGCCAACCTCGACATTGTTATGTGATCATCCAAGCGAGTTCGGGAAAGGTCTATTCGTTCAGACATAATGGATATTCTATACATGTTATACATCTTAAGCAAAAATAAATATATTAAAAACTTTAATTCTTCGTTTGCAACCACGTGATAATCGAGACATAATACGCCAATTTAGAGACATAATAAGCCAATTTCTGCCGTTCTCAAATTTCCCAAGCTCAAATTTCCCAATGACATTCATATTCGTTTAGAGCATTCAAAACTGGCCGATTTTGTTGGCCGATTTTTGAATCTGTAGAGTATTTGGATGCAAAATTATTCGCGATCAAAGTTGCGCGATATTTGGTAAGAATGTATGGAGCGGCCATGCTGGAGGACATCTCATATCCTCCAAGCTGGCGGACAAAACTTCAAAGGTCTAATATGAAGAGAAACTGAATCATTTTAAAAAGATTTCGTTAAAATATACTTGAATTAGATGTTAAAAGTCTTTACGAACCAAATGTTTTCAAAAAGCACAAATTATTTTTGATTTTTATCGCCCGATTCGGATACGTGACCGGCATTGCATGACACAATTCTAACTTGAATATCTCGGGAACCAAAGACTTTTATAAACCCAAACTTTAGAAATATCTTTTTAAAACAGTTAACTATAACATATATAGTGCATGTTTCAATACGAGATATAAAAAATATTTCGGTTTGGTGGTGACGTCTATTGCAAACGGAGAATAAATAGAAATAGTGCTGTTTATTTACGATCGTGATACTTCTATTTTCGGTTGAAGTAAATGTAATGTATTTTTATATTGTTGGGTTCAATAAACGAGAGAAGCAAATTCTATAACAGAAATATGGACACCTTAATTTAATCAGTCAAGATTTGGACAATTTTTTATAAAAGCGGCGATTCGAATTTCAACTCAAATATTTCAAATCAGCTAAAAAATGCGAAGAAATGCCAAAACAAATTGTATAAAAATAAAATAAAATAATCGTTATTTCAACGTCTCAGTGTATTTAGCCTGCAGTGGCAAATTGGGGAGACTCACACTCAATACTTCTACGTTAAATATTTTAGCACACAACTTTGCTCACTCTGTTCATCAGTATATAAATCTAAAACCGTAAAAAAGAATTACGGAACCGACATAGCCTACGATGCTGGCGGTCTGCAGGGTTGCGAGGAAGAGCGAATGAAAGAGTTATTTTCCTTTTTTTTTTCTCTCCCTTTTTCTTCTCTCCCTAATCACGCAGACCGCAGGCAACGCAGGCTAGAATCGACAGGGTGCGAACTCTTGAGCTTAGCATATCTTTTGATAATCTCTATATTTCCGGCTGTCGTAAATTATTTTTTGAACTGCTTGTTTAAAAACAATTATTTAATTCGGTTTTTAGTTGTGATAACCAGAATAATCAAGGTCGAGTGCAAAATGGATTCCCGTTGTTGAGCGTTCCTTCATGCCAAATTTATAAATATATCAATAAGGCTGATTACACTTGCAAAGACTTTTTCAATTGATTATACGGATATCCCGAAAACATAATTCAATATGTCTTTATATTTTGTTTTAGAGCAAATTAAGCCACAAAGGTACTTTGATATGATGTTGATTGCATGTTTTTTGTACAAAAAAAAAAAAAAAAACTACAAATTTTAAAAAAAAAAAAATTTTTTTGGAGGATAATGAAATGCGGGCGTAGCTCATTTTTCCGAAGCATTTATGTATCGCATCATCGATCTGTCCCTGATCTAACACGAGAAACCTAAAGGTTATGAAGAAATGATTAAGAAATTGACGATTCTGGAGAGCACTAGACATCTTGGGACACGGACGCGAATAACTGTTGTGACCGCGCCTAATCCCGAATGACATTTTAATATTGTGTATGGAGACGCAGCGTCTACATATATATATAGCGCACTTTTTCATGTGAAATATTTTCAAATGTCCTTCACAGTGTTTACTATTCTTGACGATTTACAATCATGAGGGCTAGTATGTATTAGTATGAGCCAGTCACGTTCCCCCAATGCAGCATAGTTAGTGTAGTTGGAGGGAAGGAAGAGAAGATGGAAATAACAAAGTCAACTATGTACATTCGCGAACCCCGGTCTCTCGAATACAGGGATGTGGGAAATTGGGAATAGAATCCCGTTTATTGTTCAAGTTTAATCTTCAATGCTAGTACAATCTTGTTGCAGCTATATCACCTTATGTATGCCTTTTATATAGCAGTTGATTTCTTATCACAGTTCATCAGGCAGCATCATCACTATGCGGAGAACAAATTACGAAGTTGCATTTTTCTTCTTGACATAAGTGATAAGAATCTAAGTTAAATAATAACGCAGTTGTGCTTTCATAGATCTAATCTAGCTCATGATACTGTTCTGAAAACCTGTCTGAAGTATGATCGTTTTTCTTCTTCTTTTGCATGCAGGAGATTGGGCATTAATCTCATTGAAGAATGATTTATTCTTCAATATCTTTACATGATGCGATGATTCAACTTTCTTCAATTGATTTTGTATTGTTTTCTTTGAAAACCTATCCTAACACTTAACATTTCTAAGATATTGAAAGAATTCACGAAATCTCGCAAAACTATTTATAAATTCATGGCGATGCTCAGTTCAAGGCAGTTAAGCAAATATATAGATTGACTTGGAATGTTTAACTAAAATGAACTCAATTATAACAGGGCCTGAATGGGGGGGGGGGGGGGGGGGGGGGGGGGGGTCCCAATATCAGTTAACAGCTGAATTTTAGTGATTTTCTCAGTTCTTAGATTAAATTAAAAACAAAGAATAATTATTTTCAAATTTATCAATTAAAAACAAAGAAATTTCAGCTAACAATTATCCTAAAAAGACACGGAATTCTCAGTTAACAGTTAACCCCATTCAGACCCTGTTATAATGACAAAGGTCACGATAGCGGCATTAACTAGAAATTACATCACACATCTTTAACTTATTGATGTGAGGAAAACTTGAACAAAGTCCTATACATGACTGTTGAACAAATGAGTGATATACATGGCATCATATAGATTGACTTGGAATGTTAACTAAAATGAACTCAATTACCAATTATAATGACAAATGTCACGATAGCGGCATTAATTAGAAATTACATCACGCATCTTTAACTTATTGATGTGAAGATAACTTGAACAAAGTCCTATTCATCATTGTTGAAGTTCAACAAACGAATCCAAATTGATTCCACAATAAAAATACCACTATATAGGTGGGCGTTGTGTTTACAAGTGTTGGTATTGTGGTGCTAATTTCCCAACCATTTTCCAAATCATTTTATTTATATCATTTTCTTTGTTCTAATAACAAAGGTAGGTTGGAAAAACCTTAACAAACTTCGTCACTGTACTCCACCTACAGATACGCTGAATCAACAAACAGCTCTGACGTATATATCAACATCAATGTTTTTTTAAAAATCACACTTATAGAGTGAAAACACTATATCAATGAAATACAATCAAATCGTTACTGTGTAATAGTTCTTTTTAGTTGCTATTAGTGACTACCAAAGACAAGTAACATTTTAAAAGGTATTGTTTCCTTTTAATTTGTATTTGATGTTTCTGGTTGAGTGATAGTGACTAAATAGAAACTAGAGTGGTTTTAATTTGACTATTACACTTTAATTAGTACACTTTGTTTCACGGGTTAATGAAAACCACTCTACTATTTAGTACCTAGTTTGTTTTCATTTCAAGGTTTAAGTATTTTCGCTCTATCTTGAAATTCTCACTAATGTATTGATGAAATGTAGAAGATTAATGTTCGTATAGCAACAGGGGACTTTACCAGTTGATGGGTGCATGCCAAACACATTTTATCGCTAGTTCTTGCCTTAAAACTGAACACCATTAGCCAAAACGTTCGAAACACTGGTTAAAGTTCAAATTGAGCCTAAACTTGAAATAGAGTGAAGGCATTTAACCCGTGAAATAGAAATGGCTTGTTACTCCAAAGAAAACAATTGAATTAGGGTCTACTAAAGAGTGTTGGTCTTATATCTATTTCACGGGTTACATAACTTCACTCTACTTGACCGATTATATGATGCATTTTGAATTTTGGTAAATTAGTTAATGGTGATCAGAAATATGTTTCTATATTGTTACGACAAGTTGAACAAGAAGCATGTCTGGTAAATGATATGATTAAAAAGTTAATTAAAAAACATATAAACGTGTTCCGCCGTGATGGTGTATTTTTTGTCATATATGGGCTATAGATCACGCTATATTTTATACTGGCCAAGCTCAACTTTTTTGCTATTGATATACTATCACTTAACGTACGTACCTGAGGTTGCCTGTCCATTTGCACGTTCAGGAGTTAGTAGTATGACCAGCAAAGTGACAGCGACTGTGGCTAGAAATGAATTCATGGCACTAACTATCGGTGAAGACGCGCGCCACAGCCCTCCGTTCACTATGCTGCATGGCCTGAAATTGAGAAATTGACAAACTGTCAGCTTAGCTTTTGCGTGACGTAGCACGCGAACTAGCCAATCAATGGAGAGACGTTTTGACGGCAATTACTAGCAGCGGACTTCCTGAACTTTATGAACGTTAAAATACGGATACTTTACCAGCTTGGGCTGTTATTATCGCATTCATTGAACAGAAAAATAAGAACAATATCAATAAGAACATATCTTGGTTTAAGCTTGTCCGTATTACTGCATTTTTACATGCAAGCGACAAATGTAAGGCGTTGTTGGAGCATTTCATGATAAAACCCCAGAAGTAATAAAGCTGTCTTTGTTTTAATTGTCTTCGTTTCAGATTTATTCGGCATTTTGGCGTTACTGGAGATTACAATCAAAATATCGACAACCATAAGTCAGTTCTCAGACATGTCAGTAAAGCTCAGTGTATTTCCATGATAAAAGTCAAATTTAGAGTTCAGGGTAGTTCTTCATTTAAAAATTCTCATCGTAAGATATCATCATATTCCGTATTACTTTTATGTTTTATCTGATATAACAAGAAAAGATGCATGCGCTCACACGACAGCCCTGATGTTTTCTGTTGTCCATATACTTTGTACTTTGTAATTATAGCATGCCATTATTTTTTTCCAACAATTAAATCTTTTACACACATCAAATTGTACAAATGGTACGATCATAGATGCGGAAAAGATCGACCTCAGATTTTGTATTGAAACATGCACAGTTACTCCCCATACTCTTCAGTGTTAAGGGGGGAGGGTGCTTATTTATCAATGCACTATCCTTTCGCACCAACGTTGTTGTGTGGTGAAGTGGGGATTTTTTTATCCTAAAAAATGAATGCAGTGTTGCTAGTTATATATGAATAATTATTATCATTATTCTTGGTAACAAGTTATGCCAAAGCAGATGTCAGTGGTTTCCTCTCAATGCCGACACAACAGCCAAAAAATATTTAACCCTGGAAAAGGTCTGATCATCATGCCGCCAAATCATCATAATGTTCCCATTAATGTCTTTTTGAATCAAGTTTGAGTATTTAGAAAATCTAATAACTATCTAAGTATAATTAATACCGCCTGGCACTCAAAAAGATAAGTGGGGGCGAAGTTATTCATATTGTTTTGATATAGGTTTAGATGAGAACTAAAATCTAAGCGCATTAAATTTATTATTATAACGCTTTTATTATATTATTATTTCGTTAAGCGTTTAAATATATTTATAAAAAACTATTTCTAAAATCGTTGTAATCGAATCTGTTGGTATATACAATTCTGACATAGTTACTTCATGATATCTTACAAATGTATCTCCATGGTAATATATCATAAACACAGACAGCTAAAAGATCCTTTGAAGAAACTGTAAACAAGTGACGAAATACATACCTTTGCAACCATAGAAGGAGCAAGGATGGCACAGTTGGTTAGTGCGCGGCTTTCGGTACAAGAACTCCCTAGTTCTATTCCCAGTGACCTTACAACCTTGTTTCAACTTCTCTTCTTTCCGCAGTACTCTCTTTCCGTGTAGCTTAAGTAGCTTTAAATACCCGTAAAACGGAGCACTGATGGACAGAGGGAAGTAAAATGAACGCACCGTCGGGTCTCTGGAAGATCAGCTTCGGCTGAAGGGACTTCCGACGTAACTACTATTCTTTACTTTGTGAACTCTAGCTTAGGCTGCGAAAACAATTTTAATTCTGAAATAGGCTTATGAATAAAGGTTAAAAACGAAGTGCGAGGTCTTTCAATGAAATTCAAGACCTAGGCGAAGCCCGATGTCCCAAATAAAATTGAAAGGCCGAGATCGTGGTTTTTAAGTTGTTTACAGACCAGCAACGCCCATTTTGTTTTGTTACAAAGAGGATTTGGAATGTTTTAATTCGTGATTGACAAATTTGCATCAAGCCAATCTATCGTTTTAATGAGACACAATTGTTAGATATCGATCAGATTGCTTTTATTAGCTAGTCTAGCTATTAGCATTTTAAACTTTTGTGTGGAATATTGCAAAGCAGGGGCGGATTCAGCTATGGGGCGCAGAGGGTGCACACCCCCCTCTAACTGATAAACTGGTCTACGTTTGTTGTTTGTTATGTATATATTTTTGTCTTATTGTGCTACTAGTTCTTTTTTTTATCCAGAAATCCTTCATTGCTGTATTTTTTTATTTTTTTTTGCCTTTGGAATTTACTTATTTACTAACGTTATAACTCAGAATGACGTCATACGTTGATTACGCAATTCCTTAATGGTGGTTGCACTGGGTGCACCCCCTCCTTAAAAAAACCTGGATCCGCCCCTGCAAAGGTGTGGCGATTTTAAAGAATAATGAAATACGTATTTGGTGAGCTCAATTAATTTGCTGTAGCCGTATGAGGGAAGTAAGTGTTCGAGTGACACTGATAATAACGATATTACATTTACGACATTACTATTACTTCACAATTATTATTATTAATATTATTTCGCAATGTGGGCTTTATTCATCAGACAAGAAATGCCTGACTTTAGGAACAGCTTATCTTAAAATAAATAAGTATGAAACATTGCTGATAAAGTTTTTTATGCTTGATTTTATTATTTTATTTTATCTATCTTAATCAATTTTCCACAATGGCAGGGATAAAGACACAGGGCAGAGCCCCAATTGCTTGGCAATATCCCCTAAAAAATAAGATATAACGAATTTAATATAACGATTTTAATATTATCCTCTCTCTCTTTTGCATGATTTTCTGTTTTTTAGGCAAATAGTTCGCGCATGGTCAAACAACAGGCTACTTGTCATTGTATCAGTACCTTGCAAGAGGGTCTGAGTGGGGTGTACTGACAACTGACAAACGGCCTAAAAAATAACTGTTAGCTGACAAAGCACGAAGATTTTAACTGTTTACTGACAAATAAAAGTCTTAAATAAACTATTAACTGGGCATGACATTTGAGGTAATAAAACTTTTTTCGTCTACATTTTGACCTCCCATTCCCCTTCTGCTCAATACCTTATTCGATCCCGAGCATAACAATACACCACAGGTATCCCAACTAACGTCTAACTGACAAGTCAAACTTTTAACTGTCAACTGACAAATGCCCCAAATATTAACTGACAACTGACACTGACGTGTAGACATGTCATACACAGTGATATAAAATCATTGATACTTTGATCTTCATAGATGATATTTTTTGTTGTCCCCACTTTTCTCGTATTTATATTACAGCTTCATACATTATTTTAATTTAATTTACACTTTTAATTTAAATTACAGTTCGTTGCATTACAAAAATTATACAACAGGATGGTAGCAGGGGAAAACTTAATTCCCATCCTAAGGCTTCCATCCAAAATAAATAAATAAATATTCATAAAATTAAATTGCAAAGTACAAATATATATGAATAGGAAATTACACCGTTCGAGAAGAATTAATGAAAAATACCGCGCGTATTTGATGAAATACAAGCGGTATTTTTCATTAATTCTTCGAGAACATAGGTGTGATTTCCTTTTAATATCACATATATAAAAAATACGAGTTTCTGAGAATAAAAGTGCAGGGCAATAGAACGATTTCAATTTTTTTTTTTATTATTTATTTATTTATTTATTTTTATTTTTTTATTTATTTATTTATTTTTTTATTTTTTTATTTTTTTTATTTTATTTGCATGTTAAAACATGCAAATGAGTTGTCACCTTAGATGAGTTCTCATCTTAATTACTAACATTTTAAAACTATTTACTGATGTAATACATATACCAGTTCATGCAATATAACTACGTGCGAGAAGTATTAAATTTCTTTTAGCGGCTACACAATGAGCCGTGCACCCGCGTGCGCTTGCCTCAGTTGTCGAGGTGACAACTCATTTGCATGTTAAATACTCGACAAAACATATTTGCATATTAAAAACGCTTATGTGAAATCGTTCTAATGAATAAATTTGAAAGCACAAACGTTCCCGGATGTGTGCAATTAATTAATTGCACGGTATTAAGAAAAAATTCACAGTTCGTCAGCCAATCGGAATCGAGTATTTTTTATAGATGTGATATAAATAAAGAAATACAATTCTGAATATAAAGGGTACACAAAAGCTGTTCTAAAAATATTAGTGAGGAATATAGTACATAAGATTGCATAATGTCACCAGGTATTTCATTACAGCCCTTAGTGTGAAAAACGGTGAAAAAACGAGTGTTTGAGATAATTTGTGTGGAATATTTTCGAGTCTTTTAAAGAATTTCGAGAATTTTAAAACTATGGTTGCCTCTTGTACGTGTTGTAAGCATTATACTACAGTGAAGATACTCGAACCGTGAACACTTGACTTTTTCATGTTATTATTTTCTGAACCTTCTACTGCTTAAAAACCTATAAAAATAAAGCAGTGAGTTCAAATACACTAAGTGTGAAATCTTATTTCTAATCTATTTGCACATGGGATATTTGTTAAAACAAGGAAAAACAAACTCAATGCAAAGTGTTTACGGTTCGAGTGTCCTCACTGTAAGGTCCATGATGTGAACAGAGTGTACTATTCTGTAGTACTATGTTTAACAGTTATGATAAATTCCCTCTGTTTTGTGCGACCAAGAACTGGGACTGAGAGTGGTTATACCAAAGGCAGCCCAACTATTCTATCTGTAGACTTTTTTAAGGCTGGTGCCTAGTAATTGCAACCCATTTTTATTTCATTGAATCTATACCAGTTATTTCAAACACCCAATGGACTATCGAAAAGTGAAAAAATATTGGGGGGTCACCTCGCATCGAAGCGAGATAATTATTGTTAAATACCTGATGACGTAAGTGTATTTTTGCGAATTTTAAAGAAATACTATTTCATACTGTTAAGAGCTACTCAAGAAATAAACATGAAATAATAATCTAAGACATATATATTTTCGACTTTAAGTCAAAAATGTTATTTATCACGCAGACAGCTATGTTTTATAATAGCTTTTTGGCCAAAATCACGAAAACCAAAACCATTTTTATTTTTAAAATATCAACTTAGAAAAAAACTTCGATATCACTATAACATTTCTAGCGAAGTCAAATTAGGGGTATCCACGCGTTTTTGAAAGATATGAATTTTTAGATTTCATTTTTAGGTAAAAACGCGCGAAAATTCGTGCCACACGTGACATTGTGTCACGTCACCGCGTGACAAAATTTCTAGCTGGCGCGTTTGCAAACGCCAATGAACCTTCAAATTCGCTTCAAACACAAGGCAAAACACTGAGAAAAATCAAGCTTTTGAGCTTCAAATGGACAAAAGATTCACTTCAACTAGAACTTAATAGTGTGGTAACTATATATTAAAAGTAAAAAAAGAAATTCTATAACATTTTCTTTGTAAAATATAGTTTTCATCGTAAGATTTACTAAAAAGATATCACGGCAAATTTTAAAATTCAAACTAACAAAAAACAACCTGAAAGTTCTTTTGAAATGGAATTAAAAGCCTCAAGAATCAGTTCTACCAGCACAAGATCGATTTGAAAAGACAAGGAAGTTAAAACAAGGTATTTTATAATGAATAAGTTTGTGTAAAACATCATTTTGTTTGTAAAAAAAAAAAAACTCGTACAATTTCGAAGGAAAAACTACTAAAAAAGCTCGTTAAGTAGGCCTAAAAAGTCTAAATAAACAAGAGTTATTCAACCAATTTTGAATTATATTTGTATCTTAATTCATTTTTAATGTTTTCCGTTTATGAGGATGTGAAAATTGCATAAATAAATCTCGTTTTTAATCGACCAAGGGTCCACGAAAAGTGCAATTTACGCACAAACATCGTTTTATGTACCGTTTTTATCTCAAAACGTTAATCAAATGGAGACAGGCATGTTCTCTTTTCTTTCTATAATAAAACGAGGAAGGCACTTTTCCTTTTTGTTGCTCGATTATTATTTTTTTACGGTATTTTCCGCGAACTTATTTTCGACTGCACTCTCGAACTAGATGCGCAGTAAGAATGCGCATGAACAACACTGGGCACCAGCCTTAAGGTGGCTGACTACTATACGAAAAACAAATCAGAAATTATTATTAGAAAGGTATTTCATAGGAAATTTAATGGTGATTCAGATAAAAAAGAGAAAAATGGGGTGTCCCGAGCTCGTTTCTGAGATATTGGACCTCGAATAGTGCCCACTCTGCAAGTTTTCGAACGAAAAATGGCAAAAACTGCGCTTGGAACCAAATAATCCACAACATAAAAACTAAAAAAGCTGTGGACGTATTTTCCTCAGAAAATCTTACGTGAGGATTGTTCTCGAGATCTGTTAAATAATTAATAGGAAATATGTACGAGTAAGGTGAAAAAATATGTACTATGTATGCTCATAAAGTCCGAAAACGATCATTTGTATTAGCAGACACAGTATTTTTTTATAGTTGTAGAAATGTCAACTTTCTTAAAGTTTGTTAAAACAACGATTTTTACCTGTTCTTCCTGAATATCAAAAACAAATCATAGGGTCCCGGGCGAATTATTGAGTTTTAAGAGAAAAACGAGCCTAAAATCAGCTTTTTCCACCATTTTGACTACTCTGCCAGTCCTGGGAACGAGAGAATTACAACTTCTGATTGGATACATTTTACCCAATCCAATGAACTGTTCCTTTTGAGCTTACGCCATCTTGTCACGCAACACTCTTGCGATGTTGAGGAAAAGTTTGTCATCTACTCGAAGTATTCCTTTTTCAAAAAACGTCCCTTAAAACAGGTTTATGGATTATTTCTCAAAGGCAATTCACTTTTCTGTAAGTAGAAGCTATAATAAATGTCGCTAGGTATCATTTCATGTGTTCATTGTTTTGTTTTAACTAATTTTCCATCGTCTTTTTGACATATTTCAACTTTCATATCCATTATTTTTTCCAACAAAAACGTGCTAAAAAATTGTCTTTTCGACAGAAAATGCCTTTTATATAATGCTTATGTTTTCGTTTTATTTCACTAATGTTATGCAATTGTTGTTTGGATAAGTTTTGAGTCCTATTCTGCCGTTTTTCGTGAAATGTGAGTTTTGTAATTAAAAGAATCGCTAAATTCACATATCAAGCTGAAACAGATCCCTTTCAAATGACAGCATATCTAAATCATGATAATGGCTGTTAAATTGCTTAACGCTTTAAAATATACGGCACAAAAATGAATGTTTGGATTCCCTGTATCTCTACCGTGACTCGATGTCGTATGTGCGCGAAGTCATGCGCAGTTTTCTAGTTTTTGTATAGTGACATTGATATTTTTTACCGCGCGCAATTCGCAAAAAGTCTTCTTTGAGCGCGCGGAAGGTCTTCCTTTGGTGAATGTTGGTCGTGCGGAACACACGCAGCCCAACTAGTCTATCTGAGGAATTTTTTTAAAGCGAATGAATTTTTTTTTTACCGCGCGCCTAGAGCCATGTTAAAAAAAGTATTATTGTTACTTTCTCACTTTCGACAGAAAACAAAGACAGTGATGACAGTTGTATTTTGTCAAAATACTACACTCTTCGATACCGTGCGAGTTTTCGAGATGAAAGCCATGTATCACCCGTAAATGTAATAACAACCGTAAATGTAATAACAACCGTAAATGTAATACCCACGGTAAATGTAATAAAAATCAACCGTAAATGTAATACCCACCATAAATGTAATAATAATAATAGTAACTTTATTTTATATAGCGACAATTACAAAAGCTCAACACCGCTTTACAATTTTAGAAGGAAAAAAAATATGATTCAATTTGATAAAATTCTATATACAGTACATGGAATGAAATCTAAGCTAAATCTATATAATTAATAAAAATGTTTTAAAAAGGAAAATAAATATAAATATAAACAAAGTTACTAAATTTCATATTGTTCAGAGATATAAAAATGTATCGATATATGGAAATAATTAAAAACAACAAAATGATAAATAAAAACAACTGTAAAAGTTACTAAATACCCCATGGTTCTCTCTTAACTAATTAAACAGGATATGCTTGCTTGAAGAGAAAGGTTTTAAGTAGGCTCTTAACAGTAGAAAGTTCAGTGCAAGATCGTATATCTTGTGGCATGGAGTTCCACAGCTCAGGGGACACGTACGAAAAGGCCCTCTTACCATAAGAATTTAGGTTGTAAGAGGGCTTAGACAGAAGATTAAGGCCAGAAGATCTTAAGGTTCTTGCAGGTTTGTAAACTTGAAGTAGGTCAGAAAGATACGAAGGAGCACAGTTATTGAGAGCTTTGAAAGTAAGTAGTAAAATCTTGTACTGTATACGGTCTAGAGCCAATCATACGCACGTGCATGTCGCGGAAAATATTATACATATTTTACAAGCTTTTACAGATCTTTAATTCTTCCAATTATGCACTATGCATTTTCCCTTTGGCTGATGACGTTATGATGCACAATGCTGTATTGCAATGCTGTAATAGCTATCAACCGTAAATGTAATAACCAACCCCACCGTAAATGTAATAATATTTAACCATAAATGTAATAATCGAAACCCACCGTAAATGTAATAACATTCAACCGTAAATGTAACAAGTGTTTATACTGTCATTTAACTGAACTTCGATACAGCATTGCAATACAGCATTGTGCATCATAACGTTATCAGCCAAAGGGAAAATGCATAGTGCATAATTGGAAGAATTAAAGATCTGTAAAAGCTTGTAAAATATGTATAATATTTTCCGCGACATGCACGTGCGTATAATTGGCTCTAGACCGGCACTCCGTAACACCTAATAGAAAGACGTCCTACATAATATGTAAGCTCTGTGGGCCTCAAGAATATTTCTCCAGCCTCTTATGCAATTTCAATTTTTAAAAAAAGTTTCGTAAGGGTTCATATATATATATTATTATTACAGGTGACTGGGCAGGTAACTCGGCACCCTTTTATAACTGAAGATTCTCAAATTGCAAGACGGTAATCCAGTTAGATATTTACAAGCATGGCCGAGACACTGGATTTAAACTAAAAGTAATCAGGAAAAAATAAAGCCTCAAATCAGGGCGGGATTCGAATCCAAAAACTCCCCAAGTGAAAAAAAAAAAACCGTTCTGATCACTGACTCTATCTTGTCTGTGTTTCTTTTCCTATCTTTTCGTTGCACATTTCTACTGAGAGCCACATTTTCAGTTTCCCATTATTCATCCTACTGATAGTTCGGCTACTCGCGTGTTCCATTCGCATTTTAATTTGCATTCGTACTTGAAAATTATGTAAAAATATCATTTTATGTAGATGCTAATTAAAAGCTGAAAGTTTTGTACAAGCCCATATTGTTTACTAATATAACAGGGTACACGGTATTCACAATCACTACAGTACATTCAGCATTCACATAATTTCAGCATTTATACCATAGTTAATAGAACAGAAGTTCAAGATGAGTTTGGAAGAAAAAAAAAAGATATTTCCTTTAGTTGCTGACGTCATAATGTCACGTGTTCATTTAAAGTAAAGGAAGGAATACTAATTGTTATGCAATGATGTATTGAAGTTCAGTTAAATGACAATATAAACACTTGTTACATTTACGGTTGAATGTTATTACATTTACGGTGGGTTTCGATTATTACATTTATGGTTAAATTTTATTACATTTACGGTGGGGTCGGTCATTACATTTACTGTTGATAGTTATTACATTTACAGTTGTTATTACATTTACGGTTGATAGTTATTACATTTACGGTGGGTATTACATTTACGGTTGTTATTACATTTACGGGTGATACAAGCCACAGGAATCCCATCCGCGCGCATTCAAACAAATATACCACAGGAACCCCACCCGCGCGCTCAAAGCATGACAAACAAACGTTTTCCCAATATGTTGCGCGGTAAAAAAACAATTCTATTCTCATTCAAAAAATTCTCAGATAGACTAGTTGGGCTGCTTGTGGTGCGGAATCGACGAAATACACCAAGGGAGCTAGCCAGACAGAAGCTGGTCTTCCTGTGGTAATGGTGAATGCGGTTTCAAAGGAAAAAATAAAGTGGGCTCATGCAAAATGGCGCTCTACATATGAAATAAAAGGTTAGTGTAATTAGGCTACGTTTATACGGTACCGTGTAATCTTAGCCTTAGTAAGCCTTTCGACAAGCTGCGTCATTTTTTTTTTTTTTTTTTTTTTTTTTTTTCAACCAAAAAATTTGAATATTGTTGAGCATGGAACAAATAAAATGAATGGTGGTTACCCATTTCATTTCCCACTTATAAGTTTTTAGAACCAATGCAAATTCTTCTTTAACACACTTGATATCCAACTGTCAAAAATTAATGATGGTTGATGGAGTTTAAAACGCTTATATATGGATCTTATAAGTCGATATTTGATTAGTAGAAAAAATGTTGCTATGGCCCTTCAGGAAGACTAAGTGTCGCTTGATTGGGCTAAAATACATGCGTAGTTAGTCAAAACCAAATTTCAGTGTGTGATTCATTCCAGCTTATCCATGACTCCAGTTACAATTTGTAAATTTGAGATGCGTAAATATCAGAAATATTGATGCGCGAAGTGTGATGCCCATCCAAGGGACCTTGACGCCCTGACTACATAAACACCGTTGCCATTCATCCATCTATTCATTCATGATCAATCATTAATATATTCATTCTTTTTTTCACTCGCTGATCATTCATCCATTCATCTATTCAGTCATTCATTGATCAATTTATCTTTTCATTCATTCATTCATTCATTCATTCTCTCACTCACTCAATCATCCATTTATTAATTCCACTATTCATTCATTCATTCATTTATTTATTTATTTATTTATTCATTCATTCATCCATTCATTCATCCATTCATTCGTTAATTCATTAATTCCAATACAATACAATACTTTTTATTCACATTTCTGTTAGCAAGTTTATATATATATTTATATATTTACATGTTTGCATATTTTGCTTATATATATATATATTTTACAAATTTTTTGTTTTTGTTTTTTAAGCAGAAATATAATTATATTTTTCGAAATGTTCAGTATCTAAATTAACCGTTAGGTTTTCTAGTTAGATACTAACATCATAAGTTATATTTAGATGAGCTAGTATACACACAACAATAAATATATACACACAACAATAAATACATAAATTTATAAAGAACGAAGGAAGTATAGACCTTGAAATATTAAATAAGATTAGGAGAGTTGAGAAATATTTGATTAAGTTATTTTACCAAAGGATTTAAATTTCTTTTGAGGAATTTTGGAGTTCTAACAAAAATATTTTGAGTTTCTTAGCAAAAGACTGATGAGTATTAGTTTGTTTTCCACTATTTATTAATTCCACTATTCATTCATTCATTCATTCATTCATTCATTCATTCATTCATTCACTCATCCATTCATTCATTCATTCATCCATTCATTCATTCATTCATCCATTCATTCATTCATCCATTCATTCATTCATTCATCCATTTATTCATTCATTCATCCATTCTTTCATCCATTTATTCCTTCATCGATCCATCGATCCATTCATTTACCGATCCACTGAGCTATGCAATAATTCGTTCATTTATTTATTCTTTCATGCATCCCTGTCATCTGTTTTGCTGGATATTGTCTAGCTTAGATATCTTTCACCCACACTATTTAATCTTGAAGAGATTGTCATCCTGTTTATTGACCCTTAAAACATGTTTTCTCGCGTGTTTGCAAATGATCCTCCTCACAAAATCTCAAAAACATATTTATAGAATAACTTTATAATCTGTATGACGTCATTTGTTTCGAAAATAAAACATTTATTAGTAATTAGCAATGCTGAAAAAATAACGTGATGGAATAATTATTAGCCACCATGCACGCAACCTTTAGAAAAAGATAAGATCTGTGTTCACCTATCACAATGACCTTCTCTCAAATAAATATCACATACCAAACGCCAGTCTGTTATATACATCTCAGCGCCTAGATTAAGTTTCAAGCAAATCCTTCTGTCCGTTTAACAAATTCTAAAAACTCAGCTACAGCAACCAGACAAAAGGGGAGAAACATTGTAAAGTTTGAGAAGAAAATGGCAATGTCACTCTGGTTCATGGTTGCACTACTCATTGGTACTTCTTGGAGTCTGAAATTCGTTGATAAAGCATGTAAGTAGCCAACAAATACGTTATACATGTCTGTAAAATCAATATTCATTGTAACCTTTTATCAAGTGTTGTTACTGCGCGACTCTGTCTTTCTATATTTTTGTATACCTATATCATCGCGAGGTTGGTGTTCAGTTAATAGTCATTTGATTGCGGTTAACAATTTATCACTGATAAAAAAAAATGTAAAATGCAATAAAAAATGATTTTATTTTGTCGCATCAACAGTATAGCGGTTTTCAAACAAAGTATTTTCAGATGACTGCACGCACCATTTAATACTTTTTCGGGGATGGAAGCGGATTCAACATTGATCCATGATTCCCTTCCATGTTCTTTTTGTTCATCATCATTCATGATTCAGCCTTCAATTTGAATCAAAGATTCTTGATTCCTCTCAACTTTTCTGCCTGGCGATTCATGATATTCCTTAACGATTTTTCGATAACGATTCCGCTTCCAACCCCGATGCTTGTCTTTAGGCTTCGTATTCTTGGCACAATATATGTACAAGGACCAGACGACGACCATGCCTAAATTTGAACATTTACTATTAAACGTAAACGTCGTAATAAAAAATAAGTGTATCAATCAATTAAGAAAGCTTACTTAAATGTTAAATGTTTGTTTTCAATTAAAAGCTTTTTTGATGATTATCTCTAAGCGCTCGCATGACTTGAAAGCCTTGTTTAAAGGGGACCAACATGTTCGACGATCATTGTTGGACGCGCATAATGTTGGACGATGTTGGATGCTGTTGGATGGAAGCTTTTCAAACATATCATACATCGGACATGTTGCGAAACGATTTGTTGAGCACGAGAACACTAGAAAAGTTGGATGATTTTGGATGTAAAGTTGACCCGAATCAAGATAGACAGATAGATCAAAAGAGCTGAAATACGTCATAATACTTCCCAATAAGGAATAAATGAAAATCAAAACGAAGAAATAATAAACATTTACACTTTATTTACATTATTATCAGATAAATTAATTAAGAATCATACTATCAACATATTTACATTAACAAGAAGAAGCAATGAAACCACATTAATTAAGGAAAAATATATAAATGTAAAAACGTTGTAAAAAAGAATGCTCTATATACATATTAAAAACTAAGTTATTATACTATACTGTGCTGTAGATTGCAAATATGCTGCTTTTTATTACAATTACTAGAAATAAGGAACAAGATAAGACCGCTTTCCTTTAAATTAATGCCACATGAGTTTCGTTTTGGTAGCAGGCTGTGTAGCTTATGGTCTGCGTTTGAGCTTATCTCGTTGAAAAGATTGATCGTTAGGGCGTCTATGCGGTCGAATGTATTTGCTTCTAAGGCCTCAGTATTTTTTAATGAACGGTAGATGATTTCATGATCAATTCATTTATCATCATTATCCAACATCGTCCAAAAGGGTTTTCAAACGGGCACAACATGTTGTATAGAAAATGAATATTCACAATCAGGAATTTTCTTTCACAAACAATTATACTTTTTGCTTTACCGATATAATTTTGATCGGCTGATTAAATATTTGGGACCAAATCTTTTGCGTATAAGAGTACTCCCCTTTTGGCAGTGTAACAAATTGTTCAATTATATGAAGTCGAAAGTCATTCGAGGCCCGGAAGGGAGGAACTGACCCAAAGCATTGTTATATGATTAGTTTTTGACTGAAGTGGAAATGAATAGGGAAAAGTAGAATGAAAAAAGTGTCTTTCCTTTAGTTTGCTTGCCCAAAACAGTGTTATTAGTAGGTTTTGACTGAAGTAGAAATGAATAAGAAAAAAGTGGAATGAAAAATGTGTCTTTCGTTTTGTTTGCCTAGTTTGTCTTTTTTATAATTTGTGTTGCACTTATGTTTGTTTGCTTTCACGTCTGATCTTTTTTTTTTGTATGTTATGATTTAAAACTGCATTTTTGTCAAAATAATATCGTCGTTTTTTCAAACGTTTGAGTCAAACCAATTTACCCAATTCCCTTTACCCAATGTCGTTCCCATAGTATAATATTCTGCCCTATGTATTGATATTAATGAGGTATGGGATTCCACTCTGGCCTTCCCCCAGTCTCTTACCAACAGCAGAATAGGTTGGTAGACTAGAACTCAACCGTAATCCCGTCCAATCCACATCTATATCTTCATTATCGAAAACCCCTTTCCCAAACCTAATCCACCCACAACCGCACATTACCCTTTCACGCTTATGATTAAAGAACAAAACGATTACTCGTGCACAGCTCCTTGGCAAACCGCTGTGAGCCCCATGTTTTAAAATCGGAGTCCAGAACTATCACTAAAAATCAAATCGTAGTGGAAACTCTGCATTTTTTAATAATTTCAGCCTACAAACTTGATTCTATAGTCCTGTAGCAATCTTGGCCATGGTTGTGCTGTCTTTCCAATATTCACGATGTTTACCGTGAAGTCTGCACAAGAAGTTATTTGGCTCCTATGGTTATAGATTAATGCACACAGTGACATGGCTCCACCAGCATTAAACCCAAATAATGAAAATATGAAGCGTAAAGCATTTTCTTGCAATGTATAGGGTGAATCTGCAATGACTGATTCTGTGATTGTTATAATCATGAGATCAGATCCTGCTCGGCGGCAGATTTGCGACGTCTAGATAGGTAGCCTGATTTTCAGAGCGGGCCTGGGTCCTACGCTATCGCTTTCTCCCCAAAGACCAAGGCCCGCACTGAAAATCAGGCTAATAGATAGGCCACATGAACTGAGATTCGCGCACGCTATGCACGAGTAATTACAGTCTTTATAGGTCAGTCCAAGTTGCGGGTCCAAAACAGAACAAACGACGCGGATCCAGGAAATAAGTTCATTTTAATTGCCGCGGTGTTAGGCAGTCTTGCTAAATTTCAACCCAATATTAAGCACTTAATGACTGGTCCCGAGGGAAACAGTTAGTTTTGTTTCCCGAGAATCCCAATGTTTCCCGAGGCTCCGGCCGAGGGAAACATTGAGATTCGAGGGAAACAAAACTAACTGATTTCCCGAGGGATCAGTCATTAAGCGTTTTATTATATACCCTATTCAAACGAAGAAAAATTTTCACTCCATTTTGAAAAATTTTTATTTACGAAAACAAATTCGTTATGAATTACAAAGCGTGGAGAAAATTGAAATGTAATATGATATTACAAAGTTTTTAGTCGACCAAAAAATGTCAAATGACAATAATGTAATATTTTATTTTAAGTGAAAATGTTTGTTGTTTACTTATAAGTTGGAGTTTATATTGGTGGTTACATTGAGTTTGCAAACGCGCCACACGAACTTTCGATGGACTTTGACCTGATCACGTGGATTTATTCCCCTCTCACGTGGATTTATTCCCCTCTCACGTGGATTTATTCCCCGCGCGGGGAATAGATCGATTTATTTCCCTCCGCGTGACGTGCTCTCGACCAATAAGAAAACGAGTTTGAATAGGATATATAATAAAAGTATTTATTCTAGCCTGAAGAGAAGAGATTGATCAGTAGCAATAATACCTGACTTTGACATGCAAGACCAAAAAAAATCCGGGAGTTACTTCACATTCAACAAAGCATACAACTTGACCTATACCTCATAACTCCAGACTAGACATTGTTCCTGCCTCTATGAAAAGCGTGCACCCGGACATCACCCTCACTAGCTGCTTGCTCCTAGCCGGAAAGCCCCAGTGGTTAAGTGCTCTTTAATTTCACAAGACACAATACCACAATTGTTCCAACACAATTAGCCTTCAAACCTGTGAATTTCGCCGGCAATGAAAAAAGGTGGGATTCCTCAAAGCCACTAAAGTAGGTTTTGGATCGCCGGAAAGAATACTCAGAGAAGGCTGCCCCTCCTGAACGGAAACCTCATCCAAATTGACACATGTTTAATCATTTATTGGATTTAATGACACATATTTCAAAAACCACCTCTCTTTATATTTTCTGTGAATCTAAAAGAAACGGGAAAATGAAAATATATTTTTTAAAAATGAATAAATAAATAAATAGATAAATGAAAGAAGGATGGGGTTCCCGATCAGGAGGGAGCAGACCTCATACGCCTGGAAACAGGTTGTCCAAACGCTATCCAGTGAAAGAGTCGCCAATGGGAGTCCACTCACCCTAACATGGAATAATGATACCAGCAAGCAATAACTCGACAGCCACTACAAAACACACAAGCCAAATCAACAATCTGTGGTCAAATATCATAAACATTAATATCGGGCCGTAGCCACCTTCTTCACTTAGCTAGAGGTTGCCACAAAAACAGTAACTATCAAATAGTTACGACAGTATCTTAAATTATTTTTTTAATGATATTGACGTACTGATGATTCATAACGTGTTAAATAAAGTTTGTATGTGATGTATGTACTTATTATTATTACTTGATAATATTCTGATTATTTTACTTTTTTTTTCATTTCAACTATTACATAACATTAAACATAACTGGGTGGATCACGAATCAATAACCGACTGATTTCAAATAAGTGCCGATACATTGCCTGATTTGCTATAGCACCATCAACTGCTTGCTTTGTCTCTTTTTTTCCCAGTCTACACATTTAAAAGCGGCTATTGTATTAAGATGAAAAAATAATATAATGTGAATAAGGCACCGTTTCTAGTTGACAACATTGAAGTTGTATAGCCATTTTGAACGTGCCATTCCCAGATACACAATATGGAAGTCGGCAATAGCTGATAGAACTGAGCTCGATGTGAGCACTCATAGAGCGTCTAGTTTTATTAAATGGATGTTTATATATTTATTTTTTCCAGTGTCTAAAAAGGGAGATTGCCCTCCAATGAATAGGGGCTGTGTAAATCTTCAGCCAAATAGATGTGCAGTGGATGTTGATTGCAATGGAACACAGAAATGTTGCTTCGATGGATGTGTTCTACTCTGTAGACGCCCTGTCCAGGATCAACAAGAGACCTCAAACAGTACGTGCTTCCGTATGTAATTGCAGCGCGATGCATTGCTTTATCGTTTGTTATCAAAAATTTAAGATACTACGCGCGCTCTCTGATTGGCTGGTTACCTTGTTTATATATCAGAGGACAGAGACACGCCCATCCTTTATATGTTTTATGAAAGCAATATATAGACCTCTTTCGTAAATACCATAATATGTAAGGCTGTCCACAAGTTGCTCCAAAAAGTCAAAAAAGTTGCTCATAATTTTCTCAAAAGTTGCTCAAAAAAACAAAAAGTTGCTTAAAAGTTGCTCGACAATTTTTGACGTTTCTTATCAATTTGATGATTTCATAGTATAGAATTTCCATCACCTTTAATAATATAACGTGTTAGCATAAATTTAGGATATTTTCTTGGTATTTGCAGAAATGTTTGTTTTGATTTTACAACCGTTGACCACCTGGTTCGTATTTACAAATTACCACAGGAAGACCACTGCTTCACAAAGTTTATTCAAATACTGTAAAGCCTATTTTCAAACAGTATTTGAATCATTGGAGTAAAAAAAAAAAAATTGGTTTGAATTCATGTAAAAATTATAAAAAGAACAAAAGTTGCTCGAAAGTGAAAAAGTTGCTCGAAATTTGAAAAGTTGCTCGAAATCGGAAAAATTGCCTAAAAGTTGCCGAGCAACTTGTGGACAGTCCTAATAATATGTACCGGAAAATGATTTTTCAAGTAAACAGACATTTTAATATTTTAGCATTGTCATATGAAAGAACAACCTGAAATAGGCATGTTAGGAAGGTTTTGATTCTCTGGCTAAAATACTAAAGAAGTTATGCTCAATGAAAAATGTAGAGATTGGTATGTAATTTTCTGCTGAGGCCTTTGATGCCTCGTTTTGGTGTTTTTCTGATTTTTCATACTGTTACAGCTGTTTTAAAATATATAAGCTGTTATATACTGTTAATCCCATTTTTTCAGTCAAAAATAAGGCCGATCCAAGCTCCCATTTTACTCCTTCAGTGCCCTCATAAAGGTTATTTCAAAGCAGTTTGACGTCATTAACTATCAATCCTTTTTCATGTTCTTTACAGTTTGTGAAGCTGAAGTTGATCTTGGATTCCTTATCGATTCATCAGCTAGTATTGGATATCAAAACTTCAAAAGTGTCAGGAAAATGGTGGATCGTATCATCAATGTTTTTACCATTTCCCCCAAGAAAACACACGCAGCCGTCATTATGATCGATGATATTCCCACGCATGCGCTTCGATTCAATACCTTCCAAGGGAAAAATCTCACCAATGAGAACGTACGACGAGTCGTCGACACGCTCGAGTTCGCCAAAGGTAAAACTAGGATCGACCTAGCACTTCGTATGGCTTACAAAGAAATGTTCAGTAAAAAAGAAGGCGGAAGAACCAATGCTCGCAAGGTAAGAGCTTTACAAAAAAGTTACAATACAGTAAAATATTTACTTATAAAAACTCTAACTAATAAGCCTATACTGAAACATCGTAGCTATCCTCGCTGTCCCTCAGTGTAAAAGAAACGTTTAAAAGAGCCGTCTATACAGCGATCAAAATATTTCAAACGTTTTTACGGATAGACGCAAATAAATCGATTCCATAACTGGACCTCCGGGTAAAGAGAATATTGTGCTGTGTTAATGTATCACCATCTCAGTCATTACTGAAGAACTGCGGTAAGCTAAGCCAATGCAGTTAATTTATGAAACTATTTTGTGTGTGTTTAGATCCTTATCGTTTTCACTGATGGCATCCAGACTTGGGCACCGTCGAAAATGACAAAATTAAGGAAAGCTTCAGAGCCTTTGAGGAGAATTGGAGTAACAATCATTCCTGTGGGGGTATGGGGTGAGCAGATCAACATCGGTTCGTTATTGGATATGTCCAATGATGACTACACAGTTTATAACATGGAATTCTTCCCTGAACTGCTTCAAGCGTTAAAGAAAATGTCCAAAATTCCGTGCAAAGGTAAGGTTGAGACATATTATTCTTATAATCAAGGGTTTGGGGTATAACCTCCTAACAAGGCCTCTGATATCCTAGGTAAATCTTTTGTAATTAACCGAGCCTGCAAGGCAAAATCCCGGGGGGGTACTCCCTTTGTCCAAGTGGTAGGGGTGATCGGCGTACCTTTTAGGGTTAAAATATTTCCAGTGCGTACCTTTTAGGGTCCATTTAGAGATTTGGCTCAAAAGTCAGTTCTAAGGGTCGTTTTTACTCTGCTTTATTTGTACCTGAGCGTGCCTTTTAGGGGTCATTTTCAAAATCTACGCCGATCACCCCTACCACTTGGACAAAGGGAGTACCCCCCCCCCCCCCCCCCCCCTCGGGGGCAAAATACAAAACTTGTTAGCATTGAGACCGTACATATCCACAATGCGGTGTCGCGCAAAAAGTAAACAAGCTTTATTCCTAAGTTCCATTTGGCGGTTCCATTTTACTTCAGAATTTACAGGCGATAAATAAGACAATATTTTAACCGAACAGATTAAATTACAAATAGAAATATTGCAAACATTTTGAGAAAAAAACATTAATTAAAACGTTATGCAAATATTGATTTGTTTTCACCCGCAAATATGATTTCGAGCTCTGCATCGAAACGTCGTGTAATTTTACTAGTTTTTATAAACGTTTATTCATTTATGAAGCACAATTCAAAACTGGTCAGGACGTGAAGTTAGTATTATCCCCCCGGGGGGGATAGGTACTCCCCTATATTTGCTATACGGGTATGTGCCGCCCGATAGGGTATGGTTTTTGAGCTTTTAGGTCTGGGGTAGGGTATCATTTTTTACAATTTTTCTGGGGTAGGGTAAGGGTTTTTTTACTCCCCCCCCCCGGGTATAATATCAAGATATTGTGATAAAAATGTTCGCTTTAACAACCTCTTCGGAGAACGATTTCGCAAGTTAAACCCGCTTTGTGCAAAACTTATAACAGGGAACAGGGAGGAATACCTTGTAATTTAATCAAATTATGTTTTTAAGCGTCAAAGTTCATTAGTTAATTTGTAAAACTTATAAATAAGCCTCATTTCTTTTTGGTGTAAAGTTTTTAAAGAGTTGTTCCACTTACTTCAAACATTTCTCTGATTTTAGGGCAAAGTTATAATGCCACATGGAACTTTGGATTGAAATTTGTTTACTTTTTGCGCGTCACCGCATTACAGATATACACGGGCTCAATGCTAACAAGTTTTGTGGTTTGACGTGCAGGCTCGGTTACAAAAGATTTACCTAGATCATTATTCAAAAGAACAACAAAATCAGTACGTACAAAACACAAATCTCTAACACATTTACATTTCTATCACCAGACAAAACAAAGAGTGACAGTCGCCAGAAATGGAAAAAGATGATGAAGAAGTTCCTCAGAAACAATCGCTCTTAACCAAGACGTTTACATATAAAAACAATCTACATCAAAATGCATGTTTACGGTGTAATTGATGAATAACTCCCGGAAAATAACTAGTCTTCTTCTGTCGCGGACTTATACAGCGTTTAAACCTCCTATGTTAGGTCGAAGGGCTTGAAAGAGAGCACTTGAGAGCTTCGATCCAGCTTTTTGGAAATTATTACTATTGTAAAGTGCATGATTTACGAGTGATTTACGAGTAAAAATAAAAAATCTGGGAACTTTGACATCTGTAAGGGAATGGGAACTCTAAGTGCATGATACAAACATTTTAAAATTGAGTGAAAGCTTTTTAAAACGACAATAAATGGACTTTAAATGTCTAGTAGTGTTTGTCACTGTTATTTGCGCCCAACAGATTAGGAGAAATCACAGGCAGTCCAAGCATCAGTTTCCTGCCTTTCTTTGGAAGACATCTCTTGGCATTAGAGCAATTTCGTATAACCCACTTCTAAAATGTAAATAAGCATATGTATAAGCAACATGCTAATGAGGGGGACGTGTAGCTATATTCTTTCATCTTTTTCACAAGCCACTGTGGATATCATTGATAAAAGTGGTTTCGAGCAAATCTATTTATAGATGTTTTCGTTTTATTTTGATTATTGCTGTATAGTTACACGCAAACCTCATAGGCATGTCATTTTACACATATACTCATTTGCATATTCATGGCCAGAAATTAGAACCATGTACGCTCTCACCAGTCCCCGTTGCGTAGCTCGTTATGCATCATTGTTTACAAGAAAATGACTCAAATTGTAAATTTCTAGAATAACGTGGTAAAAAGTTGAACCTCGTACGTTGAACTTGAGGCTGTGAATATGAAATGCAGAAATGTTTTACAAAGATGAGAATTCATATTACCATTTTGCGTACGAACTTTTGTCACAATTTCTATATGAGGGTCCACAATAGGGGTTCTCAATCCCGTCATCCCGCTCATTTTTGCCGGCAATCCCGCCATCCCGCACGTTTTAATGTCACAATCCCGATCCCGCATTTTTTTCTAAGTTAATTATTAATTAAATATTAAAACGTTAAAAGTTTTTTATTGAGAACAAAGAATGCTGCAGTCCCGTATCCCGCAGCAAATTAAAATACACGAAATCCCGATCCCGCTTGGAATTCAGAATCCCGCATCCCGTTAAGGTTTAAGCTCGGATCCCGCATCCCACCTTCAAAAAAGGCTTATCCCGCATCCCGCCAAACCTATTGTGGACCCTCCTATATCGATCAAAAGCAGCGATCAAAATGCCAACAGATATCGAACCATACCATTAATATATTCTTCTAAAGTAAAGTTGAACATTTGTGTTCTTTCTTTCTTAATTTCAGTTATAATTTTTGCATGTAGTTTTTTTTTACAAATTCACGCTAATTATCAAACAGTTTTAATAAAATACGTCTTTCAAAAACATGAACATACATACATACATACATACATACATAAACTAAAGTGTCTAGTCGTTCTAGCTAATTATACTACCTAAAATATCTATTTACAATATGAAATAAAATATTTATATATGAACAATAAAAACTATGGTAAAGAGGTATATTACCATTATGGCCGCGCCAAACATCAGACGAGTGCAAAACGGCCATATTGGTATAAATACAGCTATCCTAAAACAACGTTTCTCTTCCTTCAAAAGAACCACTTGCTACGCTGGCTAGCTATAGCCAGAGCGATAACACACTGTAGTTTGTTTGTTTTACTCCGACGAAGGGCTAAAGCTCGAAACGTCAATAATTCCGGACAGTTGTGTGCAAAGCCGGACACTATCAAAGTAGGTTCTGTTTAATCAATTCTTTGAAGTTATTTCCTTATTTTCGAATGCTTATGATAGATTTTCTATTTCCACAGTCAAATTTGAGATTAAAGCATAAATTTGTGTTAATTAAATCAAGAATTACGTTGCTTGATTAATACGTTTGAGCACTAAGTATTTCACACATGATCATGAGTAATTGCCTTCGTGCGCTCGATTCTGCAAATGAATATAAATGTCCTATAAATGAATAGTGCATGGTGATTAAACTATCCAAAAGATAACTTTTGTTTGCAAAATCAACCTGCAGTTGAATTGTATATTTTTAAGCGACATTTTAACCTACAATTCATTGTAAATGTTTATTGTGTGTATGTGGTAAATAAAAACCTTTGAACCTTTGAATTGCTAATCTTGTTTATTTTATCGTCCGAAATTGCACATACCTTAGTGGATTTTAGTAGTATTCTTAAAACCGCCCCTTAAAAGCTCTTCTTTTCACACACGATAAAACATTGTTTGCAATTGAAAACGTGCTAAATATTTTGGCGTTATCATTTGAATCTGCAGAATAATCACCATTTTAATTTTAACATATAATTCAAAGCGCGTTAAAAACTGACTCATTGCGAATTTGCATATTCACATGCCATGACAAATTGCTCTTTTTCCCTGCTGAAAGTATCTCGATTGTCACAAAAACTTCTTACACAATAGAAAACATACAAATGCTTAATTCTATAATGTTGTTTTCATTTGTAAACAAATTCGATCTCTTTTTAACGCTTTTAGGCCAAAGTGTCCGGATTTGTACACTGTCCGGATTTGCACACATATACTGTATATAAAGTAAATGTACTAATAGAGTACAAACACTAAAAGTGTGCAATACTTTGTACTATTTACCACTAAATAGTGTTGATTAAACAATAGAGGACAAAAGAATTTGCATAATTTAGCAGTATTTAGTGATATTTATGTTGCACACTTTTAGTATTTGTTCTCTATAAAAATGTGATGATATATGATCATGATATATACAATAAAATATGGTCATATCAAGATAAGTTGAAACGAAGAAATATTGAAACTAATAAAAAATAATTATACAAATCCATTATATATAATATCTACTAGTAGAAACTAATAATACTAACTAATGATCATATGCTAATTGAAAAAGACATACACGCAAGATTGTTCCATAATACAGGAGCAGCTACATCTGTCGCCCGTAGTAATGCCTTGTACAAGCTCTAGTAGAAGACCATTGTTATTGGAACGTAAATTATAACGTGCAGGGCGTTTGATATTAATATGGTATGTACTTAAATAAGAAGGGGCATTTGCCCTTAAAATTTATTAAAACTATCGTTATTAAAACTATCTTAAAAATAACTCTATACTTAATTGGTATCCAGTGTAGCTGGTATAATGATGGAGTTTACAAAACGTGAAGCGTTTGATATCAATCTCGCTGTTGCGTTTTGAACGCGTTGGAGCTTCTTAATACGACATTATGGAAGTCCAAAAACTATACTATTACAATAATCTAATCGGCTGGTCACCAATGCATGCACGAGAGTTTGTGTGGCTTCTTGAGTAAGATATTTTCTTATATGTCTAATATTATGCAGCGAATGAAATGAACGCTTGCATATTTTAGTTATATGTGTATCAAAATTGAGATTGCAATCCAGCCATACACCAAGATTTCTAGCCTCCTTAACAGCTGCAACGCACGCATCACACACCAGTATCTCATTGCTATTAACTAGCCCTTTTTGCAGTGTCTATCGTTTCGTTGTACCAAGGTACGAAGACTGGTCTTGCGATACGAGTACGCAATCTTTGTGGTGCATGTACATCAATAGTTGCAGAAAGGGTCGTGCAGTATTGTTAAACATAGCTATATCTAACTCGTTTGAACTGTTAATATCGGTAATATCATAAAGTGGGCTAGAAGTCAAATCGTTTTTGAAGTTGTTCATGTTAATAGGTTTTGATCGTTCTTTTGGAAAGATTAGGCCTTGGCGAAGCAAGATGACATTGAACAGCAGCGTGATCCGATATAAATCGGCCAGTTTGAGGAATTCCTTTAATAACTGACTCAGACATACGCGTTATTATTAGATCAAGGGTGTGGCCAGCCTGGTGTGTTGAGCTTTCAACATGTTGTTGCAATCCAAATGACTCTAACAAATCCAAGAAATGTAACGCATCTGCGTTTTGCTGATCGTCAACATGTAGATTGAAGTCTCCTGTAATAACCAGTTGTTCTTTGCACAATAAAAGGCTTTCCAGATATTTTAGAAACTCATTATCGTTTAGAAAAACGTTTGTTGGAATACGATGTCTATCTGAGTAAGGCGGTCTGTAGATACAAGACGTAGATTGTGAGACAAAGACTTAACAATCCATTCTGAAAATTCAAAGGATTGGCCTTCACTTACACCAGCATTCACTTTTTTAACATCAAAAGTTTCACGATAGATGATTCCAGGATGAATACTTTGATTGTCAGGGCCATGATTCAATTTGAATACCAAGTCGCTTACATCTAGTACAACATGAAAAGACGCCACTGAATTTGCATAGTAAGAGCACGGTCTTTTGTGACGCCTTAGGTTTCACGTTAGGCAATCCTTTTGTTGTCGAAAGAGTGACTGAGGCCTCGTCTACACGAATCCGATCCGGCTGAAACCGCATAGAAATATTCACTGGATTCGTGTGGACGATTCGCATTAAAAAGTATGTCTACACGTATCTGGATACTTTTGAAACCGCATACTTTTTGATGCGAATCGGCCTATCGTCCACACGAATCCATTGAATCCGGTCACCGAAACCGCATACTTTTACTTGAATTCTCCGGATACGCGGATTCGTGTGGACGCAAATATTTCTATGCGGTTTCAGCCGGATCGGATTCGTGTAGACGAGGCCTGAGATGACAGGAACAAAGCTGTGCACATTCCATGATGATACGAACAATAGTTCACCAACAATAGTATTGTAATAACTAGAACAATTCTTTGAGATGGATGATAGTTTTGTAGATAGTTTTTGCGTGAAACGTGGTTGGAGCATTTTTAATCGACTTTTTATCGACTTTTTATCGATTTTTTCATGCATTTTGACTCTCGGTTGAGATTTTTACGGCCCAATTCTCTTGGCTATCTTAACAATTTCTGCAGATATAAATTGTCGAGTGCTATTAATTAATTAATCGAGTGTTAAAATTATTTAAATTTTACATTCCATGTTGTACATATTTATTTTATGAATAAATATTTAAGCAGAAATTAAAATGCCTGTAGTTCAACATAGCTGGTTTAAGTGGGGCTCTGCACAAAACATACATCACATTGCGTTTACATATATAAAGATATAACTATAACTATAAATGATTATGAATGTATATAGATCAATTAATATATACTAATGAAAATAATATACAAATTAGGTAATACCTAATAGCGGAGCTCCAGTTTAAATTGTTCTTACAACATCAATATGTGCATGTAAATAGTTTTTGTGCATGGGCCATTCCTAATCTAAACTGTAATTATTTTAGTTATGTAACCGCAAAAGACAACTACAAAATCATAGATATAGGTGGAACGGACTTTTAATTTTATTTACTTTATGAGCAAATAATAATCTGCGATATGTATATTTTCGATAAAAATTCAAAAATCTATTTACGCATACAGCGTACTATATTTTTCAATAATTTTATGCTCAAATTATGAAAAAGGTATTTTGTGTGCATAATGAATTATTAACTAAAAAATCCAACCCAACCCATTTTTATTTTTAAAATATGAACCTAGAAAAAAACTTCGATATCACTATAACGTTTCTAGAGAAACAAAATTAGGGGTATCCACGCGTTTTTGAAAAAGATATGAATTTTTAGATTTTACTTTTTGAGATCAAATCGTACAAAAATTCGTGACAGCGTGAATTGTGTCACGCACGACACAGCGTGCATGATAAAGTCCCATAGACAAAACGCTGAGAAAAATCAAGATTTTGAGCTTCAAATTGACAAAAACGTTACTTGAACAAGTACTTAATAGGATGGTAACTATGTATTTAAAGGAAAAAAGGGAATTCTATAACATTTCTTTATAAAAAAAAACCTTTTCATCGAATTAAATTTACAATTAAAAAAAGTAGTCATGGCAAATCTTCAAAATTCAAACAAAACAAAAACGACCTGAAACGGTTCTTTTGAAGTGGAATTAAAGACCTCAAGTATCAGTTCTACCAACACAGGAACGATTGAAAAGACAAGGATGTTAAAACAAGGTATTTTATTATGAAAAAGTTTGTGTAAAACATCATTTTGTTCTGTAAAAAAAATTTAACAACTTTGAAATAGAAACTATAATAAAAATGTTCGTTTAGTAAACATAAAATAGTCAATATTACTAAATAAACAGATGTTATTCAACCAGTTTTGAATTATGTTTGTATTCTAATTTATCTTTAATATATTCCGTTGATGAGTTTGTGAAAAGCACATAAATAAATCCCTTTTTGAATCGACCAAATACCACAAAAAGTACAATTTACACACTTTTAAACATCGTGTTATGTACGGTTTGTATCTCAAAAAGTAAATCAAATGGAGATAAACGTTTTCTTTTTTCTTTCTATAATAAATCAGAGAACAGATTCTTCCTTTTTGAAGCTTAATAATTATTTCAAGTTTTTAGGCCGTGTTTTTCACGCTCGTTATCAAACAGTTTTTTCTCAAAAAACTTGAAATAAATAATCCGTTGAACTTACTTTATCGGTGATTATTTTCCAAAGGTTTTCTTCTTCTCAATGACATCGATAATATTTTGACGAATACATGAATATACTTGAATCAGTTTTGATGAATTAAACATGGTCATAGTTAAACTGCCAAGCTTGAAAATCCATAAATAAACTATACTGAAGGAAGCATTTTGAAGATAGTTTTCATAACGAATAAAGTCGCTTCTTTTTCAATTCTTTTACGTTGCTGTAGTCTTTATTCTTCAACGAAGTTTTATCTACAGACAAGTGTTCTTGGCCTTTCAATCTTTTCCTTTTCTTGAGATAAATTTCTTCATTTTTGTCTCCTTCAAGTTTATTTTCTTCTTTGGTAGTCTTTATTCTTCAAAGAAGTTTTATCTACAGACACGTTTTCTTGGCCTTTCAGTTCTACTGTTCAATTTCTTCATTTTTGTATCCGGCCCAAGTTTATTTTCTTCTTCGGCCAAAACTATCTTAATTTGATTCTTCGATGTTCGAATTCATATTTCTCAGTTGATATTTAAAGTATTGTATTTTGTTGTTGTTTGTTTGACTTTTTTTGTCGATAAAAGAAAGAACAACCTGCTTTCGATTCGGGCTCTGCTATTCGGCGCGCGCGCGCATCACTTTCCCGCCGAAATGTAACAGCCAATCAGTATCGCGATGGGCAAGGACGTTGTACGGACGTACGCGCCCGCGATCCTATGTGGTGTCCATGAAAAATCAACTCGATGGGTTACCATTTTTTCTTAAGTATGGTGCTCCGCTTGCGCGGGCCTACGGCCCGCGCGGAGCTCCGCTATAAGAACTGTGTTTAGTTACGAAAAAAGGACTCAGTAAGTGCCTGTTTAAAAGGCATCAAAGCTGAGATATTACGTATATTGGCAGGCAGGGAATTCCATGTTTTTGCCCCGTTGTAGCGAAACGAAGATTCAAAAGTTTGCGAAGATTGGTACTTAGCAGTTCTTGCTAACGGTAAACGAATCTGCAGATCTTTGCGTCTGGTATTGTAATAATGGAATTGACTAGAAAATCGGAACTGCTCATTTAATAGGTATATGCCTGGGCTAGACTATTTAGGCATTTGTATACCAGCATACAATTCTACGGAACATTTCTGCCAAAAGGATGAGGAGGAAGTTAGATTAAATTCATTTTGTCCTTTTTTTTTTCTGCCTTCAATGATTGCAGCAGTGCGCCTCTGCAACCTGTCTAGGTACTCTTTCCTAATGTTTATACTGCATCCATGCATTTCAAACGCAAGAGCAATAATCAACAAGTAGAAGTATCACTGAGCATTAAATACAAAGTGATACATGCATCAGTCTTACGTGCCATCCGAAGCATAAAACAAGCACCCCCTGCAACGTGTGGGTTGTCTTGGATGAAACTCGCTTGCAATGCAATATCACATTGAATGCGCGAGTTGACCCTACTCCCCACTGGGAATAAGAACAATAAGATTAGCATAACAATAAACCTGCCCTGAAAGACTAGGATTTTTCAATTGTATTAATCGAGTGACGCTTAGTTAGTCTACGTATAGGAATTACCATTTATAGCTTAGGGGCTGGTTCTCTCCTCCCTTCGGACGAGCTGGGTGTGGGGAACGGAGAGCGCGTGAGTTTTTTCTTTTTTAATTTTGTCTTTTCTTTTTCTGATAAAAACAGCCTTTCTCATTCGAAACGTTTACAAACTAAAATTATTGAACTTTTACATCCCATGTTGTACATATTTATTTTATGAATAAATATTTAAGCAGAAATTAAAATGCCTGCAGTTCAACATAGCTGGTTTAAGTGGGGCTCTGCACAAAACATACATCACATTGCGTTTACATATATAAAGATATAACTATAACTATAAATGATTATGAATATATATAGATCAATTAATATATACTAATGAAAATATAAGAACTGTGTTTAGTTACGAAAAAAGGACTCAGTAAGTGCCTGTTTAAAAGGCATCAAAGCTGAGATATTACGTATATTGGCAGGCAGGGAATTCCATGTTTTTGCCCCGTTGTAGCAAAACGAAGATTCAAAAGTTTGCGAAGATTGGTACTTAGCAGTTCTTGCTAACGGTAAGCGAATCTGCAGATCTTTGCGTCTGGTATTGTAATAATGGAATTGACTAGAAAATCGGAACTGCTCATTTAATAGGTATATGCCCGGGCTAGACTATTTAGGCATTTGTATACCAGCATACAATTCTACGGAACATTTCTGCCAAAAGGATGAGGAGGAAGTTAGATTGAATTCAATTTGTCTTTTTTTTTTCTGCCTTCAATGATTGCAGCAGTGCGCCTCTGCAACCTGTCTAGGTATTCTTTCCTAGTGTTTATTTTTTGAGATGTTTTTATTCAAAAAACATGTAGAATTTTATGTACATCAACTAAGCTATTTACATCAACTATATATCATCATGGCTCTACATTTACATATTCAATAATTACTATATTTCAAATATTTATACATGTGGTAAGTTAGTCACTATGTAATCTTATTTGTTTCTTAGTTTCATTTTAGTCTATTATGTAATTCCTTGTAGGTACTGTGACGTTCAGCACTTATTCGACTGTGAACTTTCTATTGTAATCAATTATTATACTTTAGCTACGTGATGACTTATTTACATAATCACTTGTTGTACTAAGTATTTCTGTCCTTATTCTATTTCGTTGCTTATATATCCTGTGGTTTATTCTTATGACCGCTTAGTTTACCTTGTATATCAGTGCGTGCTTTTATAGACAATCACTTACGCGTACTGTTTAAATTTTTTTAAGTCATCATTATAGCACTTCGCTACCAGCTGAATACCACATATTCACTATTTTTAGCTACAAGCTAACGCACTGGAGTTTCATGCTATTTTGATACTTCATTTCACGCTTTTGTATTATAGCAGTCTTGTGACCACTTACTTACTTTGTATATCAGTACGTGATTTTATAGACAATCACTTACGCGTACTGTTTAGAATTTTGAATCATCCTTATAGCACTTCGCACCCAGCTGAATACCATGTATTCACTATTTTTAGCTACAAAGCTAACGCGCTAGAGTTTCATGCTATTTTGATACTTCATTTCACACTTTTGTATTATAGCAGTGGCAAAAGACACGAAAACATTAGATCAGCTAAAGCGTGCTAAAATATCACCCACCCCCCAAGTTTTGCAAAACATGACATCAGAGAGACGTACACGGTCAATTAAAATTCTCTCTCTGATATCATGACGACACAGACGGATGACATCACGGTAGGAAACAACACTACGATCAAAAGTCGCACGGTTACGAAACACCCAAATAGCTTTCAGCATACATTCAATAACAAAAACAATTATCGTGTCCTCCCTACGATTCCTTGCAAAGGAACAAAAGAAAACATTTTTAACGTCAATACAAAACTCTCTTGGCAAAATGCTTCTTAGTACAAACACCACCCAACCCCAAGCTTTTTTCACTCTAGGACACTCTAAAAAACAATGCACACTCGTCTCTGGTTTACTACACACCGCACACCCTGTCTCTACAATATTATGTCCCCAGTCTTTCAACGTCACTCTAACTTTCGTCAGACCCTGAACTATTCTCCATTTCACCTCTCTCACAGTTATAATCGCCATAGATTTTTTAAAGGCACCCCACACATTTCCCCAATTCACACCCCTCGCTCTATTACACCACATTCTCTCGCACCTTGGCTTAACATACACTTTACTAACCATAAGCAAATACAGCACACGTACAGTCACATCAGCTTTTACATCAAAACATCTAAGATCCTCTAATACTTTCACATGATAATCTGGTATCACACCGGACGAAGGCAACAAATTCGTACTCAGACACACTAAATCTTTTACACATTTAGCAACACGATTACCCACCAAGTACCTCATATAGCAGAAATCCATGCACTGCTCACGGCGCAACATAGACAAAACGTTCACCACATGTAAGGCTCTAATACGCAAGCTGAAGTCCACCATGCCTAAACCCCCCTCCTTTATTAGCAACAAACATGTCTCTCGACGAATTAGCTCTACTTTACCCCCCCCCCCCCCCCCCCCCCAGACAAAGCCCCAAATCAGCTTGTTTACCGTCTTCACAATGTCACTAGGAACAGACAACACTCTCGCCCCATACTCTAATTTCGCTAGCCCCAAAACCTTCACTATTAGAACCCTACCCCAGATTGATAATTTCCTACCCGACCACCTATTTAAAACCCCTTTCAGCTTATCTACTTTTCCCACCCAATTCTCATCCCTTACTTCATCCCCAAACCAAATCCCCAGAATTTTCATTTTGACCACCCACTTAATCCCACAAGGTTTATCCACTCTACTCTTGAAACTCCCAACCCACATTGCTTCCGATTTACCCCTATTCAGTCTTGCCCCAGTACCCCTCCCAAAAAAGTCCACCATATCCAAGACCTTCCCCACCGACGAAGCATCTCTCAGCAGCAGAGTTGCATCATCCGCGTACTGTACTATTTTCGATTCCCTCCCACCCGACCCAGGTATAAGAAATCCCCTCACCCCCTCAGCCGCTCGGATGTTGCATGCTAAGACCTCTGCCACCAACACATAGAGCATTGGTGACAGAGGGCAACCCTGTCTTATCCCTTTCCCCAAAACAATATTCCCCGTTAACGCACCATTACAGATCACTCTTGCACTCGCCCCCTCGTACAACACTCTCATCCACCCCCCAAAGGAATCCCCAAATCCAAAACACTCTAGCACTCTATTCAAAAAAACCCTGTTGATCGAGTGAAAGTACTACTCCCCCCTGCCCTAATCTCTCAATGTCACACAGCATATCACGCACAAAATTTAAATTTTCAAAAATGGACCTCCCCGGTATCCCACACGTTTGGTCGCTCTCTGTCACTTCTCCCATCACACCACTCAATCTCCCCCCAGAGCTTTCGCAACAATCTTATAGTCAACATTAAGAAGGGAGATAGGCCGCCAGTTACGTAGGTCAGACCTATCACCCTTCTTAAATAGTAACCTCACTACACTCCTCACCATACCCTCCGGAAAAAACCCTTTGTCATAACTCTTATTTGCAACTTTAACTAAGCATTCTTTTTAATGTTATAATCTCCTTTGTTATTACGTTTTTTTTTAGTCTTTTCATTCTCGCTCTGTTCTTACTAATCTTTATAATACGTTTTTTCATACGATTCTTTAAGGCACTCCACTCCTCCCATTCACTCCCCACACTTAATTCTAGTTCAATTTCTAACCACTCCCTCATCTCTCTAACAAAGAATTGATCATTTAATAAGTCACAGTTGAATTTCCATAACCCACCCCCCCCCCACCCCCCCTTGCCTGTCCTCCCCCTTGCAACGTAAATTTAACCCCATCGTGGTCGGATACACCCAACGGCTCAACAAAAAGAGATGAGAATTTGCCCATCAACCCCCGCGAAAAGTATACCCTATCTAACCTTGATCCCACCCCCTGACCGAACCACGTAAAATGTGACGCACCCCCATAGAGATGTATCCACCCATCAACTAGGTCAAGATCAGACAAAAGATACCCTAACTCCTTCGAGCCCTCCCTATTTGCACCGGACACACACGACGAATCAACATTACGGGACACACATTTAAAATCGCCAGCCATGATTAACAGCGTATTTGGAAAAACATATTGATACAATTTACCAAAAAATACTTTACGTTCACGTAAATCAACTGGAGCCTACACACAATAGCGCGCCCCTCCCCATTCAACCAAAACACTCATTACCCTCCCCTCTGTGTCACGCAACTCATCAATCACTCTTATGTTCTTTCGTTTTTTGAAAACAATACCCACCCCCGCACGCCTCGCCCCTCCAAAACTCCAAAACCCAAACCCGCCCCATTCATTTTGAAAGCGTTCAGCCTTCACCATACAATCAACATGCGATTCTTGTACGAACAAAACATCCCACCGAGACAATGCAGACGCAACAATACCACATTTACGGGGCGAACCAATCCCACGGACATTAATGCTAATACACTTTAAGGACATGAATTTGCATAAGGACTTTTACAACCACACAACAAAGGGTACCATACAAGGAACATGAAAGAACTATACAATACATACACAATACAACGTAAAACAGCGCAAAAATTAGCATATTTACCTAGCATGGACAATCTAACGTTTTGGAATCTTTTTTTCCGCTATTTCTTTAGGATCAGTATTCTCGTCGTTTTTCCTTTTAGAGCTGACCGTTGTCCATGGCATTTCAGTGTCATCGTTTAGAAAGCCTGCAATAGAGAATGAAACACCCCCTGCCCCAAACAGCCGCTCAGTACCCTCGTTTAAAACCTCAAGAGTTTCATGTCCTATTTCACCCTGAGCTATAGAGTTTGAGTCTTTTTTTTCTGCTTTATCTTGTTCTGCTTCTTGTTGTTCTGTTTCTTGTTGTTCTGTTTCTTGTTGTTCTGTTTCTTGTTGTTCTGTTTCTTGTTGTTCTGGTTCTTCTTGTGTAGATATTTCTTCTTCATTTGTCTCCAGTCGCGTTGGCGAAGCTGGGCTTGCAATTTCTTGGTCCTTGTCGTGTGCGTTCGCCAAATCCGCGTAGTAGTCGTCTTCTTGACTTTGGCATCTTTGCTCAGAATGCCCAAACTCACTGCAGTATTGGCACACCAAATTCTCGTCACATTCATTTGCCATATATGTCCGATTCCTTTACAGTTATAACACTTTACATATGGACAGTTTTTCAGTAGATGGTATGTCGAAGCACAGTTACGACACGTTTTAGTTTGACCATAGTGGTACACTCGACATTCAAATCCCTCTATCTTCACGAAGGATGGGATGGGCCTGCGTATCGCCATTGAGACGGTTCTTGTTCCATTGTCGACAGTAGGGTAACCGATAATTTTGTCATTTCTGACTTTATACACGTGGCCAAATTCGCTCATGTACGCTTTTAGCTCGTTATTGTGTACTTCGTATGGTACTTGATACACTTTGACAAACACCATTCCCCCATCAGCCGGAGTGATGATTACCGGTCACCCATTAACAATTATCGTCTGCAAATTCAGAACATCTTCGGCTATCATATGCGTCTTGAAGGTAATTAAAGTCGTTTTGTCCCCTGCATCTTGCACGCATACAATGTTACCGCTCGGTATTTCCTCCAAGGCTTCAAAAGCGTCAAGAATCTCACTAGGAGTCGCATAGCATTGGGCCACACGAACAGTATTCGGTCTTTTACGTCTCAAGTTCACCATTTCGATCACAATCTGTTCAAATCCAAAGATAAGAACAGATACTACTCTTTCCTAGTGTTGATACTGCATCCATGCATTTCAAACGCAAGAGCAATAATCAACAAGTGGAAGTTTTTTTTATTTGTAGGGAAGAGCCCGAAGGGCTCTTCAAGACGTGTAAATTACATTACATTCACTCAATACCAATGAAAAACGGAAACCATTGACAAAAACCAAACGGATAACCAACAAAGACACGACGATAAAATGACCCGAACTTACCTAGGGAGGATGCGATAACAAGGACTTGAAAAAAATTAAATTTTAGTTTAAATTTTAAAGGTTTAAATTTTACATGCTTTAAGGGTTAGTAGAAAAACAACCTCTTGAGAGGAAACTGAGGCTATGGAAGGGACTTAGATGTCTGGGGAAAACTTCCCCAGGACGTTCCATGCCCTTCTGAAAAAACGACGTCTCCTCTCTGAGCGAAACCTCTTTGAGAAGACAGAAAGGTGAAAGACAAGGCGAGCCTGTATGGCTGCGAGAGTTACCTTATAGTTAGGTTCAGTTTGTCGGAAGCGAGAGTCGTTCCTGGCAAGCCAGATCTGAGACTTCGCGAGATTTAGAACGTACGAGAAGACAGGTGGAACGATCTCTCGCTCGTCGCTGTCGAAACCAAAAAGAACGTGGCGAGCTGTCAGCCTTGGACACAGGGCGACGGCTCTGGTGAAAGTTGTTTGAATGGCCGACAGAACAGATCCCGCCAAGGGACACTCGAAAAAAAGGTGTTGGAGCGTCTCGTCTGAGCCACAGAAGCAGAGAGGATCCACCCTGATCCCGAAACTAATGAGGCGCTCAGCAGTGTAAATCACACCGTGAGCGATCTTCCAGGAGACGTCGATTGAATATCTGTCTAGAGGCATGCCGTGCAGTTGGGCCCAAGTATCTGACCAATACAAAGGCCCAAAAGCAGGAGTGAACTTGTCAATACACCTTGGTGGTGAAGAAGATTTGTTTAGAAGCACCTGGTAGCACAGTTTTGTCGTAGCCTTGTCGGCCAGAATGACGTCTCCAGAAGAATCGGGAAAGCCCACCTGGCCGGGACCAGCAGAGCCACCTCCGATAAGCTTCCAGGCCCGAAGAATGTCGTGACAGAGACCCGGAAGACGACCGAGACTATAGAGAGCGGGCTCAGAGATCACATCGTGAGCAAAAACTCCAAAGGAGTTGTTGCAGTGGAAATCAACGAAAGCCGCCCATTTTCCAGGGCTGTCGTAGAAACGTCTGATCCATTGGATCAGAAGGGCAGAGGATTTAAGGGAGACGTCGAACATGCCAAAGCCACCCTTGGCCCTGGGAAGAGAGACGGTTTTTCGGTTGACTAGCTCCTTCTTCCCAGACCAGAAGAACTTGAAAGCTGATTTTGAAAAAACTTTGGAGGTGGCTGCCGGGAAAGGTACAACCGTGGCGGTGTACCACAGACCCGACAGAGCCAGAGCATTACAAACAAGGGCTTTCCCTTGGAAGGATAGACATCTCTGCTGCCAAAGATCTAGTATGGAGTCCAAGGAAGAAATCCTTTTACCCCAATTGTCGGCAGGGAGAATGTTGGGGCCAATTGTGACCCCAAGACAAGATATGGAGGTCGATGACCAGAGCAGATCCACAGGAGGGTCAGGGCGATTTGCCCATGGACCCAGAAAAAGACCGTGTGATTTGTCGGGATTCAGTTTTGCCCCAGACGCTCTCTCAAACTCGTGATAACATGAAAAGGCAGCTGTAATTGACTCATCAGAGCACAAAGTGAGAGTGGTGTCGTCAGCGTACTGGGACAAAACTGATTTGACCGGAGGAATAGATGATGGCAAAGGGAAACCCACGATTGAGGGGTGGGCTCGGAGACGACAGGCAAGAGGCTCCATGGTCAAGACGTAGAGCAGAGGAGAAAGAGGGCATCCCTGACGGACACCTCTTGTAAGGGAAAAAAAATCCGTCATGTGACCATTCACCAATACTGCCGACTCCACCGAGGAATAGAACAGGGAAACCCATTTGCAGAAAGAAGGGCCGAAGCCCATAGACTGCAAAGTCTTGATCAAAAAAACCCAGTCAACACGGTCGAAAGCCTTCTCTTGGTCTAAAGAGATGAGGGCTGCAGGAATATTATGTAGTGTGGCATGATCGCAGACGCTCTGTAGGAGAGGAATGTTCTCGCCGATGAAACGGCCAGGGACAGATCCCGTCTGGTCTATGCTGATGACAGCAGACATGACCTTTAGCAAACGCCCTGTGATGGCTCGTGAAGCAATTTTGTAATCCGCTTGGAGAAAAGAGATGGGTCTCCAGTTTTTACAAGACTTAAGATCACCCTTTTTAGGGATCAGAGAGATGACACCTCTTCGCTGGGAAACGGGGAGTTTACCAGCTAACCAGGCTAAATTAAAGACAGAGACTAGGTCTTTCCCAATTATGTCCCAAAAGGCAAGGTAAAATTCCATGGGGAGACCATCCAGACCTGGGGTCTTCCCCCGGGCCATGCCTTTCAGGGCAGAATAGCATTCTTCGAGTGTCAAAAGCCCTTCACAAGAGGCCTTTGACCGGGAGTTAAGAAATCAAGGAGGCCAGACAGGAGAGAATCCTGAAGAGAGGCGTCGGTGTCTGCCTTGGAGAAGAGGCCAGCGTAGAAATCTCTCCACACAGGGAGCATGTCGTTGGTAGAGGAGGCCAAAGAGCCGTCAGGTCTCCAAGTACCATAAATAGTCGAGTCCTGACGCCTCTTTTTGACTCTGTTAAAAAAGAATTTAGTCGACTGTTCATCTTCCTCAGCCAGTCTGACACGAGAACGAACTTTTAGAGAAGCTACCTCAGCTGCGTCTAGACGAGCCATGTCGTCCAGAGCAGACTTGTACTGAGGCAGGACAGAGGAGTCACCAGCGTCAAGCAATGATTTTAGCCGTATGGATGTTTTTGAGAGGTCAGACCTCCTGGCTCTCTCGGTCTTACGCTTTCTGGAGCAGAAGTTTGTGGTGAGATGCCGGATACGAGTTTTACCGACATCCCACCACACAAGAGAAGAACTATACATTGCTTTTTTGGAGGACCATCCAAGCCAAAAATCAGAAATTAAAGTAAGGTACGCTGGATCTTCTAAAACACTTATGTTGAGTTTCCAGTAGCTCTTGCCTGTGGACATCTGAGGGGGAGTGAGGTGGAGAATCGATACGACTGCATCGTGGTCAGAATAAGGGCATGGTGTTATTTGACAAGAGACCACATGTCTAAGATGTTGTGAGGGACAGCCGAAAAGGTCAATTCTAGACAAGAATTGGCCATTTGGCCGAACGCACGTGAAAGAAATGTCATCTGGGTGAAGATGACGCCACAGATCTGTGCAGTCGCATGCCAGAAAAAGATCGCGTAGTTTGCCAGAGCTATCGCGATAGCTCTGGGTCTGGCTCGATCCTCCCCGACGGTCTAAAGAGATGTCTAAAGTGTTGAAGTCCCCACAAAGAAAGGTGTTGGTAGTAGAAGGAAGCTGGGTGGCGATTCCTTCAAGAAAAGAGTCTCGACTGGGATTACGATTGGGAGCATAGATGGAGGCGATGTTGAAGTGCTCCGATGACCTAGATAGGGAGGCAACACAGAGTCGCCCCACGCCATCAGAGGTCGACGAGACCAAGGAAAAAGAGGGCTTGAAGAGAACCGCCACCCCTGCCGACTTGGCAGAGCCAGAAGAGCCCACTGCAGAGAAACCAGAGTCCGAGAACCAAGAAGAGAGTTCAGCTGATGATGTGCTGTCTGTCTCTTGGAGACAGACAATATCTGGAGCCGGACTAAGGTTGTTGAGCCAATGGACCAGAGACGAGCGTTTAGCATCATCTCTGAGACCATTAACATTTAGGGTTAAGAAACACGCCATTGTTAGAATGATAAGAGGAGACACATAGTGCTGTCACTGAAGAAGACTGCAGAATAGCCTGGATTTATGGAACAAGAGACATATAACAAAAAGGAGGCCGAGTACGAGGAACACGAAAAAAACTCAAGATTTCCGACCGCCATGGACGGCAGCCGGGGATGTCGTTTTACGCGCCGGAATTAGGTTCTTGCAAATAGCCTGGGAAGCCGCCTTGGAGGGTCTTCTGCCATGGCCCGGCTTCGGAGCAGGCTTCCTCGCGGTGGACAGTGAGGCGGCGACAGGCTTTGGAATAGCCGAAGGCGGTGGTGGTGATGGTGGTGGTGGTTTCCCACTGCAACTCAAGGGGAGGCTGTCCGGAATTACTGTGGGGCTGGCTGGCTCGCTTGCTGATGACAGCAAGGCAGAGGACGAACCAGTCAACCCAGACTTGGTACTTGACAGTGAAAGGTCTTTTAGGACTGTGGAATTGACTGGCACGCTTGCCGATGACGGCAAAACAGAAGATGCGCCAGTCAACCCAGACGAAGAAAGGTCATTTGAGTTGGCTGGCACGCTCGCCGATGACGGCGAAGTGGAAGACGAGCCAGTCAACCCAGATTTTGTGCTAACCGAGGACGACTGAGTCGAGGACAGATCGTTGGAAACTGTGGGCTCTGGAGGCCCACCAGAAGACAAAATCTCAGCCGGAGTAGATGGCACGGGAAGGCCGGGGAGAAGATCCTCCTCGGCAGTTGCTCTTAGGTCGACCCCACCCGAGTCAGGTCTCACCAGCCGGCCACGTTTGTAGGTGACCGACTGCCAAGACGACTCAGGCTGGGTCCTCTTACCTGACACCATCTGAGAAAAAAGTAGAGGAGACGAAGAGTACCCGTCCTGGGAGGACGGTGCCTCGGCAACCGTCCCCTGACTGGGCAAAAGATGAACAATTTCTCTTACAAAAGACTCCGACTCAAGGGACGGACAGACTGGGGTGAAGGGATTGTCGGATGTGTCGCAATGCTGGTTCTCAAAAAGACTTGGCAGAATAAAGTTGGCGTCTTGATCCCGACGGAAGGGGGTATTGTCCAGACACCATGCCTCACCACAATCTCTGGCGGTGTGGTCCGGTGAGAGACACCGAAGACAAAGATTATCGTGGCGTACCGGACAATTGGCAAACACGTGGTCCCACCTATTACAGTAACGGCAACATTTCCTTTGCCCCCTATAGCACGCATACACCGGGAACTGGCTGATCTTAACCATGGATGGGATGTCCTTCTCCACGGACATCCTCACCTGCCGGTCCCCAGTGTAATAGCCATTTACATCCCTTGTCCTCGTCACCTCCATTATGGTACCAAACTTAGAAAAAAAAATTTTCACCTGGTCGTCGACCATCTCAAAGGGAATATTCCGGAGCTGGACCATGGTGAAGAGCGGTTGAATCTCTGCCACAGAAACGTGGCACTCATTCAGATAGAAGCCCTCTAACATGAGGCAGTCTCTTGTAGATTTGTTAGCAGCAGCAAAAGTTATGGCAAAATAACTTTGGCTCAGGGCCTGAAAACAAATAATTGCCCTGGGCGCGCGCAGCTTCCCAATGATAGCATTTAGAACCTCCTCTCTGGTGGGGAACTTGTTACCACTAGTCACCTTAGCACCCAGGTGGAAGATGAGGGTGTGCTGCCTGTCCAAACGGCCCGACTCCATTCTCAGAGCCGAAACGACAGGCGCAACACAAAAAGAAAAAAGGAGGCTTGAAGCCAAAAAACTAGTTTAAGTTTAGATTAATTAGCAACTTTCAATTAATTGGTTTAACTTTTTACAATTTTAGATTTGCCCAGAAAAGGGGAAGACGAAGAACTTCAACCCAAAGGCACGAGGCCAGAGGGAAGAGAGGTTCGAAAAAAAGGAGGCCCAAGGGACAAGGCGCCGGAGGTCTGAATCGACAACGAGCTAACCTTGTGTCGGTGTCACTGATGATTTATACTCACAAAACTCGAAGATTGCAATAAGTGTCCCACACGTGAAGACAATAATCCAGATAATCCAATGTTTAACACAGGCAACCCAGACGATACTTCCAACGAGAAACAACAGTTGATCACAGTTGCCTCCCGCGTCAACAAGTGGAAGTATCACTGAGCATTAAATACAAAGTGATACATGCATCAGTCTTGCGTGCCATCCGAAGCATAAAACAAGCACCCCCTGCAACGTGTGGGTTGTCTTGGATGAAACTCGCTTGCAATGCAATATCACATTGAATGCGCGAGTTGACCCTACTCCCCACTGGGAATAAGAACAATAAGATTAGCATAACAATAAACCTGCCCTGAAAGACTAGGATTTTTCAATTGTATTAATCGAGTGACGCTTAGTTAGTCTACGTATAGGAATTACCATTTATAGCTTAGGGGCTGGTTCTCTCCTCCCTTCGGACGAGCTGGGTGTGGGGAACGGAGAGCGCGTGAGTTTTTTCTTTTTTTAATTTTGTCTTTTCTTTTTCTGATAAAAACAGCCTTTCTCATTCGAAACGTTTACAAACTAAAATTATTGAACTTTTACATCCCATGTTGTACATATTTATTTTATGAATAAATATTTAAGCAGAAATTAAAATGCCTGCAGTTCAACATAGCTGGTTTAAGTGGGGCTCTGCACAAAACATACATCACATTGCGTTTACATATATAAAGATATAACTATAACTATAAATGATTATGAATGTATATAGATCAATTAATATATACTAATGAAAATATAAGAACTGTGTTTAGTTACGAAAAAAGGACTCAGTAAGTGCCTGTTTAAAAGGCATCAAAGCTGAGATATTACGTATATTGGCAGGCAGGGAATTCCATGTTTTTGCCCCGTTGTAGCAAAACGAAGATTCAAAATTTGGCAAAGATTGGTACTTAGCAGTTCTTGCTAACGGTAAGCGAATCTGCAGTTACGTTCTAATTCACTTCGTTCAAACGAACGTAAAATATTTATCTTCTTTATTCCGAATATAAGAAATGACAACAGACGTGGTTGTATATGGTAGGTTCGCTTGTGGACCATTATTTATTGACAATAATAAGCACATAAGCCTTATATTAATTGTAATAGTAATAAGTACTTAAGAGCGAGTCCGTGTGAAAACCATGCAAAATCGAAAAATGTGTCTACAACGGGTATCACCGATTTCTTTCATTTTTGGCCGAGATATGTATTTTAGTGTAAATATTAACTGTGTGAAATATAAAACAAAAATATTAAATTCTCTAGCAGATATCGAGGTTTAAGGGAATGTAGTCAAACAAACGATAAAAATTGCTTGAAATTTACACCAACTTTACAAATCAATTTCTCTAAAAATATAGCTTTTTTCTTACCTGGAATTCGTACAGACCTACTACAACGTATAATAAATACAACGACAGTATCAAAGTATCAAAAGATTTATTTAAAGAAAATTTTTGCTTATTTACATATCAGGCTATGAAATCTATATTTTGAGTATGCATTCTTAACAATTCGATATACAAGATCCGGCAACTTTTTAAAACCACAAAGTTTGACTTTTATATACAACTGATAATGGTTAACAAATACAAAGAAAAAAATTTCTGTAAAGTTTTAAGGGTGAAGAGATACAGTATCACGAATTTCGCGTTTTTACACGTATCCAATTATAAGACTAATGACCATTAGCGACTAAAAAAGCCGATAAGTTTTAAAATACTTACCTAAAAACAACAGCTATTGTAGTAGGGCGATTTAAGAAGTCATAAATGTACAATGTTAAAATATTTTAACTATACGGTGTTTTTATTTTATTTTCCGAAAGAAATACACACAAAAACATGCCGAGTTTGCATCAACGATAATGCTAAGCTGATCAAATGGTTCAAATTACAACAAAGAGCCTTGAGTTGATTTTAATATGTATAAATATTCGAAACTTACATCTTTAAGACTGCAGATTCGTAAAATAAAAGTCGAAAACGTGGAAATTATCCAAATGACAACGACAGCGTAGCCAAGTGTGATTATCAGTACTAAACAATCAACTGTCATGAACTGGTTCCCGGTCGTTAACCATTTTAGAGTTAACTTTCAGAAAAGCATGTTATTATGACATAAAAAATGGAATGAAATAATAGTGATAATAACAATAAAATAAAATAATGCCGGCCCAACAGAGATCGTAAAGTGAGTTAGCGATTCTCTTCCGTCAAACAAATTGTCTATTAAAATATTTGCATACTAATGTCAGTGAAAACAAATTTTAGCCTAACGATGTATTCTATGGGTATCAGAACGTTAAAACTAAATATATGTATATTTTTTGGACCAGCTATTCTATTTGAAATAATATTTTTTACCTAGCTGTTTTTTTGTTCACATTGTCAGTTGTTTATAGTAATTATCACTAGACTAGACCAATTATGTTTGATTGACGGAAGAGAATCGATTCACAGTCGTTTGGCGGGAATGGCAAGTATTTTAATACTTAAAAATCGATGGTAATCCAGATTCATCTTCTTCATTCTCTAGATATCTCAACGTTAAAAAGAAACGGCTCAATTCAAAACTCTTCAATACTAGTTGTCAATATATATAGTATTCAATGAAAATTCCTTTAAACGATATAATAAACTATTTAGTATTTTTAATTTCACCGAAACTCAAGATGGGATCGAAAATGCAACCCTTACTTAGATGTAACAATACCTTGACCAATTTTGCATAACATTCCCCATGTTTCGAACATCTCTTGAGAAATACGCTTTGCATGTCCACCTCTGACAGGCTTTTGTTTAGAATCGTGTGGGGGATGCTTACAGACTCGACTGGGACGCCAGACTAAACCAAAGTGGTCTCTATGCAGCGGACATATTGTCATATCATCTGTATTTTCAGTTTGAAAAACACCAGCTCTTAAAAGACAAAGTTCCCACTCGTACTTCACATCTTTGGATCGGAAGAAGTTTTTAAACAGCCAAGTAGATGGGTGCAGATAATCCTTGTACAAGATTTTAAAGGTAGCAAAACAAAACAGGTGTCATTGTTTCTTCGAGAACTTCCATAATTTTCCACAGAAAGATTGTGAAAAGAGAAAACCGCCATAAAATAATTACTGTATGTCAAAATTAACCTCAACTAATGCACGTAAAATGAGAATTAATGTCGGTGTCTACCAAACATGCCAATTAGTCGAATGTCAATTTCAAATTTATGCAAAACAACAAAGAGAACACTTGAAGTAAAATATATGTCTTTTATTAAAATGTGTCTTGCTAGAACTTCAACAATATATTTTTATGAAAACGTATTCATATCCCTGGAGAGTGATCATAATCAGGAAAATAGTAAATCAAAAAGGTTACATAGTTTTATATAGTACACTGTTACTTTGTCTGTTTCTGTTTTTAGCAACCGCATGAGTTCAATAATTTCTTTAACATGTTGTGTGTGAGGTTAATAAATGCATAATTCTAATACTGTAAAAATTATTCTATTTAAAAAAATGATAATATTGTGAAAAAAATATTATGAAATATCGTTTTTACCAGACATAGGAAAGCCGAAGGTAGACAGACAAAACATTACTGTGTTCGGCTTACAAGCCTAAAACTTAGTTATTTGTTGTAAGATTATCTTATATATAATGATGAATATCATTATTTTAATTCATATAATTGATTCTTATGATTCTTATCATTATATTGGGATCCTATTTAGCGTGTTGTAGATTTGTTGTATATTTAGTTTTGTCACGTGACAACTTCAAACAATGTAAATTTCATCATTTTCTTAGTTATTTTTCGCTTGAAAAATAAATACTTTACAGACTTTTTTTTCGATAAAATATTGTCTCTATCATTATGCTATCTGATAAAGGTTTCAAAGTTATATGAATAACTGCCGGATAGGTGCAAATAGCTCTTTTCTAGAGTATATTTTTACACTTTTCGTCAAAGCTGAAAAATAGCAATAACTCAACCCTTTATAAAACAACCCAATATTTGTTTCACGACTTTTTTTTCAACTTAAAGTACTAATAAGATAATGTGCTAAACGTGGGCAGAATATTGGTGCAGGAAACAATCTGCAAAGGAAATACGAGGCCGTAAAACTTTAAGTATATTTTATGCAAATTTTGACCGTTTTTAGGGTAAAATACTCAAATGGTTGTAACTTTAAGCCTTTTTAATTTAAAGCCAAAAAAATTCACCAAAGTAATAAGTTAACTAAGATGTACAATTGAGCTAAGTTTGAAGAAAATCGGTGATGTACGGTGTAGACTGGTCTGCATGGTTTTCACGCGGACTCGCTCTTAATAACTCGTAAATACTAATACGTAGATAATTCGTAATTAAAGGTCAAGTGCCTTTAGGTCATATTTGTAATACTAATTGATACTCAATAACTGGTAATATTAATACGTACATAATTCATAGCTAAGGTCGAATACCTTAAGTCATATTAGTAATAGTAATTTTTATTACAATACCTAAATAAATCATAAACCTAGGCTTTTGGTTATTCTCTGTCTTGATGGGTTATTCTCTCGTACTGATGGCTTTCTTCTTTACTTTGGGCGTTTTCCTCGTTCGCTTTGAGGTTTCAACTATGTTTCTGCAGACACCATCGTCCAGTGGGTTGAGGCCGTCTCAGGGGCAGAAAGAATGAAGCCATTTCAGCGCTGCGTGTGCTTTGAAGGTTGAGGAGGCGGACATGCTGTTTTTGATCTCAAGGAGGTAAACTGCTACTATGGCACTCGGAAAAGGGATGCTGATGTTCACTCTTTTAATCTTACACCACTGGAGGAATCTGTTGATTTCTTTAACGTATATCGTTGCTGTTGTTGTCGATCTAAACGTAATCATTGCTGTTAGTTAGTTGTTGAAGTCAGGTTTCAGGTCAGTTGGCAAGTATATCCAGGCAGGGCTTGCGTGTATAGCCTGAAAAATATAAAGACGCTAGGGTATGTTAGTATTACACAACAAAACTCATGACTTGCGTAACACGTTTAGAAGACGCAAATTGATATTGAGTTTCAGTATCACCGGCTCAAGGCTGTTTTAGTATAACACGATTTAGGCTTATACTCTTGGGTGTTTACGCCCTATTTTACGCTGCTTCCGTTCCTGGGCTCTATAATTTGATATTCTACGTCCCCCTTTTGAACTCCTTTTCCTTGTTCCTCTGTACTCTCTACCGACCTGTCCTTGCGTTGGTCCGCTGAAAAATATAAAGACGCTATGGTATGTTAGTAGTACACAACAAAACTCATGACTTGTGTAACACGTTTGGAAGACGCAAATTGATATTCAGTTTCAGTATCACCGCCTGTGTTAGCATAACACGAACTAGGCCCATACCCGTAGGTGTTTACGCCCTATTTTACGCTGCTTCCCTTCCTGGACTCTATAATTTGACATTCTACGTCCCCTTTGGGTTTGCCTGTTCCTTGTTCTTCTGTACTCTCTTCCGACCCGCCCTTGCGTTGGTCCGCTGAAAAATATAAAGACGCTATGGTATGTTAGTAGTACACAACAAAACTCATGACTTGTGTGACACGTTTGGAAGACGCAAATTGATATTCAGTTTCAGTATCACCGCCTGTGTTAGCATAACACGAACTAGGCCCATACCCGTAGGTGTTTACGCCCTATTTTACGCTGCTTCCCTTCCTGGACTCTATAATTTGACATTCTACGTCCCCTTTGGGATTGCCTGTTCCTTGTTCTTCTGTACTCTCTACCGACCCGCCCTTGCGTTGGTCCGCTGAAAAATATAAAGACGCTATGGTACGTTAGTAGTACACACCAAAACTCATGACTTGTGTAACACTTTTGGAAGATGCAAATTGATATTCAGTTTCAATATCACCGTCTCAGGCTGTTTTAGTATAACACGAACTATAGCTTATACCCTTAGGAGTTTACGTCCTATTTTACGCTGCTTCCCTTCCTGGGCTCTATAATTTGATATTCTACGTCCCCTTTTGGGATTCCCTGACCCTTGTTCCTCTGTACTCTTTACCGACCCGCCCTTGCGTTGGTCGTACTAGCAGTGGGCCCTTGCCGTTCTGCTTAAAGACACGTTATAGTTACTGGCTTCAACGCTTCCTACTAACAGACTCGCACATGCGTTTGTCTGCGCAGCAGCCTGCACTTGGCATTTCTACTGTGCACACTCTAGCTATGAATATTAGCTATGACTTACTGTGATCTTCAACGTAAAAAGAAGTCGCATCTGAATGCTATAACTTGACTTTTGAATCTTTCGGATCCTAGTAGCGATTTAGTGCTAGTCTTAGAGCTGTTGTGTCATCGACGATAAAACGCTTGTACTCGTGCTCAATTAAAGGCCAGAAAACTGCTGACGGCCAAAACGGGGTCACTAGAGTTCCTATCGCGGCTTGTACATATAGGTAGTGGAGAACCTTGGAAATAATACAGACTGGAGGTACGACCAGGCAATTTTCTTTCTCTAGATTCTGGGCAAAGAAATATACCCCTTCCGAACCTGGGTTCCAAAATCTCGAGTAAATCTTAGTAATTCGCGTTATAGTAGGTGACAAGGCAATCTACTGTGTGAGGACCCCATAGCTGCTCTATAGGGTTTGGAAGAACTCGTTTGAAATTTGCCAATCGTCTTGGTCGATTAATTTGCTAATTACATCTGCTTGTTGGTTTTCGGATTGAGGTATCCACTCTATATCTAGATTTAGATGTTTACATTCTGTCTTCTTTATAGCCTATGAAAAAGATAATGAGAGCAGCATCTACGAAAAAATGAATTCCGATTGGAAATATATCCCGGCTACCTGTGTTAAATTAATGTTTAAGCCTATCAGGCACGTAATCGGTACCGTATGAGTTGTTAATGACGTCGGGTGGGTGGGCGGGAAACTATACCTCTGAATTGATTTAGTCATTGTTGTTGGTCCACAAACGTGAGTGAGGCGTGAATGCGAGCATTTCGTTTAAGTACTAGGTTGAGGCCCCAGGGAATAGCACATTCCGAGATAAAAGACTGTTTATCTTATTCTACATGCCGAAGCAAAATACATTTACGTTCTAATTCACTTCGTTCAAACGAACGTAAAATATTTATCTTCTTTATTCCGAATATAAGAAATGACAACAGACGTGGTTGTATATGGTAGGTTCGCTTGTGGACCATTATTCTGAGCCTTCACAAAGTAATGTGAGTAATTATAATTCCTCTACAATTTACAAGTCCCGCTAGCTGAACGATTCACTTCAAAATAATAGCTTGTTACTGTATACTCGAGCTTATTACCCGTTAATTTAAGACCTCGACATTTTCTTACCTCGAAAAAGACGTTTTTCTGATGAACCCCCAGCTTATCTTGGTCTCTTGTTCTGCTTCAAGCTCCTGTTATCCTCCTTCTTTCTTTTCTCTGCGACGGCCTTCCTAGCCTTCTTTAACTTCTTGTCATCCTCTGAGTCTGATGCCAGCTCGTCCGACAAATATTCGTCAACCACCTTCCATCCATCTCTCGGTTCTTTATCCGCTATCTTAATCACTTTCTGTCTTCTTTTAATTTTGTTCATGCCTTCCTTAGTAAGGGCCTCTATGTTATCCTTATCGTCTGAATCGCCAATTCTGCGGAATAGGTCTTCTAGCCCCGCGTTGAATTCGAACTGTTTCTGGTTGCCCTTACTCTTGAGTTTGGATGCTTGCCTATCGGCTTTGGCCTTCTCTTCGGATCTTTTATCTTTGTCTTCGATTTTCTCTTCCAAATAGGACTTTAGTAGTGAAAGAACTTCTTCAGGGGAGCTGGTCTTGGTCCTTGATAAGTGTGCGGGCTTTTTGGTCCTCTTGCTAGCCATTTGGGTTGGTTCCTCGTAGTTTTCTAGTTCTTGTTGAGACATAGTAAAACTATACCTCTGAATTGATTTAGTCATTGTTGTTGGTCCACATATCTTTGCGTCTGGTATTGTAATAATGGAATTGACTAGAAAATCGGAACTGCTCATTTAATAGGTATATGCCCGGGCTAGACTATTTAGGCATTTGTATACCAGCATACAATTCTACGGAACATTTCTGCCAAAAGGATGAGGAGGAAGTTAGATTGAATTCATTTTGTCTTTTTTTTTCTGCCTTCAATGATTGCAGCAGTGCGCCTCTGCAACCTGTCTAGGTACTCTTTCCTAGTGTTTAAACTGCATCCATGCATTTCAAACGCAAGAGCAATAATCAACAAGTGGAAGTATCACTGAGCATTAAATACAAAGTGATACATGCATCAGTCTTGCGTGCCATCCGAAGCATAAAACAAGCACCCCCTGCAACGTGTGGGTTGTCTTGGATGAAACTCGCTTGCAATGCAATATCACATTGAATGCGCGAGTTGACCCTACTCCCCACTGGGAATAAGAACAATAAGATTAGCATAACAATAAACCTGCCCTGAAAGACTAGGATTTTTCAATTGTATAAATCGAGTGACGCTTAGTTAGTCTACGTATAGGAATTACCATTTATAGCTTAGGGGCTGGTTCTCTCCTCCCTTCGGACGAGCTGGGTGTGGGGAACGGAGAGCGCGTGAGTTTTTTCTTTTTTTAATTTTGTCTTTTCTTTTTCTGATAAAAACAGCCTTTCTCATTCGAAACGTTTACAAACTAAAATTATTGAACTTTTACATCCCATGTTGTACATATTTATTTTATGAATAAATATTTAAGCAGAAATTAAAATGCCTGCAGTTCAACATAGCTGGTTTAAGTGGGGCTCTGCACAAAACATACATCACATTGCGTTTACATATATAAAGATATAACTATAACTATAAATGATTATGAATGTATATAGATCAATTAATATATACTAATGAAAATATAAGAACTGTGTTTAGTTACGAAAAAAGGACTCAGTAAGTGCCTGTTTAAAAGGCATCAAAGCTGAGATATTACGTATATTGGCAGGCAGGGAATTCCATGTTTTTGCCCCGTTGTAGCAAAACGAAGATTCAAAATTTGGCAAAGATTGGTACTTAGCAGTTCTTGCTAACGGTAAGCGAATCTGCAGATCTTTGCGTCTGGTATTGTAATAATGGAATTGACTAGAAAATCGGAACTGCTCATTTAATAGGTATATGCCCGGGCTAGACTATTTAGGCATTTGTATACCAGCATACAATTCTACGGAACATTTCTGCCAAAAGGATGAGGAGGAAGTTAGATTGAATTCATTTTGTCTTTTTTTTTTTCTGCCTTCAATGATTGCAGCAGTGCGCCTCTGCAACCTGTCTAGGTACTCTTTCCTAGTGTTTAAACTGCATCCATGCATTTCAAACGCAAGAGCAATAATCAACAAGTGGAAGTATCACTGAGCATTAAATACAAAGTGATACATGCATCAGCCTTGCGTGCCATCCGAAGCATAAAACAAGCACCCCCTGCAACGTGTGGGTTGTCTTGGATGAAACTCGCTTGCAATGCAATATCACATTGAATGCGCGAGTTGACCCTACTCCCCACTGGGAATAAGAACAATAAGATTAGCATAACAATAAACCTGCCCTGAAAGACTAGGATTTTTCAATTGTATTAATCGAGTGACGCTTAGTTAGTCTACGTATAGGAATTACCATTTATAGCTTAGGGGCTGGTTCTCTCCTCCCTTCGGACGAGCTGGGTGTGGGGAACGGAGAGCGCGTGAGTTTTTTCTTTTTTTAATTTTGTCTTTTCTTTTTCTGATAAAAACAGCCTTTCTCATTCGAAACGTTTACAAACTAAAATTATTGAACTTTTACATCCCATGTTGTACATATTTATTTTATGAATAAATATTTAAGCAGAAATTAAAATGCCTGCAGTTCAACATAGCTGGTTTAAGTGGGGCTCTGCACAAAACATACATCACATTGCGTTTACATATATAAAGATATAACTATAACTATAAATGATTATGAATGTATATAGATCAATTAATATATACTAATGAAAATATAAGAACTGTGTTTAGTTACGAAAAAAGGACTCAGTAAGTGCCTGTTTAAAAGGCATCAAAGCTGAGATATTACGTATATTGGCAGGCAGGGAATTCCATGTTTTTGCCCCGTTGTAGCAAAACGAAGATTCAAAAGTTTGCGAAGATTGGTACTTAGCAGTTCTTGCTAACGGTAAGCGAATCTGCAGATCTTTGCGTCTGGTATTGTAAAAATGGAATTGACTAGAAAATCGGAACTGCTCATTTAATAAGTATATGCCCGGGCTAGACTATTTAGGCATTTGTATACCAGCATACAATTCTACGGAACATTTCTGCCAAAAGGATGAGGAGGAAGTTAGATTGAATTCATTTTGTCTTTTTTTTTCTGCCTTCAATGATTGCAGCAGTGCGCCTCTGCAACCTGTCTAGGTACTCTTTCCTAGTGTTTAAACTGCATCCATGCATTTCAAACGCAAGAGCAATAATCAACAAGTGGAAGTATCACTGAGCATTAAATACAAAGTGATACATGCATCAGTCTTGCGTGCCATCCGAAGCATAAAACAAGCACCCCCTGCAACGTGTGGGTTGTCTTGGATGAAACTCGCTTGCAATGCAATATCACATTGAATGCGCGAGTTGACCCTACTCCCCACTGGGAATAAGAACAATAAGATTAGCATAACAATAAACCTGCCCTGAAAGACTAGGATTTTTCAATTGTATTAATCGAGTGACGCTTAGTTAGTCTACGTATAGGAATTACCATTTATAGCTTAGGGGCTGGTTCTCTCCTCCCTTCGGACGAGCTGGGTGTGGGGAACGGAGAGCGCGTGAGTTTTTTCTTTTTTTAATTTTGTCTTTTCTTTTTCTGATAAAAACAGCCTTTCTCATTCGAAACGTTTACAAACTAAAATTATTGAACTTTTACATCCCATGTTGTACATATTTATTTTATGAATAAATATTTAAGCAGAAATTAAAATGCCTGCAGTTCAACATAGCTGGTTTAAGTGGGGCTCTGCACAAAACATACATCACATTGCGTTTACATATATAAAGATATAACTATAACTATAAATGATTATGAATGTATATAGATCAATTAATATATACTAATGAAAATATAAGAACTGTGTTTAGTTACGAAAAAAGGACTCAGTAAGTGCCTGTTTAAAAGGCATCAAAGCTGAGATATTACGTATATTGGCAGGCAGGGAATTCCATGTTTTTGCCCCGTTGTAGCAAAACGAAGATTCAAAATTTGGCAAAGATTGGTACTTAGCAGTTCTTTCTAACGGTAAGCGAATCTGCAGATCTTTGCGTCTGGTATTGTAATAATGGAATTGACTAGAAAATCGGAACTGCTCATTTAATAGGTATATGCCCGGGCTAGACTATTTAGGCATTTGTATACCAGCATACAATTCTACGGAACATTTCTGCCAAAAGGATGAGGAGGAAGTTAGATTGAATTCATTTTGTCTTTTTTTTTTCTGCCTTCAATGATTGCAGCAGTGCGCCTCTGCAACCTGTCTAGGTACTCTTTCCTAGTGTTTAAAATGCATCCATGCATTTCAAACGCAAGAGCAATAATCAACAAGTGGAAGTATCACTGAGCATTAAATACAAAGTGATACATGCATCAGTCTTGCGTGCCATCCGAAGCATAAAACAAGCACCCCCTGCAACGTGTGGGTTGTCTTGGATGAAACTCGCTTGCAATGCAATATCACATTGAATGCGCGAGTTGACCCTACTCCCCACTGGGAATAAGAACAATAAGATTAGCATAACAATAAACCTGCCCTGAAAGACTAGGATTTTTCAATTGTATTAATCGAGTGACGCTTAGTTAGTCTACGTATAGGAATTACCATTTATAGCTTAGGGGCTGGTTCTCTCCTCCCTTCGGACGAGCTGGGTGTGGGGAACGGAGAGCGCGTGAGTTTTTTCTTTTTTTAATTTTGTCTTTTCTTTTTCTGATAAAAACAGCCTTTCTCATTCGAAACGTTTACAAACTAAAATTATTGAACTTTTACATCCCATGTTGTACATATTTATTTTATGAATAAATATTTAAGCAGAAATTAAAATGCCTGCAGTTCAACATAGCTGGTTTAAGTGGGGCTCTGCACAAAACATACATCACATTGCGTTTACATATATAAAGATATAACTATAACTATAAATGATTATGAATGTATATAGATCAATTAATATATACTAATGAAAATATAAGAACTGTGTTTAGTTACGAAAAAAGGACTCAGTAAGTGCCTGTTTAAAAGGCATCAAAGCTGAGATATTACGTATATTGGCAGGCAGGGAATTCCATGTTTTTGCCCCGTTGTAGCAAAACGAAGATTCAAAAGTTTGCGAAGATTGGTACTTAGCAGTTCTTGCTAACGGTAAGCGAATCTGCAGATCTTTGCGTCTGGTATTGTAAAAATGGAATTGACTAGAAAATCGGAACTGCTCATTTAATAAGTATATGCCCGGGCTAGACTATTTAGGCATTTGTATACCAGCATACAATTCTACGGAACATTTCTGCCAAAAGGATGAGGAGGAAGTTAGATTGAATTCATTTTGTCTTTTTTTTCTGCCTTCAATGATTGCAGCAGTGCGCCTCTGCAACCTGTCTAGGTACTCTTTCCTAGTGTTTAAACTGCATCCATGCATTTCAAACGCAAGAGCAATAATCAACAAGTGGAAGTATCACTGAGCATTAAATACAAAGTGATACATGCATCAGTCTTGCGTGCCATCCGAAGCATAAAACAAGCACCCCCTGCAACGTGTGGGTTGTCTTGGATGAAACTCGCTTGCAATGCAATATCACATTGAATGCGCGAGTTGACCCTACTCCCCACTGGGAATAAGAACAATAAGATTAGCATAACAATAAACCTGCCCTGAAAGACTAGGATTTTTCAATTGTATTAATCGAGTGACGCTTAGTTAGTCTACGTATAGGAATTACCATTTATAGCTTAGGGGCTGGTTCTCTCCTGCCTTCGGACGATCTGGGTGTGGGGAACGGAGAGCGCGTGAGTTTTTTCTTTTTTTAATTTTGTCTTTTCTTTTTCTGATAAAAACAGCCTTTCTCATTCGAAACGTTTACAAACTAAAATTATTGAACTTTTACATCCCATGTTGTACATATTTATTTTATGAATAAATATTTAAGCAGAAATTAAAATGCCTGCAGTTCAACATAGCTGGTTTAAGTGGGGCTCTGCACAAAACATACATCACATTGCGTTTACATATATAAAGATATAACTATAACTATAAATGATTATGAATGTATATAGATCAATTAATATATACTAATGAAAATATAAGAACTGTGTTTAGTTACGAAAAAAGGACTCAGTAAGTGCCTGTTTAAAAGGCATCAAAGCTGAGATATTACGTATATTGGCAGGCAGGGAATTCCATGTTTTTGCCCCGTTGTAGCAAAACGAAGATTCAAAATTTGGCAAAGATTGGTACTTAGCAGTTCTTGCTAACGGTAAGCGAATCTGCAGATCTTTGCGTCTGGTATTGTAATAATGGAATTGACTAGAAAATCGGAACTGCTCATTTAATAGGTATATGCCCGGGCTAGACTATTTAGGCATTTGTATACCAGCATACAATTCTACGGAACATTTCTGCCAAAAGGATGAGGAGGAAGTTAGATTGAATTCATTTTGTCTTTTTTTTTTCTGCCTTCAATGATTGCAGCAGTGCGCCTCTGCAACCTGTCTAGGTACTCTTTCCTAGTGTTTAAAATGCATCCATGCATTTCAAACGCAAGAGCAATAATCAACAAGTGGAAGTATCACTGAGCATTAAATACAAAGTGATACATGCATCAGTCTTGCGTGCCATCCGAAGCATAAAACAAGCACCCCCTGCAACGTGTGGGTTGTCTTGGATGAAACTCGCTTGCAATGCAATATCACATTGAATGCGCGAGTTGACCCTACTCCCCACTGGGAATAAGAACAATAAGATTAGCATAACAATAAACCTGCCCTGAAAGACTAGGATTTTTCAATTGTATTAATCGAGTGACGCTTAGTTAGTCTACGTATAGGAATTACCATTTATAGCTTAGGGGCTGGTTCTCTCCTCCCTTCGGACGAGCTGGGTGTGGGGAACGGAGAGCGCGTGAGTTTTTTCTTTTTTTAATTTTGTCTTTTCTTTTTCTGATAAAAACAGCCTTTCTCATTCGAAACGTTTACAAACTAAAATTATTGAACTTTTACATCCCATGTTGTACATATTTATTTTATGAATAAATATTTAAGCAGAAATTAAAATGCCTGCAGTTCAACATAGCTGGTTTAAGTGGGGCTCTGCACAAAACATACATCACATTGCGTTTACATATATAAAGATATAACTATAACTATAAATGATTATGAATGTATATAGATCAATTAATATATACTAATGAAAATATAAGAACTGTGTTTAGTTACGAAAAAAGGACTCAGTAAGTGCCTGTTTAAAAGGCATCAAAGCTGAGATATTACGTATATTGGCAGGCAGGGAATTCCATGTTTTTGCCCCGTTGTAGCAAAACGAAGATTCAAAAGTTTGCGAAGATTGGTACTTAGCAGTTCTTGCTAACGGTAAGCGAATCTGCAGATCTTTGCGTCTGGTATTGTAAAAATGGAATTGACTAGAAAATCGGAACTGCTCATTTAATAAGTATATGCCCGGGCTAGACTATTTAGGCATTTGTATACCAGCATACAATTCTACGGAACATTTCTGCCAAAAGGATGAGGAGGAAGTTAGATTGAATTCATTTTGTCTTTTTTTTCTGCCTTCAATGATTGCAGCAGTGCGCCTCTGCAACCTGTCTAGGTACTCTTTCCTAGTGTTTAAACTGCATCCATGCATTTCAAACGCAAGAGCAATAATCAACAAGTGGAAGTATCACTGAGCATTAAATACAAAGTGATACATGCATCAGTCTTGCGTGCCATCCGAAGCATAAAACAAGCACCCCCTGCAACGTGTGGGTTGTCTTGGATGAAACTCGCTTGCAATGCAATATCACATTGAATGCGCGAGTTGACCCTACTCCCCACTGGGAATAAGAACAATAAGATTAGCATAACAATAAACCTGCCCTGAAAGACTAGGATTTTTCAATTGTATTAATCGAGTGACGCTTAGTTAGTCTACGTATAGGAATTACCATTTATAGCTTAGGGGCTGGTTCTCTCCTGCCTTCGGACGATCTGGGTGTGGGGAACGGAGAGCGCGTGAGTTTTTTCTTTTTTTAATTTTGTCTTTTCTTTTTCTGATAAAAACAGCCTTTCTCATTCGAAACGTTTACAAACTAAAATTATTGAACTTTTACATCCCATGTTGTACATATTTATTTTATGAATAAATATTTAAGCAGAAATTAAAATGCCTGCAGTTCAACATAGCTGGTTTAAGTGGGGCTCTGCACAAAACATACATCACATTGCGTTTACATATATAAAGATATAACTATAACTATAAATGATTATGAATGTATATAGATCAATTAATATATACTAATGAAAATATAAGAACTGTGTTTAGTTACGAAAAAAGGACTCAGTAAGTGCCTGTTTAAAAGGCATCAAAGCTGAGATATTACGTATATTGGCAGGCAGGGAATTCCATGTTTTTGCCCCGTTGTAGCAAAACGAAGATTCAAAATTTGGCAAAGATTGGTACTTAGCAGTTCTTGCTAACGGTAAGCGAATCTGCAGATCTTTGCGTCTGGTATTGTAATAATGGAATTGACTAGAAAATCGGAACTGCTCATTTAATAGGTATATGCCCGGGCTAGACTATTTAGGCATTTGTATACCAGCATACAATTCTACGGAACATTTCTGCCAAAAGGATGAGGAGGAAGTTAGATTGAATTCATTTTGTCTTTTTTTTTTCTGCCTTCAATGATTGCAGCAGTGCGCCTCTGCAACCTGTCTAGGTACTCTTTCCTAGTGTTTAAAATGCATCCATGCATTTCAAACGCAAGAGCAATAATCAACAAGTGGAAGTATCACTGAGCATTAAATACAAAGTGATACATGCATCAGTCTTGCGTGCCATCCGAAGCATAAAACAAGCACCCCCTGCAACGTGTGGGTTGTCTTGGATGAAACTCGCTTGCAATGCAATATCACATTGAATGCGCGAGTTGACCCTACTCCCCACTGGGAATAAGAACAATAAGATTAGCATAACAATAAACCTGCCCTGAAAGACTAGGATTTTTCAATTGTATTAATCGAGTGACGCTTAGTTAGTCTACGTATAGGAATTACCATTTATAGCTTAGGGGCTGGTTCTCTCCTCCCTTCGGACGAGCTGGGTGTGGGGAACGGAGAGCGCGTGAGTTTTTTCTTTTTTTAATTTTGTCTTTTCTTTTTCTGATAAAAACAGCCTTTCTCATTCGAAACGTTTACAAACTAAAATTATTGAACTTTTACATCCCATGTTGTACATATTTATTTTATGAATAAATATTTAAGCAGAAATTAAAATGCCTGCAGTTCAACATAGCTGGTTTAAGTGGGGCTCTGCACAAAACATACATCACATTGCGTTTACATATATAAAGATATAACTATAACTATAAATGATTATGAATGTATATAGATCAATTAATATATACTAATGAAAATATAAGAACTGTGTTTAGTTACGAAAAAAGGACTCAGTAAGTGCCTGTTTAAAAGGCATCAAAGCTGAGATATTACGTATATTGGCAGGCAGGGAATTCCATGTTTTTGCCCCGTTGTAGCAAAACGAAGATTCAAAATTTGGCAAAGATTGGTACTTAGCAGTTCTTGCTAACGGTAAGCGAATCTGCAGATCTTTGCGTCTGGTATTGTAAAAATGGAATTGACTAGAAAATCGGAACTGCTCATTTAATAGGTATATGCCCGGGCTAGACTATTTAGGCATTTGTATACCAGCATACAATTCTACGGAACATTTCTGCCAAAAGGATGAGGAGGAAGTTAGATTGAATTCATTTTGTCTTTTTTTTTTCTGCCTTCAATGATTGCAGCAGTGCGCCTCTGCAACCTGTCTAGGTACTCTTTCCTAGTGTTTAAAATGCATCCATGCATTTCAAACGCAAGAGCAATAATCAACAAGTGGAAGTATCACTGAGCATTAAATACAAAGTGATACATGCATCAGTCTTGCGTGCCATCCGAAGCATAAAACAAGCACCCCCTGCAACGTGTGGGTTGTCTTGGATGAAACTCGCTTGCAATGCAATATCACATTGAATGCGCGAGTTGACCCTACTCCCCACTGGGAATAAGAACAATAAGATTAGCATAACAATAAACCTGCCCTGAAAGACTAGGATTTTTCAATTGTATTAATCGAGTGACGCTTAGTTAGTCTACGTATAGGAATTACCATTTATAGCTTAGGGGCTGGTTCTCTCCTCCCTTCGGACGAGCTGGGTGTGGGGAACGGAGAGCGCGTGAGTTTTTTCTTTTTTTAATTTTGTCTTTTCTTTTTCTGATAAAAACAGCCTTTCTCATTCGAAACGTTTACAAACTAAAATTATTGAACTTTTACATCCCATGTTGTACATATTTATTTTATGAATAAATATTTAAGCAGAAATTAAAATGCCTGCAGTTCAACATAGCTGGTTTAAGTGGGGCTCTGCACAAAACATACATCACATTGCGTTTACATATATAAAGATATAACTATAACTATAAATGATTATGAATGTATATAGATCAATTAATATATACTAATGAAAATATAAGAACTGTGTTTAGTTACGAAAAAAGGACTCAGTAAGTGCCTGTTTAAAAGGCATCAAAGCTGAGATATTACGTATATTGGCAGGCAGGGAATTCCATGTTTTTGCTCCGTTGTAGCAAAACGAAGATTCAAAAGTTTGCGAAGATTGGTACTTAGCAGTTCTTGCTAACGGTAAGCGAATCTGCAGATCTTTGCGTCTGGTATTGTAAAAATGGAATTGACTAGAAAATCGGAACTGCTCATTTAATAGGTATATGCCCGGGCTAGACTATTTAGGCATTTGTATACCAGCATACAATTCTACGGAACATTTCTGCCAAAAGGATGAGGAGGAAGTTAGATTGAATTCATTTTGTCTTTTTTTTTTCTGCCTTCAATGATTGCAGCAGTGCGCCTCTGCAACCTGTCTAGGTACTCTTTCCTAGTGTTTAAAATGCATCCATGCATTTCAAACGCAAGAGCAATAATCAACAAGTGGAAGTATCACTGAGCATTAAATACAAAGTGATACATGCATCAGTCTTGCGTGCCATCCGAAGCATAAAACAAGCACCCCCTGCAACGTGTGGGTTGTCTTGGATGAAACTCGCTTGCAATGCAATATCACATTGAATGCGCGAGTTGACCCTACTCCCCACTGGGAATAAGAACAATAAGATTAGCATAACAATAAACCTGCCCTGAAAGACTAGGATTTTTCAATTGTATTAATCGAGTGACGCTTAGTTAGTCTACGTATAGGAATTACCATTTATAGCTTAGGGGCTGGTTCTCTCCTCCCTTCGGACGAGCTGGGTGTGGGGAACGGAGAGCGCGTGAGTTTTTTCTTTTTTTAATTTTGTCTTTTCTTTTTCTGATAAAAACAGCCTTTCTCATTCGAAACGTTTACAAACTAAAATTATTGAACTTTTACATCCCATGTTGTACATATTTATTTTATGAATAAATATTTAAGCAGAAATTAAAATGCCTGCAGTTCAACATAGCTGGTTTAAGTGGGGCTCTGCACAAAACATACATCACATTGCGTTTACATATATAAAGATATAACTATAACTATAAATGATTATGAATGTATATAGATCAATTAATATATACTAATGAAAATATAAGAACTGTGTTTAGTTACGAAAAAAGGACTCAGTAAGTGCCTGTTTAAAAGGCATCAAAGCTGAGATATTACGTATATTGGCAGGCAGGGAATTCCATGTTTTTGCCCCGTTGTAGCAAAACGAAGATTCAAAATTTGGCAAAGATTGGTACTTAGCAGTTCTTGCTAACGGTAAGCGAATCTGCAGATCTTTGCGTCTGGTATTGTAATAATGGAATTGACTAGAAAATCGGAACTGCTCATTTAATAGGTATATGCCCGGGCTAGACTATTTAGGCATTTGTATACCAGCATACAATTCTACGGAACATTTCTGCCAAAAGGATGAGGAGGAAGTTAGATTGAATTCATTTTGTCTTTTTTTTTTCTGCCTTCAATGATTGCAGCAGTGCGCCTCTGCAACCTGTCTAGGTACTCTTTCCTAGTGTTTAAAATGCATCCATGCATTTCAAACGCAAGAGCAATAATCAACAAGTGGAAGTATCACTGAGCATTAAATACAAAGTGATACATGCATCAGTCTTGCGTGCCATCCGAAGCATAAAACAAGCACCCCCTGCAACGTGTGGGTTGTCTTGGATGAAACTCGCTTGCAATGCAATATCACATTGAATGCGCGAGTTGACCCTACTCCCCACTGGGAATAAGAACAATAAGATTAGCATAACAATAAACCTGCCCTGAAAGACTAGGATTTTTCAATTGTATTAATCGAGTGACGCTTAGTTAGTCTACGTATAGGAATTACCATTTATAGCTTAGGGGCTGGTTCTCTCCTCCCTTCGGACGAGCTGGGTGTGGGGAACGGAGAGCGCGTGAGTTTTTTCTTTTTTTAATTTTGTCTTTTCTTTTTCTGATAAAAACAGCCTTTCTCATTCGAAACGTTTACAAACTAAAATTATTGAACTTTTACATCCCATGTTGTACATATTTATTTTATGAATAAATATTTCAGCAGAAATTAAAATGCCTGCAGTTCAACATAGCTGGTTTAAATGGGGCTCTGCACAAAACATACATCACATTGCGTTTACATATATAAAGATATAACTATAACTATAAATGATTATGAATGTATATAGATCAATTAATATATACTAATGAAAATATAAGAACTGTGTTTAGTTACGAAAAAAGGACTCAGTAAGTGCCTGTTTAAAAGGCATCAAAGCTGAGATATTACGTATATTGGCAGGCAGGGAATTCCATGTTTTTGCCCCGTTGTAGCAAAACGAAGATTCAAAAGTTTGCGAAGATTGGTACTTAGCAGTTCTTGCTAACGGTAAGCGAATCTGCAGATCTTTGCGTCTGGTATTGTAAAAATGGAATTGACTAGAAAATCGGAACTGCTCATTTAATAAGTATATGCCCGGGCTAGACTATTTAGGCATTTGTATACCAGCATACAATTCTACGGAACATTTCTGCCAAAAGGATGAGGAGGAAGTTAGATTGAATTCATTTTGTCTTTTTTTTCTGCCTTCAATGATTGCAGCAGTGCGCCTCTGCAACCTGTCTAGGTACTCTTTCCTAGTGTTTAAACTGCATCCATGCATTTCAAACGCAAGAGCAATAATCAACAAGTGGAAGTATCACTGAGCATTAAATACAAAGTGATACATGCATCAGTCTTGCGTGCCATCCGAAGCATAAAACAAGCACCCCCTGCAACGTGTGGGTTGTCTTGGATGAAACTCGCTTGCAATGCAATATCACATTGAATGCGCGAGTTGACCCTACTCCCCACTGGGAATAAGAACAATAAGATTAGCATAACAATAAACCTGCCCTGAAAGACTAGGATTTTTCAATTGTATTAATCGAGTGACGCTTAGTTAGTCTACGTATAGGAATTACCATTTATAGCTTAGGGGCTGGTTCTCTCCTGCCTTCGGACGATCTGGGTGTGGGGAACGGAGAGCGCGTGAGTTTTTTCTTTTTTTAATTTTGTCTTTTCTTTTTCTGATAAAAACAGCCTTTCTCATTCGAAACGTTTACAAACTAAAATTATTGAACTTTTACATCCCATGTTGTACATATTTATTTTATGAATAAATATTTAAGCAGAAATTAAAATGCCTGCAGTTCAACATAGCTGGTTTAAGTGGGGCTCTGCACAAAACATACATCACATTGCGTTTACATATATAAAGATATAACTATAACTATAAATGATTATGAATGTATATAGATCAATTAATATATACTAATGAAAATATAAGAACTGTGTTTAGTTACGAAAAAAGGACTCAGTAAGTGCCTGTTTAAAAGGCATCAAAGCTGAGATATTACGTATATTGGCAGGCAGGGAATTCCATGTTTTTGCCCCGTTGTAGCAAAACGAAGATTCAAAATTTGGCAAAGATTGGTACTTAGCAGTTCTTGCTAACGGTAAGCGAATCTGCAGATCTTTGCGTCTGGTATTGTAATAATGGAATTGACTAGAAAATCGGAACTGCTCATTTAATAGGTATATGCCCGGGCTAGACTATTTAGGCATTTGTATACCAGCATACAATTCTACGGAACATTTCTGCCAAAAGGATGAGGAGGAAGTTAGATTGAATTCATTTTGTCTTTTTTTTTTCTGCCTTCAATGATTGCAGCAGTGCGCCTCTGCAACCTGTCTAGGTACTCTTTCCTAGTGTTTAAAATGCATCCATGCATTTCAAACGCAAGAGCAATAATCAACAAGTGGAAGTATCACTGAGCATTAAATACAAAGTGATACATGCATCAGTCTTGCGTGCCATCCGAAGCATAAAACAAGCACCCCCTGCAACGTGTGGGTTGTCTTGGATGAAACTCGCTTGCAATGCAATATCACATTGAATGCGCGAGTTGACCCTACTCCCCACTGGGAATAAGAACAATAAGATTAGCATAACAATAAACCTGCCCTGAAAGACTAGGATTTTTCAATTGTATTAATCGAGTGACGCTTAGTTAGTCTACGTATAGGAATTACCATTTATAGCTTAGGGGCTGGTTCTCTCCTCCCTTCGGACGAGCTGGGTGTGGGGAACGGAGAGCGCGTGAGTTTTTTCTTTTTTTAATTTTGTCTTTTCTTTTTCTGATAAAAACAGCCTTTCTCATTCGAAACGTTTACAAACTAAAATTATTGAACTTTTACATCCCATGTTGTACATATTTATTTTATGAATAAATATTTAAGCAGAAATTAAAATGCCTGCAGTTCAACATAGCTGGTTTAAGTGGGGCTCTGCACAAAACATACATCACATTGCGTTTACATATATAAAGATATAACTATAACTATAAATGATTATGAATGTATATAGATCAATTAATATATACTAATGAAAATATAAGAACTGTGTTTAGTTACGAAAAAAGGACTCAGTAAGTGCCTGTTTAAAAGGCATCAAAGCTGAGATATTACGTATATTGGCAGGCAGGGAATTCCATGTTTTTGCCCCGTTGTAGCAAAACGAAGATTCAAAAGTTTGCGAAGATTGGTACTTAGCAGTTCTTGCTAACGGTAAGCGAATCTGCAGATCTTTGCGTCTGGTATTGTAAAAATGGAATTGACTAGAAAATCGGAACTGCTCATTTAATAAGTATATGCCCGGGCTAGACTATTTAGGCATTTGTATACCAGCATACAATTCTACGGAACATTTCTGCCAAAAGGATGAGGAGGAAGTTAGATTGAATTCATTTTGTCTTTTTTTTTCTGCCTTCAATGATTGCAGCAGTGCGCCTCTGCAACCTGTCTAGGTACTCTTTCCTAGTGTTTAAACTGCATCCATGCATTTCAAACGCAAGAGCAATAATCAACAAGTGGAAGTATCACTGAGCATTAAATACAAAGTGATACATGCATCAGTCTTGCGTGCCATCCGAAGCATAAAACAAGCACCCCCTGCAACGTGTGGGTTGTCTTGGATGAAACTCGCTTGCAATGCAATATCACATTGAATGCGCGAGTTGACCCTACTCCCCACTGGGAATAAGAACAATAAGATTAGCATAACAATAAACCTGCCCTGAAAGACTAGGATTTTTCAATTGTATTAATCGAGTGACGCTTAGTTAGTCTACGTATAGGAATTACCATTTATAGCTTAGGGGCTGGTTCTCTCCTGCCTTCGGACGATCTGGGTGTGGGGAACGGAGAGCGCGTGAGTTTTTTCTTTTTTTAATTTTGTCTTTTCTTTTTCTGATAAAAACAGCCTTTCTCATTCGAAACGTTTACAAACTAAAATTATTGAACTTTTACATCCCATGTTGTACATATTTATTTTATGAATAAATATTTAAGCAGAAATTAAAATGCCTGCAGTTCAACATAGCTGGTTTAAGTGGGGCTCTGCACAAAACATACATCACATTGCGTTTACATATATAAAGATATAACTATAACTATAAATGATTATGAATGTATATAGATCAATTAATATATACTAATGAAAATATAAGAACTGTGTTTAGTTACGAAAAAAGGACTCAGTAAGTGCCTGTTTAAAAGGCATCAAAGCTGAGATATTACGTATATTGGCAGGCAGGGAATTCCATGTTTTTGCCCCGTTGTAGCAAAACGAAGATTCAAAATTTGGCAAAGATTGGTACTTAGCAGTTCTTGCTAACGGTAAGCGAATCTGCAGATCTTTGCGTCTGGTATTGTAATAATGGAATTGACTAGAAAATCGGAACTGCTCATTTAATAGGTATATGCCCGGGCTAGACTATTTAGGCATTTGTATACCAGCATACAATTCTACGGAACATTTCTGCCAAAAGGATGAGGAGGAAGTTAGATTGAATTCATTTTGTCTTTTTTTTTTCTGCCTTCAATGATTGCAGCAGTGCGCCTCTGCAACCTGTCTAGGTACTCTTTCCTAGTGTTTAAAATGCATCCATGCATTTCAAACGCAAGAGCAATAATCAACAAGTGGAAGTATCACTGAGCATTAAATACAAAGTGATACATGCATCAGTCTTGCGTGCCATCCGAAGCATAAAACAAGCACCCCCTGCAACGTGTGGGTTGTCTTGGATGAAACTCGCTTGCAATGCAATATCACATTGAATGCGCGAGTTGACCCTACTCCCCACTGGGAATAAGAACAATAAGATTAGCATAACAATAAACCTGCCCTGAAAGACTAGGATTTTTCAATTGTATTAATCGAGTGACGCTTAGTTAGTCTACGTATAGGAATTACCATTTATAGCTTAGGGGCTGGTTCTCTCCTCCCTTCGGACGAGCTGGGTGTGGGGAACGGAGAGCGCGTGAGTTTTTTCTTTTTTTAATTTTGTCTTTTCTTTTTCTGATAAAAACAGCCTTTCTCATTCGAAACGTTTACAAACTAAAATTATTGAACTTTTACATCCCATGTTGTACATATTTATTTTATGAATAAATATTTCAGCAGAAATTAAAATGCCTGCAGTTCAACATAGCTGGTTTAAATGGGGCTCTGCACAAAACATACATCACATTGCGTTTACATATATAAAGATATAACTATAACTATAAATGATTATGAATGTATATAGATCAATTAATATATACTAATGAAAATATAAGAACTGTGTTTAGTTACGAAAAAAGGACTCAGTAAGTGCCTGTTTAAAAGGCATCAAAGCTGAGATATTACGTATATTGGCAGGCAGGGAATTCCATGTTTTTGCCCCGTTGTAGCAAAACGAAGATTCAAAAGTTTGCGAAGATTGGTACTTAGCAGTTCTTGCTAACGGTAAGCGAATCTGCAGATCTTTGCGTCTGGTATTGTAAAAATGGAATTGACTAGAAAATCGGAACTGCTCATTTAATAAGTATATGCCCGGGCTAGACTATTTAGGCATTTGTATACCAGCATACAATTCTACGGAACATTTCTGCCAAAAGGATGAGGAGGAAGTTAGATTGAATTCATTTTGTCTTTTTTTTCTGCCTTCAATGATTGCAGCAGTGCGCCTCTGCAACCTGTCTAGGTACTCTTTCCTAGTGTTTAAACTGCATCCATGCATTTCAAACGCAAGAGCAATAATCAACAAGTGGAAGTATCACTGAGCATTAAATACAAAGTGATACATGCATCAGTCTTGCGTGCCATCCGAAGCATAAAACAAGCACCCCCTGCAACGTGTGGGTTGTCTTGGATGAAACTCGCTTGCAATGCAATATCACATTGAATGCGCGAGTTGACCCTACTCCCCACTGGGAATAAGAACAATAAGATTAGCATAACAATAAACCTGCCCTGAAAGACTAGGATTTTTCAATTGTATTAATCGAGTGACGCTTAGTTAGTCTACGTATAGGAATTACCATTTATAGCTTAGGGGCTGGTTCTCTCCTGCCTTCGGACGATCTGGGTGTGGGGAACGGAGAGCGCGTGAGTTTTTTCTTTTTTTAATTTTGTCTTTTCTTTTTCTGATAAAAACAGCCTTTCTCATTCGAAACGTTTACAAACTAAAATTATTGAACTTTTACATCCCATGTTGTACATATTTATTTTATGAATAAATATTTAAGCAGAAATTAAAATGCCTGCAGTTCAACATAGCTGGTTTAAGTGGGGCTCTGCACAAAACATACATCACATTGCGTTTACATATATAAAGATATAACTATAACTATAAATGATTATGAATGTATATAGATCAATTAATATATACTAATGAAAATATAAGAACTGTGTTTAGTTACGAAAAAAGGACTCAGTAAGTGCCTGTTTAAAAGGCATCAAAGCTGAGATATTACGTATATTGGCAGGCAGGGAATTCCATGTTTTTGCCCCGTTGTAGCAAAACGAAGATTCAAAATTTGGCAAAGATTGGTACTTAGCAGTTCTTGCTAACGGTAAGCGAATCTGCAGATCTTTGCGTCTGGTATTGTAATAATGGAATTGACTAGAAAATCGGAACTGCTCATTTAATAGGTATATGCCCGGGCTAGACTATTTAGGCATTTGTATACCAGCATACAATTCTACGGAACATTTCTGCCAAAAGGATGAGGAGGAAGTTAGATTGAATTCATTTTGTCTTTTTTTTTTCTGCCTTCAATGATTGCAGCAGTGCGCCTCTGCAACCTGTCTAGGTACTCTTTCCTAGTGTTTAAAATGCATCCATGCATTTCAAACGCAAGAGCAATAATCAACAAGTGGAAGTATCACTGAGCATTAAATACAAAGTGATACATGCATCAGTCTTGCGTGCCATCCGAAGCATAAAACAAGCACCCCCTGCAACGTGTGGGTTGTCTTGGATGAAACTCGCTTGCAATGCAATATCACATTGAATGCGCGAGTTGACCCTACTCCCCACTGGGAATAAGAACAATAAGATTAGCATAACAATAAACCTGCCCTGAAAGACTAGGATTTTTCAATTGTATTAATCGAGTGACGCTTAGTTAGTCTACGTATAGGAATTACCATTTATAGCTTAGGGGCTGGTTCTCTCCTCCCTTCGGACGAGCTGGGTGTGGGGAACGGAGAGCGCGTGAGTTTTTTCTTTTTTTAATTTTGTCTTTTCTTTTTCTGATAAAAACAGCCTTTCTCATTCGAAACGTTTACAAACTAAAATTATTGAACTTTTACATCCCATGTTGTACATATTTATTTTATGAATAAATATTTAAGCAGAAATTAAAATGCCTGCAGTTCAACATAGCTGGTTTAAGTGGGGCTCTGCACAAAACATACATCACATTGCGTTTACATATATAAAGATATAACTATAACTATAAATGATTATGAATGTATATAGATCAATTAATATATACTAATGAAAATATAAGAACTGTGTTTAGTTACGAAAAAAGGACTCAGTAAGTGCCTGTTTAAAAGGCATCAAAGCTGAGATATTACGTATATTGGCAGGCAGGGAATTCCATGTTTTTGCCCCGTTGTAGCAAAACGAAGATTCAAAATTTGGCAAAGATTGGTACTTAGCAGTTCTTGCTAACGGTAAGCGAATCTGCAGATCTTTGCGTCTGGTATTGTAAAAATGGAATTGACTAGAAAATCGGAACTGCTCATTTAATAGGTATATGCCCGGGCTAGACTATTTAGGCATTTGTATACCAGCATACAATTCTACGGAACATTTCTGCCAAAAGGATGAGGAGGAAGTTAGATTGAATTCATTTTGTCTTTTTTTTTTCTGCCTTCAATGATTGCAGCAGTGCGCCTCTGCAACCTGTCTAGGTACTCTTTCCTAGTGTTTAAAATGCATCCATGCATTTCAAACGCAAGAGCAATAATCAACAAGTGGAAGTATCACTGAGCATTAAATACAAAGTGATACATGCATCAGTCTTGCGTGCCATCCGAAGCATAAAACAAGCACCCCCTGCAACGTGTGGGTTGTCTTGGATGAAACTCGCTTGCAATGCAATATCACATTGAATGCGCGAGTTGACCCTACTCCCCACTGGGAATAAGAACAATAAGATTAGCATAACAATAAACCTGCCCTGAAAGACTAGGATTTTTCAATTGTATTAATCGAGTGACGCTTAGTTAGTCTACGTATAGGAATTACCATTTATAGCTTAGGGGCTGGTTCTCTCCTCCCTTCGGACGAGCTGGGTGTGGGGAACGGAGAGCGCGTGAGTTTTTTCTTTTTTTAATTTTGTCTTTTCTTTTTCTAATAAAAACAGCCTTTCTCATTCGAAACGTTTACAAACTAAAATTATTGAACTTTTACATCCCATGTTGTACATATTTATTTTATGAATAAATATTTAAGCAGAAATTAAAATGCCTGCAGTTCAACATAGCTGGTTTAAGTGGGGCTCTGCACAAAACATACATCACATTGCGTTTACATATATAAAGATATAACTATAACTATAAATGATTATGAATGTATATAGATCAATTAATATATACTAATGAAAATATAAGAACTGTGTTTAGTTACGAAAAAAGGACTCAGTAAGTGCCTGTTTAAAAGGCATCAAAGCTGAGATATTACGTATATTGGCAGGCAGGGAATTCCATGTTTTTGCCCCGTTGTAGCAAAACGAAGATTCAAAATTTGGCAAAGATTGGTACTTAGCAGTTCTTGCTAACGGTAAGCGAATCTGCAGATCTTTGCGTCTGGTATTGTAAAAATGGAATTGACTAGAAAATCGGAACTGCTCATTTAATAGGTATATGCCCGGGCTAGACTATTTAGGCATTTGTATACCAGCATACAATTCTACGGAACATTTCTGCCAAAAGGATGAGGAGGAAGTTAGATTGAATTCATTTTGTCTTTTTTTTTTCTGCCTTCAATGATTGCAGCAGTGCGCCTCTGCAACCTGTCTAGGTACTCTTTCCTAGTGTTTAAAATGCATCCATGCATTTCAAACGCAAGAGCAATAATCAACAAGTGGAAGTATCACTGAGCATTAAATACAAAGTGATACATGCATCAGTCTTGCGTGCCATCCGAAGCATAAAACAAGCACCCCCTGCAACGTGTGGGTTGTCTTGGATGAAACTCGCTTGCAATGCAATATCACATTGAATGCGCGAGTTGACCCTACTCCCCACTGGGAATAAGAACAATAAGATTAGCATAACAATAAACCTGCCCTGAAAGACTAGGATTTTTCAATTGTATTAATCGAGTGACGCTTAGTTAGTCTACGTATAGGAATTACCATTTATAGCTTAGGGGCTGGTTCTCTCCTCCCTTCGGACGAGCTGGGTGTGGGGAACGGAGAGCGCGTGAGTTTTTTCTTTTTTTAATTTTGTCTTTTCTTTTTCTGATAAAAACAGCCTTTCTCATTCGAAACGTTTACAAACTAAAATTATTGAACTTTTACATCCCATGTTGTACATATTTATTTTATGAATAAATATTTAAGCAGAAATTAAAATGCCTGCAGTTCAACATAGCTGGTTTAAGTGGGGCTCTGCACAAAACATACATCACATTGCGTTTACATATATAAAGATATAACTATAACTATAAATGATTATGAATGTATATAGATCAATTAATATATACTAATGAAAATATAAGAACTGTGTTTAGTTACGAAAAAAGGACTCAGTAAGTGCCTGTTTAAAAGGCATCAAAGCTGAGATATTACGTATATTGGCAGGCAGGGAATTCCATGTTTTTGCCCCGTTGTAGCAAAACGAAGATTCAAAATTTGGCAAAGATTGGTACTTAGCAGTTCTTGCTAACGGTAAGCGAATCTGCAGATCTTTGCGTCTGGTATTGTAAAAATGGAATTGACTAGAAAATCGGAACTGCTCATTTAATAGGTATATGCCCGGGCTAGACTATTTAGGCATTTGTATACCAGCATACAATTCTACGGAACATTTCTGCCAAAAGGATGAGGAGGAAGTTAGATTGAATTCATTTTGTCTTTTTTTTTTCTGCCTTCAATGATTGCAGCAGTGCGCCTCTGCAACCTGTCTAGGTACTCTTTCCTAGTGTTTAAAATGCATCCATGCATTTCAAACGCAAGAGCAATAATCAACAAGTGGAAGTATCACTGAGCATTAAATACAAAGTGATACATGCATCAGTCTTGCGTGCCATCCGAAGCATAAAACAAGCACCCCCTGCAACGTGTGGGTTGTCTTGGATGAAACTCGCTTGCAATGCAATATCACATTGAATGCGCGAGTTGACCCTACTCCCCACTGGGAATAAGAACAATAAGATTAGCATAACAATAAACCTGCCCTGAAAGACTAGGATTTTTCAATTGTATTAATCGAGTGACGCTTAGTTAGTCTACGTATAGGAATTACCATTTATAGCTTAGGGGCTGGTTCTCTCCTCCCTTCGGACGAGCTGGGTGTGGGGAACGGAGAGCGCGTGAGTTTTTTCTTTTTTTAATTTTGTCTTTTCTTTTTCTAATAAAAACAGCCTTTCTCATTCGAAACGTTTACAAACTAAAATTATTGAACTTTTACATCCCATGTTGTACATATTTATTTTATGAATAAATATTTAAGCAGAAATTAAAATGCCTGCAGTTCAACATAGCTGGTTTAAGTGGGGCTCTGCACAAAACATACATCACATTGCGTTTACATATATAAAGATATAACTATAACTATAAATGATTATGAATGTATATAGATCAATTAATATATACTAATGAAAATATAAGAACTGTGTTTAGTTACGAAAAAAGGACTCAGTAAGTGCCTGTTTAAAAGGCATCAAAGCTGAGATATTACGTATATTGGCAGGCAGGGAATTCCATGTTTTTGCCCCGTTGTAGCAAAACGAAGATTCAAAATTTGGCAAAGATTGGTACTTAGCAGTTCTTGCTAACGGTAAGCGAATCTGCAGATCTTTGCGTCTGGTATTGTAAAAATGGAATTGACTAGAAAATCGGAACTGCTCATTTAATAGGTATATGCCCGGGCTAGACTATTTAGGCATTTGTATACCAGCATACAATTCTACGGAACATTTCTGCCAAAAGGATGAGGAGGAAGTTAGATTGAATTCATTTTGTCTTTTTTTTTTCTGCCTTCAATGATTGCAGCAGTGCGCCTCTGCAACCTGTCTAGGTACTCTTTCCTAGTGTTTAAAATGCATCCATGCATTTCAAACGCAAGAGCAATAATCAACAAGTGGAAGTATCACTGAGCATTAAATACAAAGTGATACATGCATCAGTCTTGCGTGCCATCCGAAGCATAAAACAAGCACCCCCTGCAACGTGTGGGTTGTCTTGGATGAAACTCGCTTGCAATGCAATATCACATTGAATGCGCGAGTTGACCCTACTCCCCACTGGGAATAAGAACAATAAGATTAGCATAACAATAAACCTGCCCTGAAAGACTAGGATTTTTCAATTGTATTAATCGAGTGACGCTTAGTTAGTCTACGTATAGGAATTACCATTTATAGCTTAGGGGCTGGTTCTCTCCTCCCTTCGGACGAGCTGGGTGTGGGGAACGGAGAGCGCGTGAGTTTTTTCTTTTTTTAATTTTGTCTTTTCTTTTTCTGATAAAAACAGCCTTTCTCATTCGAAACGTTTACAAACTAAAATTATTGAACTTTTTCATCCCATGTTGTACATATTTATTTTATGAATAAATATTTAAGCAGAAATTAAAATGCCTGCAGTTCAACATAGCTGGTTTAAGTGGGGCTCTGCACAAAACATACATCACATTGCGTTTACATATATAAAGATATAACTATAACTATAAATGATTATGAATGTATATAGATCAATTAATATATACTAATGAAAATATAAGAACTGTGTTTAGTTACGAAAAAAGGACTCAGTAAGTGCCTGTTTAAAAGGCATCAAAGCTGAGATATTACGTATATTGGCAGGCAGGGAATTCCATGTTTTTGCCCCGTTGTAGCAAAACGAAGATTCAAAATTTGGCAAAGATTGGTACTTAGCAGTTCTTGCTAACGGTAAGCGAATCTGCAGATCTTTGCGTCTGGTATTGTAATAATGGAATTGACTAGAAAATCGGAACTGCTCATTTAATAGGTATATGCCCGGGCTAGACTATTTAGGCATTTGTATACCAGCATACAATTCTACGGAACATTTCTGCCAAAAGGATGAGGAGGAAGTTAGATTGAATTCATTTTGTCTTTTTTTTTTTCTGCCTTCAATGATTGCAGCAGTGCGCCTCTGCAACCTGTCTAGGTACTCTTTCCTAGTGTTTAAACTGCATCCATGCATTTCAAACGCAAGAGCAATAATCAACAAGTGGAAGTATCACTGAGCATTAAATACAAAGTGATACATGCATCAGTCTTGCGTGCCATCCGAAGCATAAAACAAGCACCCCCTGCAACGTGTGGGTTGTCTTGGATGAAACTCGCTTGCAATGCAATATCACATTGAATGCGCGAGTTGACCCTACTCCCCACTGGGAATAAGAACAATAAGATTAGCATAACAATAAACCTGCCCTGAAAGACTAGGATTTTTCAATTGTATTAATCGAGTGACGCTTAGTTAGTCTACGTATAGGAATTACCATTTATAGCTTAGGGGCTGGTTCTCTCCTCCCTTCGGACGAGCTGGGTGTGGGGAACGGAGAGCGCGTGAGTTTTTTCTTTTTTTAATTTTGTCTTTTCTTTTTCTGATAAAAACAGCCTTTCTCATTCGAAACGTTTACAAACTAAAATTATTGAACTTTTACATCCCATGTTGTACATATTTATTTTATGAATAAATATTTAAGCAGAAATTAAAATGCCTGCAGTTCAACATAGCTGGTTTAAGTGGGGCTCTGCACAAAACATACATCACATTGCGTTTACATATATAAAGATATAACTATAACTATAAATGATTATGAATGTATATAGATCAATTAATATATACTAATGAAAATATAAGAACTGTGTTTAGTTACGAAAAAAGGACTCAGTAAGTGCCTGTTTAAAAGGCATCAAAGCTGAGATATTACGTATATTGGCAGGCAGGGAATTCCATGTTTTTGCCCCGTTGTAGCAAAACGAAGATTCAAAAGTTTGCGAAGATTGGTACTTAGCAGTTTTTGCTAACGGTAAGCGAATCTGCAGATCTTTGCGTCTGGTATTGTAATAATGGAATTGACTAGAAAATCGGAACTGCTCATTTAATAGGTATATGCCCGGGCTAGACTATTTAGGCATTTGTATACCAGCATACAATTCTACGGAACATTTCTGCCAAAAGGATGAGGAGGAAGTTAGATTGAATTCATTTTGTCTTTTTTTTTTCTGCCTTCAATGATTGCAGCAGTGCGCCTCTGCAACCTGTCTAGGTACTCTTTCCTGGTGTTTATTTATTTATTTTTTTTTGAGATGTTTTTATTCAAAAACATGTAGAATTTTATGTACATCAACTAAGCTATTTACATCAACTATATATCATCGTGGCTCTACATTTACATATTCAATAATTACTATATTTTCAATATTTACATGTGGTAAGTTAGTCACTATGTAATCTTATTTGTTTCTTAGTTTCATTTTAATCTATTATGTAATTCCTTGTAGATACTGTGACGTTCAGCACTTATTCAACTGTGAACTTTCTATTGTAATCAATTATTATACTTTAGCTACGTGATCACTTATGTACATAATCACTTGTTGTACTAAGTATTTCTGGCCTTATTCTATTTCGTAGCTTATATATCCTGTGGTTTATTCTTATGACCGCTTAATTTACTTTGTATATCAGTGCGTGATTTTATAGACAATCACTTACGCGTACTGTTTAAATTTTTTAAAGTCATCATTATAGCACTTCGCTCCCAGCTGAATACCATGTATTCACTATTTTTAGCTACAAAGCTAACGCGCTAGAGTTTCATGCTATTTTGATACTTCATTTCACACTTTTGTATTATAGCAGTCGCAAAAAGACACAAAAACATTAGATCAGCTAAAGCGTGCTAAAATATCACCCACCCCCCAAGTTTTGCAAAACATGACATCAGAGAGACGTACACGGTCAATTAAAATTCTCTCTCTGATATCATGACGACACAGACGGATGACATCACGGTAGGAAACAACACTACGATCAAAAGTCGCACGGTTACGAAACACCCAAATAGCTTTCAGCATACATTCAATAACAAAAACAATTATCGTATCCTCCCTACGATTCCTTGCAAAGGAACAAAAGAAAACATTTTTAACGTCAATACAAAACTCTCTTGGCAAAATGCTTCTTAGTACAAACAACACCCAACCCCAAGCTTTTTTCACTCTAGGACACTCTAAAAAACAATGCACACTCGTTTCTGGTTTATTACACACCGCACACCCTGTCTCTACAATATTATGTCCCCAGTCTTTCAACGTCACTCTAACTTTCGTCACACCCTGAACTATTCTCCATCTCACTTCTCTCACAGTTGTAATCGCCATAGATTTTTTAAAGTCACCCCACACATTTCCCCAATTCACACCCCTCGCTCTATTACACCACATTCTTTCGCACCTTGGCCTGACATACACTTTACTAACCATAAGCAAATACAGCGCACGTACAGTCACATCAGCTTTTACATCAAAACATCTAAGATCCTCTAATACTTTCACATGATAATCTGGTATCACACCGGACGAAGGCAACAAATTCGTACTCAGACACAATAAATCTTTTACACATTTAGCAACACGATTACCCACCAAGTACCTCGTATAGCAGAAATCCATGCACTGCTCACGGCGCAACATAAACAAAACGTTCACCACATGTAAGGCTCTAATACGCAAGCTGAAGTCCACCATGCCTAAACCCCCCTCCTTTATTGGCAACAAACATGTCTCTCGACGAATTAGCTCTACTTTACCCCCCCCAGACAAAGCCCCAAATCAGCTTGTTTACCGTCTTCACAATGTCACTAGGAACAGACAACACTCTCGCCCCATACTCTAATTTCGCTAGCCCCAAAACCTTCACTATTAGAACCCTACCCCAGATTGATAATTTCCTACCCGACCACCTATTTAAAACCCCTTTCAGCTTATCTACTTTTCCCACCCAATTCTCATCCCTTACTTCATCCCCAAACCAAATCCCCAGAATTTTCATTTTGACCACCCACTTAATCCCACAAGGTTTATCCACTCTACTCTTGAAACTCCCAACCCACATTGCTTCCGACTTACTCCTATTCAGTCTTGCCCCAGTACCCCTCCCAAAAATGTCCACCATATCCAAGACCCTCCCCACCGACGAAGCATCTCTCAGCAGCAGAGTTGCATCATCCGCGTACTGTACTATTTTCGATTCCCTCCCACCCGACCCAGGTATAAGAAATCCCCTCACCCCCTCAGCCGCTCGGATGTTGCATGCTAAGACCTCTGCCACCAACACATAGAGCATTGGTGACAGAGGGCAACCCTGTCTTATCCCTTTCCCCAAAACAATATTCCCCGTTAACGCACCATTACAGATCACTCTTGCACTCGCCCCCTCGTACAACACTCTCATCCACCCCCGAAAGGAATCCCCAAATCCAAAACACTCTAGCACTCTATTCAAAAAACCCCTGTCCACCCGATCAAACGCTTTCTCTTGATCGAGTGAAAGTACTACTCCCCCCTGCCCTAATCTCTCAATGTCACACAGCATATCACGCACAAAATTTAAATTTTCAAAAATGGAGGACCTCCCCGGTATCCCACACGTTTGATCGCTCTCTGTCACTTCTCCCATCACACCACTCAACCTCCCCCCCAGAGCTTTCGCAACAATCTTATAGTCAACATTAAGAAGGGAGATAGGCCGCCAGTTACGTAGGTCAGACCTATCACCCTTCTTAAATAGTAACCTCACTACACTCCTCACCATACCCTCCGGAAAAAACCCTTTGTCATAACTCTTATTTGCAACTTTAACTAAAAAAGGTAGTAACAAATCTTCAAACTGCTTATAAAACTCCAAGGACAACCCATCCTCCCCCGGTGTTTTCCCCATACTCATCCCTTTTACTGCCTTTTTCATTTCTCCCACACTTATCAGACCCTCACACTTTTCACACGACTCACTCTCTAAACCCCTTTCTATCTTTGTAAGCAATTCATTCTGTACACTCCTCTCCGTGCTTTCCTCTTTATACAGTTCCTTATAAAATCGCTCAATAATCCCAAGTTTCCCTCTCTGCTCTCCATCTTCTGCACCATTCTCGTCTATCAAAACATCAATCTCATTACTTGTCCCATGCTCTTTAATAAGGCTCAAAAAATACCTGGTAGGTTTCTCTCCCTCCTCTATCCATTTAACCCTGCTTCTTATTTTCACCCCTTCAAAATCACTTTCCACAATTTGTTTCAGACGACATTCTAACCTCTCGATTTGCGTATTGACATCCTGTCCGTTGCTAAGCATTCTTTTTAATGTTATAATCTCCTTTGTTATTACGGTTTTTTTTTAGTCTTTTCATTCTCGCTCTGTTCTTACTAATCTTTATAATATGTTTTTTCATACGATTCTTTAAGGCACTCCACTCCTCCCATTCACTCCCCACACTTAGTTTTCTAGTTCAATTTCTAACCACTCCCTCATCTCTCTAACAAAGAATTGATCATTTAATAAGTCACAGTTGAATTTCCATAACCCACCCCCCCTTGCCTGTCCTCCCCCTTGCAACGTAAATTTAACCCCATCGTGGTCGGATACACCCAACGGCTCAACAAAAAGAGATGAGAATTTGCCCATCAACCCCCGCGAAAAGTATACCCTATCTAACCTTGATCCCACCCCCTGACCGAACCACGTAAAATGTGACGCACCCCCATAGAGATGTATCCACCCATCAACTAGGTCAAGGTCAGACAAAAGATACCCTAACTCCTTCGAGCCCTCCCTATTTACACCGGACACACACGACGAATCAACATTACGGGACACACAATTAAAATCGCCAGCCATGATTAACAGCGTATTTGGAAAAACATATTGATACAATTTACCAAAAAATACTTTACGTTCACGTAAATCAACTGGAGCGTACACACAAAGAAAGGTATAGCGCGCCCCTCCCCATTCAACCAAAACACTCATTACCCTCCCCTCTGTGTCACGCAACTCATCAATCACTCTTATGTTCTTTCGTTTTTTGAAAACAATACCCACCCCCGCACGCCTCGCCCCTCCAAAACTCCAAAACCCAAACCCGCCCCATTCATTTTGAAAGCGTTCAGCCTTCACCATACAATCAACATGCGATTCTTGTACGAACAAAACATCCCACCGAGACAATGCAGACGCAACAATACCACATTTACGGGGCGAACCAATCCCACGGACATTAATGCTAATACACTTTAAGGACATGAATTTGCATAAGGACTTTTACAACCACACAACAAAGGGTACGATACAAGGAACATGAAAGAACTATACAATACATACACAATACAACGTAAAACAGCGCAAAAATTAGCATATTTACCTAGCATGGACAATCTAACGTTTTGGAATCTTTTTTTCCGCTATTTCTTTAGGATCAGTTTTCTCGTCGTTTTTCCTTTTAGAGCTGACCGTTGTCCATGGCATTTCAGTGTCATCGTTTAGAAAGCCTGCAATAGAGAATGAAACACCCCCTGCCCCAAACACCCGCTCAGTACCCTCGTTTAAAACCTCAGTTTCATGTCCTATTTCACCCTGAGCTATAGAGTTTGAGTCCCGGGGGGTGTACTCCCTTTGTCCAAGTGGTAGGGGTGATCGGCGGAGATTTTTAAAATGACCCCTAAAAGGTACGCTCAGATACAAATAAATCAGAGTAAAAACGACCCTTAGAACTGATTTTTAAGCCAAATCTCTACATGGACCCTAAAAGGTACGCACTGGAAATATTTTAACCCTAAAAGGTACGCCGATCACCCCTACCACTTGGATAAAGGGAGAACCCCCCCCCCCCCCCCCCCCGGGGTTTGAGTCTTCTTTTTCTGCTTTATCTTGTTCTGCTTCTTGTTGTTCTGTTTCTTGTTGTTCTGTTTCTTCTTGTTCTGTTTCTTGTTGTTCTGTTTCTTGTTGTTCTGTTTCTTGTTGTTCTGTTTCTTGTTGTTCTGTTTCTTCTTGTTCTGGTTCTTCTTGTGTGGATATTTCTTCTACATTTGTCTCCAGTCGCGTTGGCGAAGCTGGGCTTGCAATTTCTTGGTCCTTGTCGTGTGCGTTCGCCAAACCCGCGTAGTAGTCATCTTCTTGACTTTGGCATCTTTGCTCCGAATGCCCAACCTCACTGCAGTATTGGCACACCAAATTCTCGTCACATTCATTTGCCATATGTCCGATTCCTTTACAGTTATAACACTTTACATATGGACAGTTTTTCAGTAGATGGTATGTCGAAGCACAGTTGCGGCACGTTTTAGTTTGACCATAGTGGTACACTCGACATTCAAATCCCTCTATCTTCAGGTAGGATGGGATGGGCCTACGTATCGCCATTGAGACTGTTCTTGTTCCATTGTCGACAGTAGGGTAACCGATAATTTTGTCATTTCTGACTTTGTACACGTGGCCAAATTCGCTCATGTACGCTTTTAGCTCGTTATTGTGTACTTCGTATGGTACTTGATATACTTTGACAAACACCATTCCCCCATCAGCCGGAGTGATGATTACCGGTCCCCCATTAACAATTATCGTCTGCAAATTCAGAACATCTTCGGCTATCACATGCGTCTTGAAGGTAATTAAAGTCGTTTTGTCCCCAGCATCTTGCACGCATACAATATTACCGCTCGGTATTTCCTCCAAGGCTTCAAAAGCGTCAAGAATCTCACTCGGACTCGCGTAGCATTGGGCCACACGCACAGTATTCGGTCTTTAACGTCTCAAGTTCACCATTTCGATCACAATCTGTTCAAATCCAAAGATAAGAACAGATACTACTCTTTCCTAGTGTTTATACTGCATCCATGCATTTCAAACGCAAGAGCAATAATCAACAAGTGGAAGTGTCACTGAGCATTAAATACAAAGTGATACATGCATCAGTCTTACGTGCCATCCGAAGCATAAAACAAGCACCCCCTGCAACGTGTGGGTTGTCTTGGATGAAACTCGCTTGCAATGCAATATCACATTGAATGCGCGAGTTGACCCTACTCCCCACTGGGAATAAGAACAATAAGATTAGCATAACAATAAACCTGCCCTGAAAGACTAGGATTTTTCAATTGTATTAATCGAGTGACGCTTAGTTAGTCTACGTATAGGAATTACCATTTATAGCTTAGGGGCTGGTTCTCTCCTCCCTTCGGACGAGCTGGGTGTGGGGAACGGAGAGCGCGTGAGTTTTTTCTTTTTTTAATTTTGTCTTTTCTTTTTCTGATAAAAACAGCCTTTCTCATTCGAAACGTTTACAAACTAAAATTATTGAACTTTTACATCCCATGTTGTACATATTTATTTTATGAATAAATATTTAAGCAGAAATTAAAATGCCTGCAGTTCAACATAGCTGGTTTAAGTGGGGCTCTGCACAAAACATACATCACATTGCGTTTACATATATAAAGATATAACTATAACTATAAATGATTATGAATGTATATAGATCAATTAATATATACTAATGAAAATATAAGAACTGTGTTTAGTTACGAAAAAAGGACTCAGTAAGTGCCTGTTTAAAAGGCATCAAAGCTGAGATATTACGTATATTGGCAGGCAGGGAATTCCATGTTTTTGCCCCGTTGTAGCAAAACGAAGATTCAAAATTTGGCAAAGATTGGTACTTAGCAGTTCTTGCTAACGGTAAGCGAATCTGCAGATCTTTGCGTCTGGTATTGTAAAAATGGAATTGACTAGAAAATCGGAACTGCTCATTTAATAGGTATATGCCCGGGCTAGATTATTTAGGCATTTGTATACCAGCATACAATTCTACGGAACATTTCTGCCAAAAGGATGAGGAGGAAGTTAGATTGAATTCATTTTGTCTTTTTTTTTCTGCCTTCAATGATTGCAGCAGTGCGCCTCTGCAACCTGTCTAGGTACTCTTTCCTAGTGTTTAAACTGCATCCATGCATTTCAAACGCAAGAGCAATAATCAACAAGTGGAAGTATCACTGAGCATTAAATACAAAGTGATACATGCATCAGTCTTGCGTGCCATCCGAAGCATAAAACAAGCACCCCCTGCAACGTGTGGGTTGTCTTGGATGAAACTCGCTTGCAATGCAATATCACATTGAATGCGCGAGTTGACCCTACTCCCCACTGGGAATAAGAACAATAAGATTAGCATAACAATAAACCTGCCCTGAAAGACTAGGATTTTTTCAGAATATCGGTACTTAAAAAATTTCCTGTTTGTAATATTTCAACAGCAATCTTGGCTGACTTGAGATATGTTGTTTTCACAAAAATATTGTTGTTTTACGAAATGGTGTTTTAAAAAATGAATTTCTCGGCGAGGCGTGTCTTTATACTGCATGTATGTATTTTTAGTAGAAAATGCATCAAATTTGAAGTGAAGTCGACTGACGACAAATCTGAAAAATATTCCTTTATTACAAACACCGTTTAGCCAATATTATGGTATCATTCTGAGTTAAATCCACATATTCTAATTGCTTTTAATTCAATTTTGATTGTTTTCGCTGCCTCCCCCTTTCTTCGCAGATTTTTGTCAATGATTTTGTCCTTGCCATCAACTAAACTGCGCATGCGTGATGATTCTCATTTTAATATAATAGATAATTTATTCAACTGCCAAACTTGAAAATTCTTCGATAAAAATACAAGCTGTGATTTTAAGAAAATTGTAATACTTTGACGTCGTTCCTGTAGTCAGTTTATTTCTGCAAGACATGCTTCATTATTGCTCTTTTCGGTATACCATTCAATTTGCTCCTTTTAGTGAAATTTATTTTCTTGCACATGAGTCTTGCTCGTTTTCTTCGTTAAATTTTTATGTCAATACTCTCCGCCTTGTTTTCCTCGCTAAAACTTTCCTCGTTAATATTTTAAATGGGAATTCTGCCTCTAGGTAGCATTTTATTGTTGTCTTTTGTTCGTTTGACTTTTTTGTGAATTAAAAGTCTTTGCTTGTAAAACTTTTAACAAAAACAGCTTTGTAATTTGGCGCGCGTCAACTTAATTAATTCCCGCCGACATGTAACAGCCAATCAACAACGATATGTACACGGACGTTGTACGTCAGGACATGCGCGTGGGCTTCTTGTGGTAATCCATGAAAAATTGACTAGATGATTACCATTTTTTCTCAGGTATGGTGTTCAAAAATACGTTTTTGTGCTGTTTTTAATCAAATATCACATTTTGTCAACATTTTTGTTCAAGATTGTAGGATTCAATCGTCGTACTATCAGAAGAAGTGAACTTTTTATACCAACATCCAAATCTCTATAGGTGGCTCTAGTGACGTCCGTTCTCTTGTGTGCCTCTGAAATCTGGAGCACGAATTCTGTGACTAAGATAAAGATAATAGAGGGAGTCCAACGATACTGATTAAGATGATTGATTACATCGATACATGCATTCTAACATGCGCTCTGATTGGTTAAAACAGCGTGCAATATCAGAGCTTATACTTTTATTGTGTTTGTACTGCAGTGAAAATATATTTTTTTTGGCGTGGTTTACAATAATTTTTAGCGTATTTGCTTCTTTGGTGGATAACTTACTTATACAAATTGAATAATAAATACTCATTTGTATTTACATTTCAACTTAGGTTTCAGAAGAATTACATAATATAGTTATCTTAAAACGTATTGATGAAGGACTTTAGACTAGTTTCAGCATTGTTATAAACAAAAATATGGTTGTTGATTTCTGTGATGAGTAATGCTGATATATCAAATGGAAAATTATAAAAAATGAAAAAACAGAAAAAAAAAACAGAAAGAAAAATTCGCGATATCAATATATGAGACTATATTTAATGAAATATATTTGTATCAAAACCGTTTTAGTATTCGTTCGTCTTATAAAATTCGTTTCAGTATTCGTTTTAGTAAGTAAGTAAGCAAGTAACACCTTTATTTTATGACGTTAACACAGTTTGCACTGATAAACTACCTTATTCCATTTAATTTTCGCGTCATTTAAATTTCGCGATTTAAAAAAAATCGCGAAAATTAAGTGACGCAAAAATAAATTGTCGCGAAAATTTGGAAGCACGAAAATTAAGTGAGAGCACATAAAGCATTTTGGTGAAATAATAACCGTTTAATAAGTTTGATGAATACATCATTGTCTATTTAGCTCTCTGTGCTCTCTACTTCATCGTCATCATCATCTTATGCCTCTAGTTCTTCAAGAATATATTGCAATCATCGAACTTCCCATTTACAGGTTCTTTATAATATTGTCATAGCCAGAAAAACCGAACGGTCATGCGCATTAGTAACGCGACACTTAGAAACAAATCGACAGGCTTATGCTCTCAAGTTAACAGAGAATGTAGGGAACCAGAATTTCCTATCCTTGATAACTCGGCAACCGCGTCATTAAAACAACTCAGTTCCCCCTCTAGGTTGATTAACCTAATTACATGCTAAAATAAAAACACAGAAACAACGCCAAAACGTTAAAATGTGTGTCGGTTTTACAACTTATAACTTTGTATGGTTTCCAGCCCTCATTCCTTTGTCAAATGACCGATTTGCTCAAAATTACTCTATTATTACGGTCTCAAGCTAAGGGCCAATATGTTTTCTGTCTGTTTTTCCCCTCTGGTTTGATTCATTGGTCATATGTTAATATGGTCTCTATTTTCAAATGAATCGGCCACAAACTCATGTCGGTTTTAGACAATTTGTTTCGGTATTATTCAGGTTTCAAGACATTGGCAATGTTTTGTTGACGTGTGTTCTTTGTTTCAGCCATCACAATAGAGCTTAATTATAGGCTAATTGATTAATTGTATTTGAATCGCGATAATCACATAGGTGACAAATTCTTTGTATTTTTGTAACAAATATGGATGGTAATACTATATATGGCGCACTAATGACAATTGTTTTATTGACATGACATGAACTCATAAATAATTAGCTCCACCCACAATGGTTCGGAATTTCTGGCAATGGTTCAACCAAGGACTTTGAATTTTGAATTTTGAGTTTTTTGTGGAACTAAGTTTAGCCCAAACACATTTTTTTGGTATTTTTATTTGAAACAATATTTATTGCGTAGAGCCGATGGGCACTTTTGTATTACAGTTTTGGACTTGTTTCAGCCAAAGAACATTTGACATGCTTTCACGGCAGAATCGCGAAAATAAAGTGAATAGTTTTTACGAAAATAGCGAAATCCCGAAAATAAAGTGTCGCGAAATATCGCTATCCAAAAATCGTACATCAATAAAATATGTTTTTTCTTGCCACAGAAGATGCATGTAATCTTTTTCGCCATAAATTTTACATTTTCACAACAAAAATCCATCGATTTTCTTTGCAAAAGCAATCACGATATCGAAAATCATGCTGGTGGCCGTTTGGGCCTATGATCTAGTTCTTCATATAACACGCGCCATGATTGGATGAAAGATTGCCAATCACAGCTTAGGAAAGAAAATATCGATTTTTTTTGGCGGCAAAAGTCTTTCTTTGCTGTGTTTTCAATGATGGATAATGTTGTTGAAGTAAAACAAAAAGAAAAAAACATACAAATGAATTTCTAAAAGAAAAATAAACGACTTAAAATCGTAGCAGGTCAGTCAGTAAGTTGTTTTGTTGCCTTACTAACTTTGTTGATTTACTGGTTTACATTCGTAAATCGTAATTTCCACGAAACGTTTTTGCTAAAGAATACTCTGCAATATTACGAAATTCGCATTATAATCGGCGCATAATTTGCGATTTTTGGCGCTTTATTTGCCAAAAAATAGTGCATAATTTGCTGAAAAAAATCGCATAATCCTGGGAGCCCTGATTCTATCATAAAATTAGAATTGTTTAGCCTCCTGTGTTGATTTTATGACTGGCTCAACTTCACGCTCATAGAGCGTCTAGTTCAATCTATTATCTATTTCAATCGACAATCATTATTTATTCATTTATGCACCTTATGGCAGAAGGGTAGAACAATACATGCAATAATTGCTAAAGAGAGTATCTATATGGAGTTTAAAAGAGTAACTCAAGAGAGGGGAATTTAAAAACTCTATCAGTGACACACCCTTTAGTAATGGCTACTATACTAGAGGGTCCGTTACTGATTCAACTATTCCGAGTTACTGTTTGGTTATAAACAATTATTAGATGAGTTTTTTGAGTAATCAGAATAAACAAGGTTAAAGTAACTGTAACCAGCTCGAGACCTTGATTATTATTATTATTGATTTTCTTTTTCTCAACAAACCGAGTTCGGCCAATGCATGCATTGCTGGTAAAGCTTCAGAAATAACACACGGCATAAAAAGAAATAGCACAGGGGGAGTGGAGAGGGAGGGTTTTTGTTTGGGGGGGGGGGGGTTGTGGTTGAGACAAAAACTACAAAAGTTAAGGCACCTATCTATTTATTTATCAAATAAATTTCAACGATACGAAATGCAATAAAATGTCATAACTACACTTAATTTAGTGCCAAAATAATTGTAACACTACTTGAAACTTTAACTTGTGCCATCTAATTTAGAATTACTTTTTTGTAAATAAAATAGAACAGGTTGTCTGTTCTTATTTAGCCTCGCGGTTATTGCAGGCAACCTGTACCTTCTCTTTAATATATTTTGAAAAAATTGTATAATATATGCATATTCAATATTTGTATACAAAAAATGTAAGGAGAGAATGGTACAAATAAAGTTGTTGTTGCGGTTATTCATTCGTAAAACAAGGCGTAAATTAATGATCTAATCGGATTTTGTGCGGGCAAAGACCAGTTTTGTTGAATGTGTATCCTATGTGAACTACGTTTATATCATGGGACGGTTTTTGAATAATTTGTTCCACTTTGACAATGGTGTCAGTCTTGACAGCGAAATGTCAGACTTATCATCGCTATATTCGGTTTCTGGACAGAAGGATCATTAATCTATGTTACTGAGGGGGGCTTGAAGATTCGGCAATTGAATTTTGCGCTTTATAGGTGAATAGATTATGATTAAATTAAAGGGTCTAAATCAATTTGATAACATTTACCCTTTTAATCTAGAGTAAAATAGTTCATCGAACTGTGTGTTCCTCATAGAGTAACAATTCTGCAGCTCCATTAATAGTGGAATACCATTCAGGAAAATCGTCTCTAAAGCAGTTATAATACCTACGGTATTTGGTCACAGGGCTTTCACTAAAATAGTCTCAGTAAAAGGGGGGGGGGGGGGGGTGAATCATTAGTGGAATACCATTCAGGCAAATCGTGTCTAGCAGTTATAATACCAACGGTATCTGTAATATACAAATTAGGTAATACCTAATAGCGGAGCTCCCAGTTTAATTTTTTCTTACAACATCAATATGTGCAAGTATATAGTTTTTGTGCACGGGTCATAAAAACTGTACGTGATGACGTAGGCGTATTTGATAGTATGTGAAAGAAATACTATTTCTTACTGTTCAAGGTTACTCAAGAAAAAAAACGAGAAATATTAATCTGGGATATATACATATATATTCGACTATAAGTCAACTATATTTATCAAGATTTTTGCTAAAGATTATGAAATATGGTTCATCAATATAAATGTTGTAAATATGTAAAGCTTGTTGACTGATATCTATATACAAACTTTTATAGCAGTAAACAAAACAACAATCTACTCTGTTGATGTTTACGGTTCAATATAAATACTATAAATATGTCAATATAAATGTTGTAAATATGTAAAGCTTGTTGACTGATATCTATATACAAATTATTATAGCAGTAAACAAAACAACAATCTACTCTGTTGATGTTTACAGTTCAATATAAATGTTGTAAATATGTAAAGCTTGTTGACTGATATCTATATACAAATTATTATAGCAGTAAACAAAACAACAATCTACTCTGTAGATGTTTACGGTTCAATATAAATGTTGTAAATATGTAAAGCTTGTTGACTGATATCTATATACAAATTATTATAGCAGTAAACAAAACAACAATCTACTCTGTTGATGTTTACGGTTCAATATAAATACTATAAATATGTCAATATAAACGTAAATATGTAAAGCTTGTTGACTGATATCTATATACAAATTATTATAGCAGTAAACAAAACAACAATCTACTCTGTTGATGTTTACGGTTCAATATAAATACTATAAATATGTGAATATAAATGTTGTAAATATGTAAAGCTTGTTGACTGATATCTATATACAAATTATTATAGCAGTAAACAAAACAACAATCTACTCTGTTGATGTTTTGGGTTCAATATAAATACTATAAATATGTCAATATAAATGTTGTAAATATGTAAAGCTTGTTGGCTGATATCTATATACAAATTATTATAGCAGTAAACAAAACAATAATCTACTCTGTTGATGTTTACAGTTCAATATAAATGTTGTAAATATGTAAAGCTTGTTGACTGATATCTATATACAAATTATTATAGCAGTAAACAAAACAACAATCTACTCTGTTGATGTTTACGGTTCAATAAAAATACTATAAATATGTCAATATAAATGTTGTAAATATGTAAAGCTTGTTGACTGATATCTATATACAAATTATTATAGCAGTAAACAAAACAACAATCTACTCTGTTGATGTTTACAGTTCAATATAAATGTTGTAAATATGTAAAGCTTGTTGACTGATATCTATATACAAATTATTATAGCAGTAAACAAAACAACAATCTACTCTGTTGATGTTTACAGTTCAATATAAATGTTGTAAATATGTAAAGCTTGTTGACTGATATCTATATACAAATTATTATAGCAGTAAACAAAACAACAATCTACTCTGTTGATGTTTACAGTTCAATATAAATGTTGTAAATATGTAAAGCTTGTTGACTGATATCTATATACAAATTATTATAGCAGTAAACAAAACAACAATCTACTCTGTTGATGTTTACGGTTCAATAAAAATACTATAAATATGTCAATATAAATGTTGTAAATATGTAAAGCTTGTTGACTGATATCTATATACAAATTATTATAGCAGTAAACAAAACAACAATCTACTCTGTTGATGTTTACAGTTCAATATAAATGTTGTAAATATGTAAAGCTTGTTGACTGATATCTATATACAAATTATTATAGCAGTAAACAAAACAACAATCTACTCTGTTGATGTTTACAGTTCAATATAAATGTTGTAAATATGTAAAGCTTGTTGACTGATATCTATATACAAATTATTATAGCAGTAAACAAAAGAACAATCTACTCTGTAGATGTTTACGGTTCAATATAAATGTTGTAAATATGTAAAGCTTGTTGACTCAGATATCTATATACAAATTATTATAGCAGTAAACAAAACAACAATCTACTCTGTTGATGTTTACGGTTCAATATAAATACTATAAATATGTCAATATAAACGTAAATATGTAAAGCTTGTTGACTCAGATATCTATATACAAATTATTATAGCAGTAAACAAAACAACGATCTACTCTGTTGATGTTTACAGTTCAATATAAATGTTGTAAATATGTAAAGCTTGTTGACTGATATCTATATACAAATTATTATAGCAGTAAACAAAACAACAATCTACTCTGTTGATGTTTACGGTTCAATATAAATACTATAAATATGTCAATATAAATGTTGTAAATATGTAAAGCTTGTTGACTGATATCTATATACAAATTATTATAGCAGTAAACAAAACAACAATCTACTCTGTTGATGTTTACAGTTCAATATAAATGTTGTAAATATGTAAAGCTTGTTGACTGATATCTATATACAAATTATTATAGCAGTAAACAAAACAACAATCTACTCTGTTGATGTTTACAGTTCAATATAAATGTTGTAAATATGTAAAGCTTGTTGACTGATATCTATATACAAATTATTATAGCAGTAAACAAAACAACAATCTACTCTGTAGATGTTTACGGTTCAATATAAATGTTGTAAATATGTAAAGCTTGTTGACTGATATCTATATACAAATTATTATAGCAGTAAACAAAACAACAATCTACTCTGTTGATGTTTTGGGTTCAATATAAATACTATAAATATGTCAATATAAATGTTGTAAATATGTAAAGCTTGTTGACTGATATCTATATACAAATTATTACGTATAGCAGTAAACAAAACAACAATCTACTCTGTTGATGTTAACGGTTCAATAAAAATACTATAAATATGTCAATATAAATGTTGTAAATATGTAAAGCTTGTTGACTGATATCTATATACAAACTGTTATAGCAGTAAACAAAACAACAATCTACTCTGTTGATGTTTACAGTTCAATATAAATGTTGTAAATATGTAAAGCTTGTTGACTGATATCTATATACAAATTATTATAGCAGTAAACAAAACAACAATCTACTCTGTAGATGTTTACGGTTCAATATAAATGTTGTAAATATGTAAAGTTTGTTGACTGATATCTATATACAAATTATTATAGCAGTAAACAAAACAACAATCTACTCTGTTGATGTTTACGGTTCAATATATTAATGTTGTAAATATATGTAAAGCTTGTTGACTGATATCTATATACAAACTTTTATAGCAGTAAACAAAACAACAATCTATGCCTATCATCGACACAAAGTTTTTTCATCAAAAAAGGATTTTAAACAAGTTTATAGATAAACTATCAATGGATATTACTTTTCTGTAAGTAGAAAATTGTAGTAAATGTAACTATGCTGTAATGGCCATTGAGTTGTTGTCGTTTTAATTTTATGCGTTTTTTCAGTCTTTTCAAATCAAGGTGACAAGTTCTATTTTTGGCGCGTTTCAGCAATGCCAAGGCACCTTTTTGCTTCAAAAGCAAGACAAAACGCTGAGAAAAATCAAGATTTTGAGCTTCAAATTGACAAAAACATTATTTGAACTAGACCTTAATAGAATGGTAACTATGTATTAAAAGGAAAAAAGGAAATTTTAAAGCATTTCTTTGTAAAAAAAAAACATTTTTATCGTATTGGATTTAAACTTACTAAAAAGTAGTCATGGCAAATCTTCAAAACAAAACAAAAAATTATTTTCAAGTGGAATTAAAAGCCTCAAGAATAAGTTCTACCAACACAAGATCGATTTGAAAAGAAAAGGATTTTAAAACAGGGTATTTTATTATGAAAAACTTTGTGTAAAACATCATTTTCGACTTTGAAGTAAAAACTACTAAAAAAAGCTCGTTTAGTAAGCATAAAATAGTCAATATTGCTAAATAAACAGAAGTTATTCAACCAATTTAAATTGTGTTTGTATTTCAATTTATCTTTGATGTTTTCTGTTTATGAGGTTTAAAAAGTACATAAATAAACACCCTTCAATCGACCAAAGTACAATTTACACATGCACAAACATCGTTTCATGTACGGTTTTTATCTCAAAAAGTAAATAAAATGGAGATAAACCTTTTCTCTTTTCTTTCTATAATAAAACAGAACGGATTTTTACTTTTTGAGGCTTAATTATTGCAAGTTTTGAGGTGTTTTTTTTTTTTTTCACGCTCGGTATATCAAATTAAGACAGTTTTTTTTTTCTCTCAAAAACTTGAAACAAATAATAATCTTGAACTTACTTTATCGGTGATTATTTTCCTGAGGTTTTCTTCTCTTCAATGACATTGATCATATTTTGACGAATAAATGTATGTACTTGAATTTTGATGGTTTAAACATTCTTCATAGTTCAACTGCCAAGCTTGAACTGATCCTTCAATAAACTGTGCCGAGGGAAGATTTGAAGACAGTTTTCATAACAAACAAGGTCGCTTCTTTATCAAATTTTTTTTTAAATTGCTGTAGTCTTTTAATATTCTTCCACGAAGGTATCCACAAATAGGTTTTCTTGATCTTTTGGAATCAGTCTTTTCTGCTTTTCTTTAGTATAATTTCTTCGTTTTTGTGTCCTTCGAGTTTATGTTCTTCTTCGGTCAAAACTCTCTTTGTTCTTCGAAGTTCATCTTTCTCCGTTGTTATTTTGTATTAATGTAAGCTCTGCTATTTTGTTGTTGTTTGTTTGACTTTTTTGTTCTTCGAAGTTCATCTTTGTCCGTTGTTATTTTGTATTAATGTAAGCTCTGCTATTTTGTTGTTGTTTGTTTGACTTTTTTGTCGATAAATTAAAAGAACAACTTTGCTTTGTTGATCTAGCGCTATTTGGCGCGCGCGTCACTTTCATTCCCGCCAAAATATAACAACCAATCAGCATCGCGATGGGCGCGGACGTCGGACGTCGGACGTCGGACGTCGGACGTCGGACGTACGCTTGGGATTCCTGTGTGAAAACCATCGAAAATCGACTCGATGCATTACCATTTTTTCTTCCAGGTGATCTCGGAATACGGCGCGCATTGCATTGTTGTTGAAAATCAGGCGGTCCTATCCCCAGTTTCTCAATTTGCCATTTTCGCGCGGTCAATGGCCGCCATCTTGGATTTTTTCGATGGTGAATTGTTTTCAGCAAGTAAAAAGGTTTAATATACAAATTTGGTAATACCTAATAGCGGAGCTCCCAGTTTTTGTGCACGGGTCATAAAAACTGTACGTGATGACGTAGGCGTATTTGATAGTATGTGAAAGAAATACTATTTCTTACTGTTCAAGGTTACTCAAGAAAAAAACGAGAAATATTAATCTGGGATATGTACAGGCCCGCAAATGAACCCAGGCCCGCAAATGATCCCAGGCCCGCAAATGAACCCAGAACCGTCCCGCAAATGATCCCAGGCCCGCAAATGAACCCAGAACCGGCCCGCAAATGAACCCAAGTAAAAATGGAATCTGGACTGAAAGGACTAAATAATTTAAAAAAAAAACCACGACAACAAAATTATTATGATATATGATAAATATTGTCAATATTCATTAAATAAGTAAGACAAAAAAGAACAGTTCGGGCTTTCCAACTAGACTCTATCGATCGATTGTTGCACGTTGATATGAAGCTTTGACTAATATGGTCTTTACTGAGTCTACGGGTTTCTAATTGGATCAAAGAAACCTCAAACGAACAGAAAAATGCTAATTTCAACGTATTCATATATCAGAATTTTGATATCGACAAGTTAAAACTTATGATATAGTATGTTGTGAAATTATAATAAAAATTGCAATGTTGAATGTTTTTGTCGGTCTGGAAAATTTTAACTATGGTCCAATTACTTGATTGTAACTTACATGTTAATTTCCGGTAAACTACACTTATCATTTCACAACGGTAGATATTTATAAATCGAATAAAATACTTTTCATAGAAGCAGTTAATGTGCCGATTTTATGCCTTTTTGACTAACGATGAATCTATATGCATGTGTTCAGACTGTTTAGTGAATTGTTTTGGTCGGGGTTGCAAAACACTTTACCTGGCCATTTAATCGGTCGTATGAAATAACCCGGTGAATCGCCATAACAAAGAATACTCGCTCATACATGACAGGCTAGCATGCGTGTTCAGTTGGGTCTTCAATTTGTTCGTTCTGTTGTAACTCTGGTTTTATCGACTGCTATGAAATCATTTATAATACTTGTAATATTGTTGTTTGTTTACACCACATACACAGCCAACAATGAAAAGGAAAAAGAAAAGAAACAAGTAAGATACCGGCTGACTTTATCAAACCAAAACACTTTAGAACGATTAAAATATGATCGATCAAATCATTATTAAGTTAATAGAGGGAACTATCAAATCTAGCTATATCTAAATGGAAACTAGCGAGTATAAACTAGTATAGGCTGCGTCGGTGTTCGATATAGTATATCAAACACCGACGCAGCCTATACTAGTTTACTCGCTAGTTCAAGTTCCATTTAGATATAGATAGATTTGATAGTTCCCTCTATTAACTATGATTTGATCGATCATATTTTAATCGTTTAGTAAACGATAGGTAATGTTAAAATACCGTAAAAAAATGTTAATTTAAGTTCCTACTTTGTATTGTATGTACGTTAAAGTTTTGATATTGATTTCATTTTAAAGATAATAAAAAATCTTATAAGTCTGTACTAGTTAGCTGCTGTAAATATAGCATAAGAAAATGTTCGTACTCGGCTTAGAACTAGCTCGTTTACATGTTGACATTGTTATTCACATGTTATTATTTCGTCACGTACGTAGTTGCTAAAGTTAGAATATGTTTCATTTAATTGCCAATAGCAAAAATCATAAACAATTATGTTTTTAAAATAGTTACATTTTCAAATACAGTGAACTACAATGAACCAGTTTAATAAGCTAGTTCATGTTGATACATTTTATCCGCTTGAATAATAAAATAATAATATGGCACATATGGCTATATCGTTTAATAATAACATTTTGTATTATTCAATAAAGACTCTTAATAAACAATTCTAAACTTATATATAGCCCTCACTTGGTTGCTTATTTTTGTCTTACTTATTTAATGAATATTGACAATAGTTTATCATATATCATAATAATTTTGTTTTTTATTCCTTATTCCTTTCCAGATTCCATTTTTACTGGGGTTCATTTGCGGGCCGGTTCTGGGTTCATTTGCGGGCCTGGGGTCATTTGCGGGACGGTTCTGGGTTCATTTGCGGGCCTGGGATCATTTGCGGGCCTGGGTTCATTTGCGGGCCTGTACAGATATATACATATATATTCGACTATAAGTCAACTATATTTATCAAGATTTTTGCTAAAGATTATGAAATACGGTTCAATATAAATGTTGTAAATATGTAAAGCTTGTTGACTGATATCTATATACAAACTTTTATAGCAGTAAACAAAACAACAATCTACTCTGTTGATGTTTACGGTTCAATATAAATACTATAAATATGTCAATATAAATGTTGTAAATATGTAAAGCTTGTCGACTGATATCTATATACAAATTATTATAGTAGTAAACAAAACAACAATCTACTCTGTTGATGTTTACGGTTCAATATAAATACTATAAATATGTCAATATAAATGTTGTAAATATGTAAAGCTTGTTGACTGATATCTATATACAAATTATTATAGCAGTAAACAAAACAACAATCTACTCTGTTGATGTTTACAGTTCAATATAAATGTTGTAAATATGTAAAGCTTGTTGACTGATATCTATATACAAATTATTATAGCAGTAAACAAAACAACAATCTACTCTGTAGATGTTCACGGTTCAATATAAATGTTGTAAATATGTAAAGCTTGTTGACTGATATCTATATACAAATTATTATAGCAGTAAACAAAACAACAATCTACTCTGTTGATGTTTACAGTTCAATATAAATGTTGTAAATATGTAAAGCTTGTTGACTGATATCTATATACAAATTATTATAGCAGTAAACAAAACAACAATCTATCTACTCTGTAGAAGTTCACGGTTCAATATAAATGTTGTAAATATGTAAAGCTTGTTGACTGATATCTATATACAAATTATTATAGCAGTAAACAAAACAACAATCTACTCTGTTGATGTTTACGGTTCAATATAAATACTATAAATATGTCAATATAAATGTTGTAAATATGTAAAGCTTGTTGACTGATATCTATATACAAATTATTTTAGCAGTAAACAAAACAACAATCTACTCTGTTGATGTTTACAGTTCAATATAAATGTTGTAAATATGTAAAGCTTGTTGACTGATATCTATATACAAATTATTATAGCAGTAAACAAAACAACAATCTACTCTGTTGATGTTTACAGTTCAATATAAATGTTGTAAATATGTAAAGCTTGTTGACTGATATCTATATACAAATTATTATAGCAGTAAACAAAACAACAATCTACTATGTAGATGTTCACGGTTCAATATAAATGTTGTAAATATGTAAAGCTTGTTGACTGATATCTATATACAAATTATTATAGCAGTAAACAAAACAACAATCTACTCTGTTGATGTTTACAGTTCAATATAAATGTTGTAAATATGTAAAGCTTGTTGACTGATATCTATATACAAATTATTATAGCAGTAAACAAAACAACAATCTACTCTGTAGATGTTCACGGTTCAATATAAATGTTGTAAATATGTAAAGCTTGTTGACTGATATCTATATACAAATTATTATAGCAGTAAACAAAACAACAATCTACTCTGTTGATGTTTACAGTTCAATATAAATGTTGTAAATATGTAAAGCTTGTTGACTGATATCTATATACAAATTATTATAGCAGTAAACAAAACAACAATCTACTCTGTAGATGTTCACGGTTCAATATAAATGTTGTAAATATGTAAAGCTTGTTGACTGATATCTATATACAAATTATTATAGCAGTAAACAAAACAACAATCTACTCTGTTGATGTTTACGGTTCAATATAAATACTATAAATATGTCAATATAAACGTTGTAAATATGTAAAACTTGTTGACTGATATCTATATACAAATTATTATAGCAGTAAACAAAACAACAATCTACTCTGTTGATGTTTACGGTTCAATAAAAATACTATAAATATGTCAATATAAATGTTGTAAATATGTAAAGCTTGTTGACTGATATCTATATACAAATTATTATAGCAGTAAACAAAACAACAATCTACTCTGTTGATGTTTACAGTTCAATATAAATGTTGTAAATATGTAAAGGTTGTTGACTGATATCTATATACAAACTGTTATAGCAGTAAACAAAACAACAATCTACTCTGTTGATGTTTACAGTTCAATATAAATGTTGTAAATATGTAAAGCTTGTTGACTGATATCTATATACAAACTTTTATAGCAGTAAACAAAACAACAATCTACTCTGTTGATGTTTACGGTTCAATATAAATACTATAAATATGTCAATATAAATGTTGTAAATATGTAAAGCTTGTCGACTGATATCTATATACAAATTATTATAGCAGTAAACAAAACAACAATCTACTCTGTTGATGTTTACGGTTCAATATAAATACTATGAATATGTCAATATAAATGTTGTAAATATGTAAAGCTTGTTGACTGATATCTATATACAAATTATTATAGCAGTAAACAAAACAACAATCTACTCTGTTGATGTTTACGGTTCAATATATTAATGTTGTAAATATATGTAAAGCTTGTTGACTGATATCTATATACAAACTTTTATAGCAGTAAACAAAACAACAATCTATGCCTATCATCGACACAAAGTTTTTTCATCAAAAAAGGATTTTAAAAACAAGTTTATAGATAAACTATCAATGGATATTACTTTTCTGTAAGTAGAAAATTGTAGTAAATGTAACTATGCTGTAATGGCCATGGAGTTGTTGTCGTTTTAATTTTATGCGTTTTTTCAGTCTTTTCAAATCAACGTGACAAGTTCTATTTTTGGCGCGTTTCAGCAATGCCAAGGCACCTTTTTGCTTCAAAAGCAAGACAAAACGCTGAGAAAAATCAAGATTTTGAGCTTCAAATTGACAAAAACATTATTTGAACTAGACCTTAATAGAATGGTAACTATGTATTAAAAGGAAAAAAGGAAATTTTAAAGCATTTCTTTGTAAAAAAAAAAAAACATTTTTATCGTATTGGATTTACTAAAAAGTAGTCATGGCAAATCTTCAAAACAAAACAAAAAATTATTTTCAAGTGGAATTAAAAGCCTCAAGAATAAGACAACACTACCAACACAAGATCGATTTGAAAAGACAAGGATTTTAAAACAAGGTATTTTATTATGAAAAACTTGGTGTAAAACATCATTTTCGACTTTGAAGTAAAAACTACTAAAAAAAGCTCGTTTAGTAAGCATAAAATAGTCAATATTGCTAAATAAACAGAAGTTATTCAACCAATTTAAATTGTGTTTGTATTTCAATTTATCTTTGATGTTTTCTGTTTATGAGGTTTAAAAAGTACATAAATAAACACAAACATCGTTTCATGTACGGTTTTTATCTCAAAAAGTAAATAAAATGGAGATAAACCTTTTCTCTTTTCTTTCTATAATAAAACAGAGAACGGATTTTTCCTTTTTGAGGCTTAATTATTGCAAGTTTTGAGGTGTTTTTTTTTTTTTCACGCTCGGTATATCAAATTAAGACAGTTTTTTTTTCTCTCAAAAACTTGAAACAAATAATAATCTTGAACTTACTTTATCAGTGATTATTTTCCTGAGGTTTTCTTCTCTTCAATGACATTGATCATGTTTTGACGAATAAATGTATGTACTTGAATTTTGTTGGTTTAAACATTCTTCATAGTTCAACTGCCAAGCTTGAAAATCCTTCAATAAACTGTGCCGAGGGAAGATTTGAAGACAGTTTTCTACAAATAGGTTTTCTTGATCTTTTGGAATCAGTCTTTTCTGCTTTTCTTTAGTATAATTTCTTCGTTTTTGTGTCCTTCGAGTTTATGTTCTTCTTCGGTCAAAACTCTCTTTGTTCTTCGAAGTTCATCTTTCTCCGTTGTTATTTTGTATTAATGTAAGCTCTGCTATTTTGTTGTTGTTTGTTTGACTTTTTTGTTCTTCGAAGTTCATCTTTCTCCGTTGTTATTTTGTATTAATGTAAGCTCTGCTATTTTGTTGTTGTTTGTTTGACTTTTTTGTCGATAAATTAAAAGAACAACTTTGCTTTGTTGATCTAGCGCTATTTGGCGCGCGCGTCACTTTCGTTCCCGCCGAAATATAACAACCAATCAGCATCGCGATGGGCGCGGACGTCGGACGTCGGACGTCGGACGTCGGATGTACGCTTGGGATTCCTGTGTGAAAACCATCGAAAATCGACTCGATGCATTACCATTTTCTCTTAAGTATGGTGCTCCGCGCGGGAGCTCCGCTATAAAAGGAAAAATAAACAGTTATTACCCATATAAATACAAACATATAATAAAGTACTATTTCATAAGAACCTTTAAAGTGCAAATTGATGTGTACATGATATGTTACAGATAAAAATTGTACTTTAACTCGAGCATTAGCGATAAAACTCGAGTTCACGCCATTTTCCACGACTTTTGCCAGGCTTTTAGTGCTTTAAACACATTCAAGCTTTAGATGTCAAATCGTAAGTTCTTCCCGACATTAATAACTATAAACCAGTAAATGTTTAAGGCATATTTCACACAAAAAATAACTTAAAAGCGCAACCTACGTTATTTAGCCATTCCACCTCATGGCAGCCATGTTGGACCGCCTGATCAAAATTCTTGTCGCGCGCTAATTGGCTAATTTTTTGATCCGAGATCACCTGGTTAAGTATGGTGCTCCGCTCGCGCGGGCCTTTGGCCCGCGCGGAAGCTCCGCTATGAATAGTCTCAGAAAATGAGTTCTAAGGTTCTAGGGTGCTCACTAGCTTTGAGGTTAGGACTTGACTTTTAGTTTTCGATTTTTCTGGCATCAATTTAGAATAACCTTGCGCTAGAGATAGAGCTCATTGCAGAATCTTTTTTTTCTTTTTGGAAGTCTAACAGTGATTTCAGTGTACACTACCGATTGTTACATGCGGGACGTTTTTGTACTTTATCTTAGCTATCTTTGACATTTTGTCTTATTGAATTTGTGAAGACTTTTTTTTATCTATTTAATTTAATATTCTCAATATTTGGTTTTTCAATTCAAACTGACATTGCTTTCTATTATGAGTAGTTTTTTTTTTGTTCAATTAATATTTGTCATCGTTGACGAAGAAAAGTTCTTATTCAAGTCTTCAGATAGCTCGTTCGGGCTCATTTGATCTGTTTTAGGAAACAAATTGAGTTCTTTCTGACGTTATGTGCTGTCGGTTATCAGATGTTGTTGTTACATTGCCTATCGCGACTTTAGTTATTTCCAATCTTTACTTGCAGTGCAGTTCCTACCGTAGACTACCTGAGTGCATTTAAGTACAGCCATTTTCGGCTACCTTTAGAAATATGAAATAAACTGTATTGTCTAAATGACTTCTTCTAAGGCTGGGAGACGAAGTGATGATCTGTTTCGCAGACTATAAAAACTTCTTGAAGAGCGATGTTTCAACACTTCCTGCTGATTATGCTCACACGAACCTTACTTCTTTTCCAATAAGCAAACATTATTGCTAATTACGAAAGATATGTGGTGTACAGAATTGTTTTATGCTTACATAATCCATTAGCAATCACAAAAAACGCAAAACAAAAGTCGGCACAAAGACATAAACCTTTTGTACCTTTTGTGATTTATTTTCACTTCGGTTGCTGACTAAAATTGTTATTACAATGATGTTCATCTTAACTAAATAGTGAGAGATTACCTAAACAAATCTAGAACACCGGATGATAGCCGGTTTCAGACATAAACATTTTCCAATTAAGAAATGACAGCGTGCTGTGGGCAGAAATTCATATCAGGACGACCTTGGTTTTGTATGTTTATCTCGCGTTGCTCCCCTGACCACACATCTCAATTAGATTTATTAGAATATCAACGTACTGTTCCTTAAAAAAAGATTATCCAGAAACATATCAAAATATTATAAAGGTTGTGCTGTGATATTGGGTTTGAGTTGATTTCTGATAGATGCGGTGTACTACAAATATAATTAAATTATAAAAACTCTGAAAAGTTTACTGAAACTGATCATAAATTTCCACAATAGCGCTTTTTCGAACTTCCATTGTTGAAACTCCTCGATCTTGCATGTATTTTATCAATTCTACAAACTCTACAAACTCAACTCAATTAAAAGACACATGCCTATATGTTCACACTGTTCGACTAGGTAAATGCACGGGGGGGGGGGGGGGGTACTTCCTTTGTCCAAGTGGTAGGGGTTATCGGCGGAGGTTTTGAAAATGACCCCTGAAAGGTACGCTTATATACAAATAAAGCAGAGTAAAAATGACCCTTACAACTGATTTTTGAGCAAAAATTCTAAAAGGACTCTAAAAGGTACGCACAGGAATTATTTTAACCCTAAAAGGTACGCCGATCACCCCTACCACTTGGATAAAGGGAGTACCCCCTCCCCCCCCCCCCCCCTCCCGGGGGGGGGGGGGGGTAAATGTCCGCGACGTTTACATTTTTATCACGTGACACAGCACATTCTATTTAAAGGTAAATCAGTGCATCGTTAGTCAGTGTAGACGGATGTCAACCAGAGACCGTGTGTAACACTCCTTTTCCTTCCAGATGGACCTCAGACTTTTGCTGGCGTTTGTTTTCTTGCTAACCACAGCAGAAGGCGAACAGCAAGGTAAAAAATGATGTTTTTCTTTCAAAAGAGAAATTTAGTGAGCAGCGTATTTTCTACTTTCACGTGCACAATAACCGTTATGCCTTTTTAAAATCAAACAAAGTTTTAAGGTTACTGTGAACCTTTAAGCCAAAAAATTTGGCTGATTTTTTTTTATTTAAAGATTATAAAGGCCGAATTACACGGTACAACTTTTTCCTAGAACTGTCGCATGCAACTCGCTTAAACGAGACTTAAGTCAGATTATACTATTGTTAGCACCAAAGTTGTGCCGTGTAAATCAAGTTGTAAGCAAGTTGCATGCGATAGTTGTAGCCAAAAGTTGTGCCGTGTAAATCGGCCTTTACATTTTTAACATAAACTTTTGATTATTGAAACAAAAAAATCATAATGTTACATACTTCCAGAGATATTAAAATAAATTGTTTTTTTTATGGAAAACAAATTTACTTGAAAAGTGACATTATAATCCTATAATCCTATTATTGCTTGGTTCGTTTATGAGATATCATGTTGCGTTACTTTTCTAAATTTCTTCATAATTTTAGATGTTTCTTGATTTACTTGCTTTACTATTTGATTTAATCTTATTTTTGTTCGCCATGTTTACCGCTTTGTGCTCTAAAAAGTATTTTATGAGCGTTTGTTATCTGATTTATAAAAACGTCCCGCAGAGTATTACCAAAACAAAACAGGAAACCACGATCTCTATTGGTTGATTTGTGACCTTTAAGTGACCTCGCTGACAGATAGATGAAGTGGGTGTCAATGTTTACAAAACTTTCAAAGCTCGATTGCTAGCTTTTAATTTTGCGCATACTAGTCAACTTTAAAAGGATAATCTGCAAACAATTACGGTCCGAAAATCTTCGAAATTAGCGCAAACACTACTCAACTCATCAAAATTAAAACCGTTTGAGCGTTTATTGATTGATAGCGTGGTTTTTTATTTATGAAGTCGAATATTAACTAAACATTGAATATTTACGTTTCGTTACCTAGCTCTAAATAACTTCTAAACTAAGTAAAATATTGAGAAACGCTCACACGGTCTCAGAGATCAATATATGCTGACAAACATTAAGCATTAAAATTCAGCAAAAGACAGATAGTTTTTCCAGGTTATCCTTTTAAACAAAGACACCCGATTTCACTTAGAGTCTTTCTCACGCACTACTAATTATATTTTTACAGAAAAAAACTGCAAAGACGTATTCTTTGTTTATTAAGCTTTAAAATGATGTATAATGTGATAAAATATTATTTAACGCGACGCGAAAATAAATTTTTAACGAAAGGTACCCGCGAAGGTTCACAGTAACCTTAATTTAAATTAAACAAATTTGAATTATTTTTCGGATATTATATATTTTACCTTTCAAGATGGCTAGTTCTCGTACGATGTTTGAAGTTTAATGACAGCTATTTCTTCTAGCTTTAGAAAAATCAATGCTGGTCTTAAATTCTGTTGCGCCGGTTTTGTGAAACGGAAATGCTACAGTAAAAAGCCGAAGAGTAACAAAATAGAGTACAAACACTAAAAGTGTGCAATACTTTCTACTATTTACCACTAAATAGTGTTGATTAAACAATAGAGAACAAAAGAATTTGCATAATTTAGCAGTATTTAGTGGTATTTATGTTGCACACTTTTAGTGTTTGTACTCTACCAACCGAAAAACTTAGATAAAAAAGTAGAAGTACGAGACTCAAATCGCAAATTTATCTGTGAGAGACTGTTCATGGGCACACTTGGCTTCTTTTTAGTTGTGAATTCAAAGGAATTGCCATTATCAAGAACAACGTTGCATAATTTTTGCATTTTTGGATGTTTTTGATTGAAATCTACATACTATGTTATGTGTCGACTGCATGATAAAAACGGAAAAAGAAGATTATCAATATCATTTAGCAAGACTATTTGGGCACCCCAATTTGCTAGTAAATGTAAGTAAAAACTATTATTTATCTCAATTTTGTGCAGTTTTACAGATTATCATTCTGTGGTTTTAGTGGTATCTTTTAGCTTTTGTGTGACTATTCAACAAAATTCACCATGCAGTTTGTGTCTATTAAAAAAGATTTAAAAATTGATAATAAATCTTTTTGGTGGTAATATAACTTGTGTGGTGCAGTTTTGGTCTTAAATTATACTTGTGATTAACAAATATCACTTCCTCAAGGCGGTCGTACAATTTTGTAATCTATCACTCGTATGATTTCAGACCAATATGCATTCCACACAGTTGGACAGAGAGAGAGAGAGAGAGAGAGAGAGAGAGAGAGAGAGAGAGAGAGAGAGAGAGAGAGAGAGAGAGAGAGAGAGAGAGAATGAATGAATGAATGAATGAATCACTTTTATTTAAACACGGTAGTTCCATAAGTTACAAAAAACTTCTTTACATGAAAGCCGTGTAATATGTAAGATAAATACAATATAAAATACAATTTATAAGTGTATAAAATTACAAAATTCAATTAAAAAATGGTCAAAGTGAATTGACAATTTGCTTGCCAGATCTTTCTTTTAAAAATTCCTTTAGATACCGATGACTTTAAGTTTGTAGGTAGCGAGTTCCATATTTTCGCGCCCCTATAAGAAAACGAACCCCTATAAAATTCAGTCTTTGGGACACGAGTAATGTCAACATTTAACTCGTGGTCTCTAAGTTGAGATTTATAAGGGTTATTTTCAGAACATTTTGGAAAAAAGTCACTAATGTACTTTGGTACAGCCTGGTTAACTGAGTCATACATTACTAGACATAGATGTTTATTCCTTCTAGTTTCCAGGCTGTCCCAGAGTAAAGAGTTTAATATATCATTGGATCTGATATCATAGCCTTGAAAAGTTATTATACGGCCAGCACGGTTTTGCAGTTTTTGTAGTTGGTTGGACAGACCTTTGTTTAAGTTACCCCATACAACATCACAGTAATCTAAAACAGGCTGTATAAGAGCATTATATATCATTTTAAGAACCTTTAAGGGCACAAAATCACGAGCCTGTTTTAAACCATTTATGGAGCGACTTACTTTGGTACACAGATTGTCAATGTGTTCATCCCATTTAAGGTTTTGATCTAGGTGAACTCCGAGATATTTAGTTGATTTCACTCTGTTTATTTTTCTATCACCAATGTAAATTGGGATAGTTTTCCCTAAATTGGATAGCCTGAAATCTGAGCCAATAAACATATATTCAGTTTTGGTAGCATTTAAACTAAGTCTGTTAGCCAACAACCACTGATTTACATTAATTAAATCTTCATTCAGTTTGACCTGCATTTCAACTGTTGACATAGAAGCAGTGCTCAAAATAGTATCGTCAGCGTACATGTGTGGCTCAGTGAATGAAAGACACCCCGGAAGGTCGTTTATGTATATGATAAACAACAAAGGGCCTAGAATCGAGCCTTGCGGTACGCCGCAACTAATTGTCGAAGGTTGTGATACGCAGCCCTGGACAATACATTGCTGCTGCCTGTTTGTCAAATAAGACTTGAACCAATCAAGATTTTTCTCCTTCACACCATAAAATTCCAATTTTGTTTTCAATACTTATGATCTATTCTTATTTACAGTTCATTTAGGGATTGAAGGTAATTCGAGTTTTTTTTCATATTTCTTTTTGTTTCAATACAATATTTTACTATTTCATATAGCCTTCAAACCAACTGAAGAACTCCCATACTATGCATGGTTAGTAAGGGCACTCTACGGCTACTAAGCGTAATGTCAAATGAATAATTAATGTAAAGGGAAAAATTTAACGATGTTTTTAGGATGATTACCTGCTTGAAATTGTATCTCTGAGCATTCCTAATTGTTATCAACTTTGATAACCCTGGTCTTTTTTTAATGTTTGAGAAACCAACTCAGTTGATCAGCCAATCAGAAGCTAGTTCTCGTGTCTTCTTGAGTAGGTGAGGTCACATCAAAACATGAACAACCTAGAATCAACATGGTTTATGTTGTATTTCTAAATAAGATTGACACAGAATAAACCATACCCTGCGAGCAGAGGTTACTTTCTCTTACCTGTTCGCAGGGTAATCAAACCACAGATTAAACAAACACTGTTTTACTGCTCAAAGTACCACATTGACAACTATGACACAGGAATCCCAAACAATGCACAGGGATCCCATACACTACAGTTTGGTTACGATTTGGTTACGACTGTGAATAAGGCATTTACTAGCCACACTCATGGTTGTAAACTGCTGACTTACAGCAGTCCGATAAGACCTCCTCAGTAATCAGTAATTGTAAATAGTCACTGAAAATCCCCTAGAGGAATGATTATCAATATCTGTATTTGTATTGTGTTCTTACATCATTTATACATCAGATCTTTCAAACTTCCATTTACAGCTAGCCTTGTTGGTCATTGATATCGTAAACTCATGTCAGTAGGGGGGAGGGGGGAGTTTCTCCCTTTGTCCAAGTGGTAGGAGTGAACGGCGTACCTTTTAGGGTTGAAATTATTTCCTGTGCTCACCTTTTAGGGTCCTTTTAGGGTCCTGGCTTAAAAGCAGTTATGTAACATGAATCCGTACCTTTAAGGGTCATTTTTACTCTGCTTTGTTGCTAAAAGTAAGCTTGGTTGGCAAGAACATCGCACAGCCGTACCCTTTAGGGGTTGAAATCAGCAAGGTTTTAACAGTTATTTTAATCCTTACGTACATTTTAGGGGTCGTTTTCAAAACCTCCGCTGATCACCCCTACCACTTGGACAAAGGGAGTACCCCCGGGCTGTCAAGTCTTTTAAACTTCTGGGTATCTTTATCACTTGTGACTTGACATGGACTGTACATTGCGACTACATCATAAAGAAAACCAACAGACGACTATATGCCTTGAGGAAGCTTAGGAAGTGTAGTGTTCCCCCAACTGATATCACCACAGTTTACTGCTCACTGATTTGATAAACACTGGAATATGCACCTGCTGTTTTTGCTAACCTACCCAAGTATCTTTCGATCCGACGATCCTGAACCTGTACAGGAGCGATGTACCCTGTCTATTATACACCTATTTCAAAAATCGTTGTCGCAGCCAAAGCTACAGTCCACACACTGAACTTAATCCTGCAAAGGATGTCGGCATTTCTAAATTTGTTATCAATTCGATCATTCATAGCATATTTTTGCTGCACGTGTTTGTGTTATATGACCATAATATAACACTGTTACAGTGGTAGATGATGAAACGCTGTTATTTCCTTAAGTGTTCAGAGTGAGGACTGAAGCTTCGGCTGCGCCAACGGTTTTTGAAATAGGTGTATATCCTTTTACATCATATAGTATCAGGTTAAGCAAACTTGGAAGAACGCATGCAGACAGGACGCTTCCATCAAGTTAATAAAGAACATAAAGTATTATACATTAGTATATACATGATTCACAACCTCATAAGAACGCGCGCTCTCATTGGCTAGCTATCTCGGAATCTGAGACCATATTCACTGCTCAAGCTCGGAATTACCGATGAAGAAATTGAAAACAATCAACAAAACCCAATTCCACAAAACCCAAAGAAAGCTACAAAGTTTGTTTTAAGTGTTTTTCAAGGTAAAACGGCATTTTAAACATAAAAAAATTTGAATTCATAGAAAACGAGGTTCAACGTTCGTGCGCCTTATCACGCTTTGTAATGGTATGCAATAAATTTTTATACAAAAAATTTTGTTTAATTTTTTTTTGTTCGGTTGTGAATCATGTATATACTAAAACAATTATTCACCTCAGGCTCAGTGATTATCAATGAATATTTACCTCGCGGCTCGAAGACTCGCCGCTCGGTAAATATTAATTGATAACCACTTCGCCTTCGGCGAATAATTGCTAAATAACAATCCTCTGTATAAACATATTCATAGCCAGATTATTAAGTTCGTCTAGTCATTACAATCTGAGATCAGGTGGAAAGAAATACACTGACACTAAGAACACTAACCGTTTTAGCCAATTTGTGACCGTCAAATATGCTGTAAATGCCTCTGTGTGAATTTATTGTTCTTTACTATTATTATTTTTTATTTTTATTCAGATTATTTATGATACACTGGCCTTTACCTGTAATTCAGTTGTTACTGCAAGAGGTCTATAAATAAACTTATTTATTACTATTATTATAGTACTTATCCAGGGCCTGCCGGCCGTAGCCATGCTGAAATGTTCACAGAGGCCATCGACGTCAGATGGCGTAGGCAACCAAGAGGGCTAGGGAAATGCTCCCCGACACAATTTCTCCCAGGACAGAACCCATCCCAATAATTATTGCACAGTCCCTCAAAAACTAAAATACACTTTTTTTCTTTACAGCTTGCAAAAACAAGGCAGATGTTGCTATACTGCTAGACGCATCAGGGAGCATCCGCGAAGAACGTTGGAAAAATGTTGTGGGGTTTGCAGAAAGACTTATTGAAAAGTTTCAAGTGTCAGCAAACGGAACTCACATAGGTGTTGTAGTGTATTCTACCGACAACAAAGTCGTGGTGAACTTTAATACTTATAGTGGATCAGAGTTAAATGCAGATAACATCAATGCACTCATTAGTAAGATCAACTATGCAGACTGGAGAAAGGATACTCTCATTGATAGCGCTCTTAACACGACAAACTGGGGGATCTTTACTAAAGAAAAGGGTATGAGAGATGCAAGAACTGTCCCAAGGGTAAGACAGCACTTCATCAACTATGACTGATTCAAATTTTATCATTATGACTGATGGTAGGATACATATATATAATAGGACATCTGAACAACCGTTTTGACGACACATTAATGTTTAGTTAGTTCGGTTTTGTTCTAATATGAAAAATCAGAATATTTGCCAATACAATGAAGCATGGATCCGGCAGAATTTCCATCTTTTTTAGGAGCCAATGATCGAGTATTTTGATATTTAAGGGTTAGAGACTGATGTGAATGCCTTAATATTAATGGCAAATACACGCACACGCTGGATGTAGAATGAACGAACAATTTTATAAATCATTAACAAACAATAAACAAAACCTGTTTCCACAGAATCGATTAAAAAGAGGTTATCGTTGTGACATTTTTTATCATCAGATTCTTATTGTCTTTACCGATGGTAAACAATCAAAGCACGCAAATTCAATTCCATTGGGAGGCGTCCGAACCACTGCGAAAGAAAGGAGTAGAAATATATGCTGTGGGTGTAGCTGGAGCCAACAAAGCAGAGTTGACAAAAATGACAGCAGCTTCTGACCATGTTTTCATAGCTGATACATTCAGTGATTTAGATAAAAAAATAATACAGGTGTTGACGGCTGCATGCAGTAAGTTGGTAAAAACCTCCCAGGGGAAGGGGGAGAAAGGGGAGGTAATGTCTATTTCATTTGCACTTTCAGATTTCAAATGTTTATATCTCAGAAAGGAGAGGTCGACATCAAGGAAAATTAAGTACACTTATTATACAACTCATGTACAACAGATTCGCAAAATATCATGAAAGGCGTCAGGTGCACTTTAAGGCCTGGGAAAGTAGGTTATATCCTAAAACGAAATATTTTCGAATTTTTTGTGAAAACAATACAAAAGGCAACAAAACTTTCAGATAACCTTGATTTCATTTAGTGGGATCGTTTTGTGTTGTTGTTGGGCAGAACCACTAATCACCTGGTGGGTCACGTGACTTTTTGATATTCAACTTTTCAAATATTCCTCCGGTAGTGAGTTCAACACTTATCGGAAAAGTAAAGAGGGTCCACAATAGGTTTGGCGGGATGCGGGATAAACCTTTTTTTAAGGGCGGGATACGGGATTTTAACAAAAATCAGAGCGGGATGCGGGATTCTGTATTTCGAGCGGAATCGGGATTTCACCTTTGTTAGGTGTCGGGATTCGGGAAATTAATAGCATTGGCAGCCGGATTTTGGATTACAGAGTTCGTTTTGAATCCAGAACTTGTCTAACGTATAGATCTAAAAACACGCGTTTGACTTTTATTTGCCCGTTGATTGATTTCTATCTAATATAAACCGGCATCGTTATGAGTAAGGAATAGTAAGTTCTAGCAAGGATTTATCGGGATCGGGATTGTGCCATAAAAAATGCCGGGATGGCGGGATTTCACGCAAAAATGAGCGGGATTGCGGGATACGAGAACCCTATTGTGGACTAGCCTGCGTAGCGGCTCTTTAGGGGGAGGGGGGAGGGAGAGGGGAAAGGGGGAAGAGAGGGGCTGGGGGAGAGGGAAGGGAAGGGAGAGCCTGCAATGGTCCTATTGTTTCATCGTTATTTCTCCTTCTGCTGGCGGAAGGAAAATTCCCATTGGTCGAGAGTACGTCTGTCAAGCTTAAGTAACAGATCAGCTGATTAAATACTCGTGATAAGCGTATCTATAGTTGTTACATAATATAACATTGGCTAAGGTTAACTGAGGTCACACGTGTACTGTTAGAAATAAACTTTTATGGTTGTCCAAACTATATTTGTTGAATGAGAATTACGCTTACTTTGGTAAAAAGGAATTAATATAACCTTGTCTTTCTGTTATAATCTGGGTCTTTTTATTTTCCATGGCCAATGATTACAAACAACTTGAAGACAGTTATCTATGATAATTATCTCAATGTGAGTTCACAAACGATCAGCGATTATTGATCCTAAGTCATCGATATCTAGATCTTTTCTACCCGAATTCCAAAATTTAAACAATTGCAGTAGGACTTTCATTTGGAATTATGTTTCCGTCCGTAATAAAATAATATCCTTGTTTTTACATTGTTTGAACCATATTGGTCTGCTTCATGTATATTTGTGTTTTGACAGCAAACATAAGTGTATTTAAAAGTGGCTCTCTGATTGGATAATTATGACAAGCGAAAATATCCATTGATTGGGGGCGGATAACGATGAAACAATAGGACCATTGCAGGCTCTCCCTTCCCTTCTCTCTCCCCCAGCCCCTCTCTTCCTCCTTTCCCCTCTCCCTCCCCCCTCCCCCTAGAGAGCCGCTACGCAGGCTAATTGTGGACCCTCAGTAAATATTTAAAGTTATTTCTCTTCCGGATAGCTTTTCAAAAGTGTCTTACCCAGTTGAAAAAGTAAACTGCTATAAGGGGTTGTTATGCAAAAACGGTCACGTGACTTTAAAGATGCCCACTTATCTCGTTACCTAAAAGTCAAAGGTCGTCAAATAAGACAGTTTCATATATTTATTATTGAGAACTTTCCTTTTTTGCGGAAAATTCCGTTTCAGCAGCTTTCTCCATCACCGGAGAGAGCGTTTTATGTTTAGTCGTCATGTGACCTAGCCTTGACGTCAAAAATCATTGATTTTTATCATATTACCAAAAATAAAGGTGATCGAGAAACATTGAGACAGTCCTCTTGTTATCCCAGGCCTTAATGTACTTAAAATATTTTAAAATATATGAAAAATCCCTGTAAATTATATTATAGTTTACAGCTCAAAGGACGATATTTTTTTACATTGCTTGATGTTTTATAAGATATTATTAAAAAACAAATGAATGCATGCATGCATGAATCCAACAAACCAGCGGTATCGCCATGAGCGTAGCATGAAAATGAGATTCTCGGGTCTAACAGCGCTTCGCCGAACAAAGATGTTTACTACAGCATCAATATGGCTATAGATATACTTGATATAGAAAGTTATTTTTTTTATTACTGTCTTCCCAACTATGGGAAACTATATCAAACACTGCAGAGCTTTTGGATATTATTTGGTTATGGGTTCTTCCTCTTATCTCAGTTTACAAACAATTTCGTCTAGCCTCCTCCGCAGGCAACTCCTGAGTCCGAGAGTGATTTTCGTGATTTTGGGGTTCCTGTGTTGAAAATTCGAGGACGACGAAGCCTGGTTCCTCCCCCCTCCCCCCTTCAGTCATTTTTGCCATATGCAACAGGAAGCCCGCGACGTGTTTTTTCTTTTTCTTCGTTTTTTTTTTCTGCCTAAGATGCCTGCGGAGGAGGCTACAATTTCGTCCACAAATCGGCGATGTCCAGAGATGTCACGCGTGACACATGCGTGACAGCTTTTAATGTAGCACACGCAGATATAGACAGAGAGCTATTCTACGGTATCAATAAACAATAGAAAAGATTCAGTCAATGAGATGCAATGCAATTTTTGATAAATCGGAATTATAAACAACGAATTTAATGGGTCTAATTAAAGAAAGATGTCAACTTTATTAGAGAGACAAATATAGACCTTAGAATTGTTTATTAAAATACTGATGTACAATATTCTACAACAAAAAGAAATTCTGCAGTTTAGGTGATGAAAGGCCTAATAAATGTATATCATGTGTATGCATACTTCGAAGAATTTTGCTGCAAATAGATATAAAAGAATCATTTTGCGTTTGTCGTAAAACAAAATAATGCTTTTAATTGATATTGTTATTGTTAATAATGTGTAATATTCTTGCTTGTGAAATAGCGTGCGTGATCCACTGATGAATTGACAGAGCCGCTCACGACATAATAGACCTTTTCACGTTTCTCGTCCACAGCCTCAGCCTCGATAGCGTGTAATATATTCTTTACAATTTGACTACAGCTGATTATCAAATAATAGGTAATATAATGAAATTTGCAACACCGTAAAATATGTTGAAATAACTTTACTGACGTTTCGAGCTTTAGCCCTTCGTCGGAGTAAAAAAGGGGTTTATTATCAAATAATTGAAACAGTTCAAAATTTCTACGGGCTGTAGTGAAATTCTAAAGAATATATTACACGCTATCGAGGCTGAAGTTTGTTCGTTGAGAACCGTGAACATAACTAATCATGAAGATTTTTGCTTGCAGTTTGAACCAAGCGTGACAGTTCAGTTCAAATAGAATAATTCGGTCTTTTGGGAATATTCATATAAAATCTAATTATTAAAAATTAAACAATAGATGTAAATATGTCCCGTTTTGATCTAGAAAACCATAAACCGTAGCTTGATAAAATGTACTCCATTCAGTGAATGGGCCCGTATATATCAGTATTCTACGGTTGTCTAGACATGAATGTGAGTCTTGCTCATTGATGGAATGTGGTAGTATTGTAATGTATTGAGTTTCGTCTCATGTGAAAGCATCATTCATTGGTTGCAATGTTGATATTCGATGCTGGTGAAGAGTATAATCTTACAGCCGAGTCAAAGAACCACCGAAGGCTTGCATAGCTAACCAGGTCGATCCTCAGTGCTAGTGTGTAGTGCTCTATTCAAGCATTTTGCACAGTACAGGATCATAGAGCTTGCAAGGGCCCTGTAAGCCATGGCATCGGCTAGCTCTATATCTATATTGTTCGTAAGCTTACTGCTTTTTGCGATCGTGCATTATTCAACAGCACAAGGCGGACAAGGTCAGTAAATCTAGCTCTGTTAAATAGGCGTCGACTATATCTCACTCTTTGTTATACATTTCCTATGATATTTCGACAAAAAAGCTGGTAATATACTGAATGTTTACCCTGTTAGTACAAACTAATAATTAATTAAGCCTACATCAACTAATATATACCACAGCTAGAACTTTAGTCATCTTATTGTAAGTTATAGTTATAATAACTACATATTCTTCATAAAAGAAGGAATATGTAACAAGGCTCTAATCGAACTCATTGAAAACTCTTCTTCTAGAGGTGTTTCCCTGTTCTTCTAAAAGTATTTCTGTTTAAATATCAGATTTTGATCAATTCTAACACTCTTTGTCTGCGATTGAAATCTAAACCCGCGAACAAATGTTTGCGGGTTTAGTTTGCAAATGTTCGTAAAGCGCATTTTAATTTTGAGATACAACGAGTACTTTAATATTAATACAACTATTCCTTTAGTTAATCAATATTGTTATAGTTTTAAAAATGCTAAAATAAATAGCTAATTTGTGATGCTAGAAAATGAATTCTATACTCTCGTGAACTTTCGTGACGTCTAACAATAAGGTCTTTGTAGTTGAAGTCATTTGGACATTTGGACATTTGGCTGGCTTTTTTTATCTCTTACATTTATTTATAATAGAACTTCATAACATATTCTTAACCTAAACTTATATTGGACGTTTTTTTCTTTATAAGAATTCTTTGTATCTTTGGCCAAAGCGTAGTTAATATTTTACCTATGCGTCTGGGAGTTCTGGTTTAAAATACACGTCAGCAAAGGTCAACAAAAATCACACAATCTTGGTAATTCTATATTTGGGAATTTGCAATGATAAAACAAATTAATAATAAACGAGCGAAAAAGCCCATAAAAGAATACATTGTTTAAAAGTATTTAGAAGATTAAATTCTTACGGATGATACTAGCTTTAAATTCATGAGTAAACTGGTGACCAGTGGGTTTCTTGATCTAGTACTTGTATTTATCATTTGTACGTCTTTACCCGTTAAACATCTGTGAATGAATAAGCATAAAACAATAGTACATATTCAAATAGAGCGAAAACACTAAAACCATGAAATAGAAACACAATAGTTATTAACTAATAGCATTTAGTTTACTTGTCTTTGATAGTGACTAATAGTCATTAAATAAAAACTATTACACAGTAGCAATTTTATTTTATTCCATGGATATAGAGTACAAACACTAAAAGTGTGCAATACTTTGTACTATTTAGCACTAAATAGTGTTGATTAAACAATAGAGAACAAAATAATTTGCATAATTTAGCAGTATTTATTGGTATTTATGTTGCACACTTTTAGTGTTTGTACTCTAGTGACTAATAGTCATTAAATAGAAACTATTACACAGTAGCAATTTTATTTTATTCCATGGATATAGTATTAGCGCTCTATTTATAATTTTGAATGACAAGTTTTTATCTTTTCTCACAAACTGCAACAAATTAAAAGAAAGGCATTCGCAGTAGCGTATATGCCATTAACTTAATTTGTAATGGTTTAAAAGCGTAAATTGAGATTGATTTAAATACCTGATAAAGACTACCTAGGGTACCAGAGGCTATTTTGCACTTGCTTTAGCTTTTGTATTATCTGACGGTTTGTGAACCAAAGAACACAGACGTACACTTGATAAAAATACAAATACGAGATTAAGAAACCCTCTGGTTTCCAGTGTAGATCAAGACCTCACAGTTCTGGGGCCAGTTGTACGAAGCTTGCATAAAGTTATAAGAGTTATCCAGTGTACAGAATGTGTCAGTTGGATAGGGATTGATCCGGTGGATGGCGCTATTCAGGCTTCGTACAGCCGGCTCCTGTTGATTTCTAGATCGATATTTTGGAGATTTCATATCCTGAAACTTCCTTCAAACTTATTGTAAAATTGTGTATTATATTGTTTTTTATCAGCACCCGGAACGTGCCCAATATTTCCCATAGCCGAAGAATGCCCCGATGAATTGGACCACGAGTGTAATGAAGATGCTGATTGTTCAAAGCAAAGTTCTGAAGATGAAACTTATAAATGTTGTCTAGACGGTTGCGAAAAGCGTTGCGTGCGTAAGTACAAGTCTTATTATCAAAGTTATTTACTGATAGCGAGGTGAAAACACCAAATCGAATTATGCTTACCAATTTGAATAACTTTAGTACTTAACTGCCAAATAGCCTCGCAGTACCCACAGTGATCCACAGTCATGCTGTTTGTGTCTTCGGACGAAGTTAAAGAGATAAAATAACGGCATACATGGGAAACGCCATCCATTGTGTTCCAACGTGAACACGGGTCTAGCCAAACAAGAATAAGGGACGGACCATTTAAGGGGGAGGGGGGGGGGTAAATCCCCCAAAAAATATCGAGCAATTTTGGGCACGCTGAAAATCTAAACACCCCCCTCCAAAAATCAAATGGTCCGTTCCTAAGTCGCCATATTCTAATACGGTTTATGCTCTGGATCTATGGCAAGAAAATGATCCAAATCAATGCACGCGATTCAGTTTCTGCGCCTGGAAGCCTCTTAAAAAGCGATACGACTTTTTTCACGAGTGAAGAAAATCGTATGACCAAAAGGAAGCTTTCTAAATTTTAAAAGGACGATTTTTATCTGATAGAATTTTGTAGCGTAAATCTCAGTATGTATTCTTTAAAGGCCAGTACTTCATGCATGTAACCCCTATCAAGATGTCTTCTGGTGTAACTCAACATATTCAAAACTCAAACTTAGGATCTTTCATGTAGCACTAGTGTCATGTGCTAATCGAAAATAGGGTTAATAAGAATTCATAACAACAAAATATGCGTTGTTCTCTTCCAGCTGCCATCCCTCCTCCAACGCCGGCACCTCCAAGAGTAAGTATAATTATTTGTTTCATTTTATAGTAATACTCCTTCAATCTCTAAGTTATAATCTTTGGTTAGTTAAACATTCATAATACTATGCTTTGTGTGTCTTTTTGATACTCATGATTCCATTGACTTAAAGTGCATATATGGGTTCGCCAGATTTCACTTTAAATGAAAGTTTTGACCACTGTGATCATTGGCCAATTCATGTTTTTTGATTGTGTTGCGATTTCACCTCTTTTTATGCCGTCCAACTTTACAATGAGCAAATCAGAGCAGTAGCACGGCCCCATTTATTTATTTATCCATCCTTCCATTCATCCATTTATTCATTCATCCATTTATTCATCCATCCATCCATTTATTCATCCATCCATCCATTTATTCATCCATCCATCCATTTATTCATCCATCTATGTATTCATCCATTAATTTCCCATTCTTTCATTTATTTATTTATTTATCCATCCATTCATTTATTCATTCATTCATTCATTTATCCACTTGCCTGCGTTACATCAGAAATTTTATTCTCTAT
>OX459096.1:25427985-25580485 GCA_949775045.1 Metridium senile | reverse complement strand
CTGATTGGTAGACGTCTTCGTATTATTTCTCCATAAACAGTTGCAACATATCGTGCATCTTTCTCAGTATCAAACTAGAAGTCGCTGAAATATTTCTGCTGGAACAGTTATTCTCCTTAGGCCCGATGAATTAGTGAAAGTAACCTCGCCTTCGTCTACGTTATTCAGTTTGTATTTTATTTTAACTGTTTTATTGGATTTGAATCAAAAACAAACAAAGAGGGCCATATAAATGGGATAAAGTTCCGTATAAGTTTGCCAACATTTATACCCAATATTATCTTTTTCTGATTTGGATGTCTTTAATTGTTCCAGGGAGAAACTGGTCTACGAGGAAGAATCGGTCCACATGGTGCACCGGGAAATCAAGTAAGTAGTGTAATATAACAATGTGGTCCAATATAGGTACAGACGATGGAGCAAAACTAATCGTGTATCTAATCTTAAACCTCTTTTGAAAGAAACTCTTTTTCTCATGAATGGTAGGTTGGAACAGTGACGTTTCGATTGTTTCTAATGTTCAAAAAAAAAAACTGAAAATGCATGTTTTTGACCATGAGTGCGAAATTCACACTGCTATTTAGTAGGTTTGATATATAAGATGTTTCTGGACACATTATTGCTATATTCAAAACCATAATGGTTTGATCATGATCATCTTAATTTATAAAGGTGGTTATAATTGTTGTATTTGATTGTGATATGGTTATATTTTGTAGGGTTTACCTGGACAACGCGGCCAGACTGGACCTCAAGGACCTTCTGTATGTATAATCTTGAACCCTTTTACAAAGTAGAGTGCAAACACTATATCCGTTGAATAAATTGATTATATAGTCACTAAATATAAACTATTAGGTTGTAGAGTTATTTTTATTCGCCCGTGCAAGAATAGTCAATCTTATAGTAAATAACTAACTTTAAAAGCTTGTTTTGTTTTGTTGGTGATCAACTATAGTACAAACTACCAAATATTCATTTTTATTTCATGGGTTAGAAAGAAAATTCACTATTTTCTTTTGTTGGTGATCAACTAGTAAAAACTAAATACTTTTGGCACGGGTGAAGGAAAATCGCTCTGACTATTTTGATTTTATTTCATGGTTTAAATGTTTTTGAGCATAAGCATGCATGTTTACGTACAGTGATAATGGAAGTTATTGCCAAATATATATTTAATTATTATTATATATTTAAGTATCCGAAACACTCACACTCCCTCCATAGTCATGAGTTTTACAGGAAGGCAGAATGGTCGAACGCGTTGGTCCGGTGCCGGGTTCGAGTCCCGCTGTGTATTTGACCCGATTTCGATTAGGTGAAATTTCTTTCTCGTATATGCTTGTAAATAGCCAACTGGTTTGCCTCCATGCCATGTTTATTTGTATCAATTAGTGGAAGAGGACCAAGATGGAAAAAGCTATGCTTTACTTGTTATATCCTCTTTAGATAAGGTTTATTTATGGTATTTTTTTTACATGACATGTTTTACCAATAAGGACCATCGTGTACAGAGAGAACGAAAGTGCTGCCACACAAGTTATGTATACGCGATCGAATAACGATTTCTAAGTGCAGGAGTTAAAAATCACGATTTACCCTTACGACTTTTGTCTATGACCTAAACTGGGCTATGATGTCTTGACAAAATATTATTGTTCATAACGTATTTACCTGTGCGCCATGACAACGGGGATAAATGTCCATACAAATATTAATAATCTGCTTATTCACTGAACTAGCAGTCAGGGGACAAACTTACATGGAGTAAGCACATACATACAAAATGAACACACGATATAATACAAAATGTACAGGTATTTAACACATACCAAAAATATTTGAAAACTTTGTTATTTTTATTTATTTTTTTTTTTTATTTTTACAGGGACAAGTTGGACCAACCGGTAACTCAGGAACGCCAGGAAGAGCTGGAAGCAAAGGTGGCAGTGGAGACCCTGGTGCCCGAGGCCAACACGGTATTCAGGGCCCACCTGGAGGAACAGGAGCTCCTGGTCAGAAGGGTGCTAGAGGCGCTGCTGGAAATACCGGAAGAGCAGGGTTCGACGGAGCTAAGGGAGACCAGGTATGTGATCAGTATTGGCGTTGATGCAGACAGGAATGGTTCTGGAGACTTAGTTTACGATGCAAGAAAAAATGCTCCTAGATGCTCGCAAGAAAATGTATTTTTGTAGATATCACTCTCTGTCGAAGGTTTTCAGAGAGCCTTGCTTAACACACATATACATAACCATGTTATGAACAATACATTTAATAGCAAGTAATGGTATGTTTACCATTCTCTGTATTGACAACATTGGACTCATGCAAATATAAATGATTGAGGAGGGAAAAAAACGGAAACTGTTAAACATTCGTCACATGGGAGACAACCTAAATACAACTGACAAACAGACTTGATATGTAAATGTTGAAGTTGCATTCAGGTTTCATGTTTAAGTTAAATTACATAAAGAAAATACAAACGTGTAATTTTACTTGAAAACGTGATATATTTAATTTAGTACACGTATTTGCTAAATACAAAAACATAATGATAAAAGAACATGACCATGATAGTTCCATTTGAGTGTGACTTGCTCACAATTGATCAATATACCCGACAATTGAAAAGCAAAATCATTCGGCTCCCCTTGCCGTAACTAAACCATTTAACCATATTACTGCTATTTTTGTCTTTAAAACAAAACTGTTATTAAAAAACATACTATATATATAATTTTATTGTTTTCAATAGTAACTTTGTGTCATTTTGTCATTTGTTTAGGGTCCATTAGGTCCCATGGGAGAGCCTGGAGCTGTTGGTGAACAAGGATCAAGAGTAAGTTTGTTATCGTTTTGCACGAAATTTGTAACGTTGTTTAACACGGTCTTTCTTTCTTGTAGGGATCACAAGGTAGCCCAGGACAGGATGGTCGAAACGGAGACAGGGTGAGCCACTTCATAAATATAGGTTTATTATTGGAAAGTCAAAATGTGTAAAAGAAGCAAAATGGTTTCTATATATCTTTTTGCACGTTGCGGTGTGAAAACATTGTTAGAAACAAATTAGAAATCATTGAGGATCCCAAAGTCAATAGCCCGTCTGATAATCCTACGCTAATGGCAAATGCTCAAGTTTTTAGCAACCCTATTAACTTTTACCCTATACGACCTTACCTGGTGCTGTTTATTACAAAGCGTGGTTCTTATATCATGTTTTATACTGTTTTCTGGTACCGACAAAAGCTTCGTGTTTGAGTGACCATTACAGTTCCCCAACAGTAATGTTATGCACTAACCATGTTATCATGATATCTCAGGGTGCTACTGGTAAGCAGGGTAAACGAGGAAAATTGGGTGACAAAGGTTCGGAAGGTAATTCTGGAGCTGTAGGACCACCAGGCCCTAGCGGACCAACCGGAAAAAGGGTACGTATATGGACAACAATCTATAAAGCCCTTGAAAAAATCTCTTCTTGTTTATCTTAAAATTTCCAATTTTTGTTTCAGGGAAAACCCGGCTCGAGTGGATCTCCTGGCAAGCCAGGTCCTGCAGGACCTAGGGTAAATGTTTTGATTGAACGATTTTAAAATTAGGAAGTACAACGAGTGATCTATATACTTAAAAAAGAGTAAAACTTTGTGACCTTTCGAGCGTCAACCAATAACGTTTGAAATGTTAACCCTTTTAAACATACCTTATATAAATTCCTTTTTTACTGGTATTGTACCTCAGAAACCTCGTGCATTTCTCTTCTTGTTATCATTCAACACGATATACAGTTAATTGTTTCAGTTGTTATTGGCTTTTCGAACAGAAATTTCCTTATTAATTTATTTCGCTTGAATTTGTAAAGAAATGTTTATATTGTGGTAAATAGGTTTTAATGTCGTTATATTGTAGGGAGCACAAGGTGTTGCTGGTTTTGCTGGAGCTGAGGGTATTCCTGGACAAAAGGTCAGTCCAATGGCGTTTATTTACTTGGATAACCATATTATTTCTTTCAGTTGATGCATTATATACTGTGATTGCTGATTTTTCATCATTTTTGGTATTATGTTATTTCATTTTTTTTTTTTTTTATTATTATTATTATTTTTTTTTTTTTGCTTTTGCTGTTGTCGTTTGATGCCAATCATTTGCGTTTATTTGATTGTTTCTTGTACACATGTACTGCTGGCGGAAATAGCAGTGAAAGAAGATGGCAGTAAGGCTTAGATCACTATTTAATTGACTGACACAATCGTATTGTTTAGGGTGAGCGTGGATTAGGTGGACGACCAGGAGCTGCGGGTTCTAAGGGAGAACGAGTAAGTGTTTTTTGTTATTCGATTTTCTAGGAAAAGTTGTAATGTAAAACTAACTTTTTGTGAATTCTAGGGCGAAAATGGCCGAGTTGGTACTGCAGGACGCCCAGGAGAAAGGGTTAGTTAAATTATAAATAATTGACTTGAAATGCAGTATATAACTAAATGTTTCTGTTTAGGGTTCAGCGGGAGCCATTGGAAAACCTGGAAAACCCGGCGCAGCTGGAGTACCTGTAAGTATTATCATATTCGTTATTGTTGTCATTATTGACAGTTAATCACTATCATTTTCTACTCATACGTAATTAATGATTCCATGTCAAAGGTTAGGTGTATCGAATAATCTGCGAAAGCAAACTATCTTTAAGTATCCACAACTGCGCGATTCACTAATACTACAAACCCGGAAAAATCATCATTATCAAGTATGGGATTGCTTCTTGGAAGTGACTCCTTTCGACACACTTGCCATTATCATCATCATCATCATGTAAATCACCATATAATTAACTTTATTTCTTCGTGTTTAATCGTCATGTTTATATTTTCATATAGGGCAACTCTGGTGAAGACGGAAGACCTGGACCATCAGGATCACCAGTGAGATATTTGTTTTATTAGTTAAATATGCGGATTAAAAGGCATCTGATTAAAACTATCCAGGTGATCTCGGATCAAAAAATTAGCCAATCAGCGCGCGACAAGAAATTTGATCAGGCGGTCCAACATGGCTGCCATGAGGTGAATGGCTAAATAACGTAGGTTGCGCTTTTAAGTTATTTTTTGTGTGAAATATGCCTTAAACATTTACTGGTTTTATAGTTATTAATGTCGGGAAGAACTTACGATTTGACATCTAAAGCTTGAATATGTTTAAAGCACTAAAAGCCTGGCAAAAGTCGTGGAAAATGGCGTGAACTCGAGTTTTATCTCTAATGCTCGAGTTAAAGTACAATTTTTATCTGTAACATATCATGTACACATCAATTTGCACTTTAAAGGTTCTTATGAAATAGTACTTTATTATATGTTTGTATTTATATGGGTAATAGTTGTTTATTTTTCCTTTTATAAACCTTTTTACTTGCTGAAAACAATTCACCATCTAAAAAATCCAAGATGGCGGCCGTTGACCGCGCGAAAATTGCAAATTGAGAAACTGGGGATAGGACCGCCTGATTTTCAACAACAATGCAATGCACGCCGTATTCCGAGATCACCTGGATTGTTGATCCATATCCATGACCAAACAGCTTGTCCGAAGCAAACCCGCATTAGGGTCCTTGAAGTTATAATTATATGTTTGTTAAACTATTATAAAAAATAGGCAGTCTATGACTGCACGTGGCTACTGTAAATAGTGACAAAAGAGATCTAGAAAACAAACATTTACTGAAAACCTTCGGCGACCGTAGCCAGAAAAATCAAAACAGATTTAAAATCTAAATGATAGAAGAATAGAATAATATAAGATATTTTGTCTTTGCTAGGGAATTCGTGGTATGCAAGGAGCTGCTGGTTTCAACGGACCCAAGGGACAAACGGTTGGTTTCTGATGGTATCAAGTGTATATTATTTTTGACCTTCTTTTAATTGAGCAACTTTTCAACTCAAAAGGGAACAGAAGGCCGTGCAGGAGATACTGGACAACAGGGATCCCAAGGCAGCAAGGGAGACAAAGGGGCTGAAGGAGGACGTGGTTTACCTGGCCTTGCTGGAACACCCGTACGTTAACTGTCTGGAATTATAAAAAATAACTATAAAGATAACAATTGAACAAAAGTTGTGTTAAAAACAAAGAAGCCAAGACTGTTGGACTCTATAGTAGCATTGTCATTACATGTTTATTGGATGTTAATGCCAGGCCATGGTAGCATAAGGACGTCAACCTGTAACCTCTTCTTACAGTTATTGTAAATACTATGTTTTTAAATTTCCAGGGACGAGCAGGAGAGCGAGGTGAATCTGGTCTCCAAGGTACTCCTGGACCCCAGGTAATACAGTACATCAACCATTCTATTTTACATAAAGCGATCGGTGCACATAAGGACACAGAACAACAGCTAGGAACATCATCTCAGGCCAAACTTTTACTGCATTTTGCATGCGCATTCATAACACTTGGTTGATTCATGATGAGGAAATTAAAAAGTCAGACAAAAGTCTTGAGTTCGTAATAAGGGGGAGAACTTCTCATCAAGCTCTAGCAAACTTAGCCGCGCATATAATTTGATATCGAGCCGGAATTCGAATCTCCACAGCTGTATGACGCGAAAGGCCTGATCACTAGAGCATCCATGGCACCCGTGACTTTATACAAATTTGAAAAGGAAATAGACACTTTGTAAATATAACAATCGGATTCCCCACGGTAAACATGAAAATGGAGTAGAAAGTAAACATTTACAGTGTTTTCAAAGGCACATTTTTTCTTTCAAGTGTTCATTTTTAAGAGAGAAACGTGCGTCTTTAAAGGCATGATAAGGAAAAATGCGCAAAACAAATAGAGTTTTCTTTTATATCAGCATGCGACGTATAAAATAATGCCCATAATGGAAGAAAAAAGAATGGCGCGTTATAAGTAGAATATTATAGAGTAACAAGCTTTATACTTTTACACATACAATTGTATATATAAAGTAGCTATTTTTAAGTATTCATCCAATCACTAGATTGCTTGTAGTCTGTTCTGATAATTGCTTAACGTCTGTTTACAGGGACCTTCTGGAGCTCAAGGACGACCAGGTGAATCCGGAAGAGCTGGAGCACAAGTAAGACGTCTGTTTACAATTGATACATGCAATAAATAAATTCCTTTTTTATAATTAAATACATCATATTGAAATAGCCGTTGATTCTTTTATTCACACACTATCACTACATTATGGTATTCTAAGCATAGCGCTCTCACATCACCAACGTGTTTACACAGAAGGATGAATTTCCCACTCGCCGCCACTATAAATAAAATAAAAATGAATTTTGTATTTTTATTTAGCGTTTAGCTGGTGGGGAACTGGTTATATTAGTTTGAAGCGTATTTAATTCTGTAAACTGTTTTTCAGGGACCTTCTGGGGAACCAGGCGCTGACGGTAAATCTGGAGAACAAGGTGAACGTGGTGCCCCAGGCCCACGCGGTCCAGAGGGACTTAACGTAAGTGAAATACCTTATGGACATATGATGGTGTAATCGTTTCCTAAGAGTGAAGCATGTTAAAATCTCAACTGTGACCACGCTGGGAAGCCTGAATGTATTGTTTACATTTTCTTCTCGATAACTTCGCTGTTTTGAGGTTTTCCGTGGTTTGGGATCGACATTTGCATGCTGTGATCAGATCTGGACTACAAATTGATAAGGTGCTTGGTATTCCCAATAACCGTTTGTAACACAATTTCTAGTAAGCAACAGTTTATTATCAATTAACAGTACAGATCATGGAGCTTATCAGTAAATGTAACCATTAAACCGACTTCAACCGAACGGCATAGGGAGTCGATCCAACACAAAGCAGGAGCCCGAAGTTATCGAGGCGATACGGTTCTCGGTTCTGCGATTCTCTATGCTGCGACACTCAACTGTCTGAGGTGACGAAGTTCCATGCCTTTAATGACTAATTGATTAACTGGCTGAATGTTTTCATTGACTGACTGACAGTCTTATTGACTCGCAATTAGATTGAATGGCAGACCCATAAAGTATTTGTTTGTCTGACTGATTGACTGACCATTTTACTTACTTACTTCTAATGTAACGTGCTTATTTATTGTTGGATTTCAGGGAAATCCTGGACGAATTGGTCAGGCTGGTCTGGCTGGAGCTGATGGAGCACCGGTACGTTTGTCAGAAAAAAGAACATGATAAAACTATTGCGTTAAATTAAAATAAACATGCTAACGTTCCTCGTTGTGTTTAGGGTGACAAAGGACCCAACGGTAACCCTGGCACCTCTGGTGCCCCTGGAGGCCTAGTAAGTATTGCTTGTTGGACATGGTTCTACAAATTAGTGGATTTGTTGATTTTGGTGTTTGTTTCTTTCTTTCTTTCTTTCTTTCTTGGATTGTTTTCAAAACCTCTTTATTGACCAGCTACATACTTATATTTGTGTAGGGTTTACCAGGTATGACTGGTCCTCCTGGTTTGTCCGGTTCTAAAGGAGAAACTGTAAGTTTACTTACTACTTTGTGTTTTTCTTTTTGTGTTTTTCTTTTCTTTTAATTATCGATTTCGTTGAATTTTAGTGCAGATATTATTTTACTTCAGTTCCACGTTTGTTCAGTCTTAGATATTTTATTATAATGTATTTAAGGGCGAAGCCGGACAAATTGGACCTGCTGGTCGCGATGGTAAAGATGGAGAACCCGTGAGTATATTTGATAAGATTAACTTGCCCAAGCTCCTAAACCGTAAAATCATCGCCAACTATTCCGGCCATGCGCCCACTCACAAGGTCAGCGGTGCAACATAAAAGCGATAGATAATTTTATCAGATTTTACAAAGAAATGTATAGACGATCAAAGTTATTTTCGAATTATAAAATTCTCGGTAAGGATTTGGCAATTTACCTAACTGGACATATATTATATGACATTAAAGCATTTGATTTTTACCAAACATAGCTTTATTTATTGAATAGAAACCTTTCCTTTCGATAGTTCAGTTTTCTTTCCCTACATGCTCTGTATTCAGAAATATTCAGATTCTAAAATTGCAAGAAAAACACGAAAAGTGTGATATTCAGAGCATGATTTTTCAAAATCAAAGCTTGTTACCTCATTTACCGTGGCTGTTCCATAAACTATATACATCATAAATTGCTTGTGTGAAATTTGTCGTCGATCGAACGAGGTTTTACCTTTCTTTTTTAACTTTGAAAAAGCTCCAAATTGAATTGACGTTCGTAAGACGCCATATACTTGCAATCCTTCCTTCAAGTAGAGGTACTTTGTGATGCGATAACTTTGGACATTCTTCGCAAACTAAGGCATGTTTGATACCAAAAAAAGCTAATTTACCCAACTAATATATACAATAGAGTTTAATGGGATAGTTGTTAAAGAAAAGGCAAACCGTAGCAAGAAAGTTGGGTTTCACCGAGTGCGGGCCTGAGCGAGCTTGGGCTCCCTGTGGCTTTGCTCAGATCGTCGGCATGTCGTTGTTATTTCGCTTGTAAATTACCAATTTTATAACATTGAACTCTACAAATGTTCAAGAGTTACGGTTTGATAGTTGCCTCAATATCCTTTGGTGTTAAATTGACTAAAAGAATCGTATTTAACTTAGTTTTGTACAATCGATTTTGATTCTATCTTGGATTCCCGAATCGGTGTTTACTTTCTATTTTACACATGGTATCCGCTGGCCTCGATGACTGTTTGAATGCAAATAATATCATTTAAAAATCAAACATCGGCATTCTCAGAACACATCAGCCCCAGTTCTTTTGATTTCTTAACTTTTTATGATCAAACATCTTCTACGAGTCGCACAGCAGCCCTTTTTATTTAGCCTACTAACACAAAACTTGTTTCTCCATTTAATAACGAAAAGCATTGTGGGTAATTATGCAAATTTTCGATAGCACATGGCCCAGACCTCAATTCTTTATGGATTTTTTATGTGTCCAGTCACCCGCTCCAACCAGACAAAAAAAAAATTGGTTGGTTCTGGTATCTACCACAAGACGACCAGGAAAGCGATTTTAGAGAAAAGTAGAAATGAAATACATAATAAAATACAAGTGAACGAAAGGGGAAGACAGAAGAGAAAATTAGAAATAAAATACACCATAAAAATATACAAGTGAACGAAAGGGAAGGACAAATCGCAGTACTCCAACGACGCCATTGTCAATGGACATAACGACTGGCGCTATTTTCTTTGTAAAATCGTCTTCTACCTTTGAATTCGTCCAAAAGTGCGTCTCCACCACCTAGACAAACTTAATGATGCATGACTAGGGGCTCTTGTAGTAGAAAATGACTGAAAAAAGCACTTATAAACTGGATTTTAGCTCAATTCAGGGTCAAATTGTTGACTCGGAATTGAACGAGCTAAAATCCGCAAGGCGTTCCTGGAAACCTTGAGCCATCGGTAGTTCGAAACAGCAACAGTTCCCCTAACAACGCCTTATTTGGAATTGAAATCGAATTTTAAGCTTTTCGCATCAAAAATAGTCAAAAATCCAATAATTTTCGCTGGCATCAGAGGGTTAACCACTTCGTGCCCTAAAAAGTATTTTATGAACGTTTGTTATCTGATTTATAAAAACGTCCCGCAGAGTATTACCAAAACAAAACAGGAAACCACGAACTCTATTGGTTGTTTTGTGACCTTTAAGTGACCTCGCTGACAGATACATGTAGTGGGTGTCAATGTTTACAAAACTTTCAAAGCCCGATTTCTAGCTTTTAATTTTGCGCATACTAGTCAACTTTAAAAAGATAACCTGCAAAAAATGACGGTCCGAAATTCTTAGAAAAAAGTGGAAACACCACTCAACTCATCAAAAATATAACCGTATGAGCGTTTATCGATTGATAGCTTGGTTTTTTATTTATGAAGTCGAATATTAACTAAACATTGAATATTTACGTTACGTTACTTAACTCCAAATAACTTCTAAACTAAGTAAAATATTAAGAAAAGGTCACACGGTCTCGGAGATCAATATATGCTGACGAATATTATGCATTAAAGTTCAGCAAAAGACGGATAGTTTTTCCAGGTCATCCTTTGAAACAAAGACACCCGATTTCACTTAGAGTCTTTCTCATGCACTACGAATAAATTTTTTACAGAAAAAAAACTGCATATATATACGTATTCTTTGTTTATTCTTTGTTATTCTTTGTTATTTAACGCGACGCGAAAATAAATTTTTAACGAAAGGTACCTGGGAAGGTTCACAGTAACCTTAAAAGTAAAAGATTTATTTTCCGATCTTTGGGGCCTTAGTACCCACCATCAAGTTACATTCTAGGATAAACATGCAGAGATAATTCGAACCCGAGATTTTCTGTACTCAATACAAAGTAGTTCAAATCGCCATGTTGAAATAAGTTAGTAATGATTGAGTAATAAAGATACTGGAATACTTATAATTATTAAGAAAATTAGAGCAACATGGGGTTACTTAGTAACGATAAGTGCTAATCAAACCGTCATATTATTAAAGCCCATTAAAGATAAAATCGCCAACCTGATATATTCATCTCTCTTTCCTTGCCCTTTTTCCTCTGTAAGACGCATAAATATATCTAAAATTAAGTACTAATAGTATTTCGTGTGGTATTTTAGGGAGTCGATGGACGAAGTGGAGCTAACGGCCAACCAGGTGTCCAAGGCCCGAAGGTATGTAATGTGTTGTATCAAGCTATAGGCCAAGAAGTTCCTAACTCTGTCATTATTCAAGATCCTAAAATAGTATGTTCTTCATTGTAACTTTAAATTAATTGTGAATATATTTATTTTTCATTCAGGGTAATTCTGGACGACCAGGAACACCCGGACGACCTGGTAAACGTGGAGAAGATGTAAGTGGACATTAACTGTATAGTAATGCATATATTTGAATATAATTTAAACAAAAGGTGAACTAGTTGGAATACAAATTTATTTTCTAACATCATGGTTTACAGATTCATCTTAATTTACAAAAAAAATCCATCTGGAAGGAAACTGTATAGATCCTCGCCTTCGGATCTGATAAAACATGTCCTCTAATCCTTTATAAATTACCTAAATATGAATATTAGTTGTTCTTATAAATGATCTATTTGTTTATTCTCGTAGGGTTCACGTGGAGACCCTGGACCACCTGGTATCCCAGGAACACCCGGTGCAGTGGTAAGAATTAATGAATATATCTACTGCGAAGATCGTCATTATATAATACGATTATGATATTTTTGATTGTTAAATTGTCCAGGGTTCACCAGGTCCTACAGGTGCCGTTGGTGCCAGAGGACCTCAGGGAGAGAAAGGAAGCAAGGGAGACCAAGGTGATAGTGGCGTGAAAGGAGAACAAGGAGGAGCGGTACGTTAACATTCCGTAAAGCGCATTGAATCGTATGTAAAAGCCATATATAAATACAACATTGTATTGCATTACATTACATTGTTTTTAATATTGAGTATATGATGGCAATATTACTATAATTCATAATGTTTGTTTTATTTTTTATTATTTTTAATTATTAGGGTATGGCTGGTAGTAGAGGCAACAAGGGAAGCCGTGGTAGACCAGGTTCTGTTGTAAGTATATTTTTAGAGCAAACCATAAGAATGTGCATGTACCTCCAAGGTCCTGGCCTAACTGATTTAGCACTTTTATCTTCTTAGGGACCAAGAGGAACCACAGGACCTACAGGACGACCAGGACCACAAGGACCACCGGTACATATTCTATTTTTTAACGGATTCTTTACCCATTTATCCTTCCACAATTATTAATAGCGGAGCTCCGCGCGGGCCCGCGTCAGCGGAGCACCATACTTAAGAAAAAATGGTAACCCATCTAGTTGATTTTTCGTCGACCGACACAGGTAGCCCTATTCTGTCCGTCCGTCCGTGTACATCGCGATTCTGATTGGCTACTTATTTATGGCGGGAATTGAAGAGGGCGTGCGCGTCAAAATATCCTTCCCTGAGAAAACGTTTTTTCTCGCTTTTCTCGACGTCGTTTTATCAACTTTTTTATTGCTTTTACTTAAGCTTTCTTCAATTTAAAAAAGTGCCAAAAGAGAAAGAAAACGAAATTAATAAGGGAAAAAGACAGTTAAGAAGAGGAAAAGACAAGAAAGAGAAAGAGAACGGCGAAGGAGTTTCAATGAAGAACAGCACAGGCTTCAAAGAGAAAGAAAACGAGATTGTCAGAAACTTGTCAGACGAAACAGAGAAAATGAACGCCAAAGAAAAAGGGTTTCGAGAGAAAACTTTTCCGAGGAAAACAGAGCTTTCATTAATACAAAATATCAACGGAGAAAGATGAATTTCGAGGAACATAGAGAGTTTTGACCGAAGAAGAACATAAACTTGAAGGACACAAAAACGAAGAAATTATACTAAAGAAAAGCAAAAGACTGATTCCAAAAGATCAAGAAAACGTATTTCTAGATACCTCCGTGGAAGAATATTAAAAGTCTACAGCAATTTTTAAAAAAATGATAAAGAAGCGACTTTGTTTGATATGAAAACTGTCTTAGCACAGTTTATTGAAGGATTTTCAAGCTTGGCAGTTAAACTATGAACAATGTTTAATCAATCAAAATTCAAGTACATACATTTATTCGTCAAAATATGATCAATATCGACGTCATTGAAGAGTAGAAAACCTCAGGAAAATACAATCACCGATAAAGTAAGTTCAAGTTTAATTTTTGTTTCAAGTTTTTGAGAGACAGTATTTTAATACTGAAAAACTGTTTGATATAACGAGCATGAAAAAAAAAACACCTAAAAACTTAATTAATATAATTAAGGTTCAAAAAGGAAAAATCCGTTCTCTGTTTTATTATAGAAACAAAAGAGTAAAGGTTTAAAATCCTTTGTGCATGTGTAAATTGTACTTTTCGTAGCCTTTTTTTGATTGAAAAAGTTGTTTATTTATCTACTTTAACCTCATCAACGGAAAACATCAAAGATGAATCGAAATACAAACATACTTTAAAATTGGTTGAAAACTTTTTATTTAGAAATATTGACTATTTTATGCTTACGAAACCACAGGGAGCCCGGCTTTTTGTCGTTTCTTTTCATTTTTCTCTTTATTTACGCTAATAATACGCTATATTATGTTTGCATCGGGTTTCCTGTGGTATGAGACAATTCCGAGATGATGTAATTAACAGTAACTTGATAGGAGGATTAAACTCTTATCTGTAACGCACTCACTTGTAACCGTTAATGACTGTTACTATATCTCGGAACTGTCTCATACCACAGGAATCCCGATGCAAACATAATATAGCGCATCAATAGCGTAAATAAAAAGAGAGAAAAAAAGAAAAGAAACGACAAAAAGCCGGGCTCCCTGTGACGAAACGAGCTTTTTTAGTAGTTTGTACTTCAAAGTCGTTAGAGTTTGTTTTTTTACAGAACAAAATGATGTTTTACACAAAGTTTTTCATAATAAAATACCTTGTTTTAAAATCCTTGTCTTTTCAAATCGATCTTGTGTTGGTAGGACTTATAATTCTTGAGGCTTTTAATTCCATTTCAAAAGAACTTTTTGTTTTGTTTTGAAGATTTGCCATGACTACTTTTTAGTAAATCTAATACGATGAAAAGGTTTAACCTTTTCTATCCGGAATCCTAACTAACTTTGGAAAATAAAAGAAGGTAAAAAGCGGCCGTAAAACGACTGTTCAGCCACAGCACTTTTTCAAGGCGTTATCAAAAGCAAAATAAGCCTAATGACTTAAAAATAAAAGGGATAATAATAAGGCTATTCACACTATCGTTTGGGAATGGTATTTTCCATCAAAACCATTTCTGAACACTTTTTTGTCTGAACAAAACTATTGACTGAAGTGACAGTTGAAAATTTGAGAAAAAGATGAAAAAGTGCATAGAATGAAAACGATAACCAACCTAAGAAAAGGCAGTGAGACTTATTACAATTTTGTACTTACATTAAATCAATTTCCATTCATGAATTGTCCATTAACATGCTTTTATGGGACTTTTTTCAATGAGAAATCTCCGCCCCTCGTGTAAATGACAAACTTTCCTTTTGTGCGTTGCGTTACATGATGGCGTCATCTACATCGATAGCTATTTATAAATGAGGTTTTTGACATTATGTCAATCAAAAAGAGAGCGAGAAATATCTTAACATTTTAGTGGCTTTTCCAGGGCTTTGTTTTGATTCTCTCTCCGCGCGCTGAATCTTCGAAAAGTTATTTTTTTCGATTAAAGATGCTATAGAAATTACAATAAACAGTTAACAGTTTTTTTTATATATTTTATTGATTTTTTGATAGTTTTTTACACTTACATAAACACATGTCAATTACAAAAGACTGAAAAAGTACATAAATTAAATATAACGCTTTTTGGCTAATTCGTTATTACATTGTAAATTATATTGACTAAATTATGAATTAAGCTTTGGATTTTCTCTTATTTTTTCAAATGAGTGTATAGCTTGTTATTTTTTGCAATGATGTATTCGATTTTTTCATAGTCTATTAGATTTATTTGATAATATTTAATGACAGGAAGTAACTGTTTTTGTTTGCAATTATAAAGTACATATTTGTATAGTAAAAATAAGAAACCTTCCATAGTGTCTTCAGAACTCCCTATTAATGAGAACATTTTTAAAACTTAGCTCTGGTATTAACTTTACATTTGCGCTGCTTAGACATTGGTTAATGTTAAAGTATAGGTCCTTTGATTTTACACATTCGACAAAAAAAAGTTCCATAGATTCGTTTGATGTTTTACAAAATGTGCATAAAGGCGAGTCCACTATTTTAAATTTATATAACTTCATGTTTAAGAATAAACAGTTATTCAGTATCTTATATTGGAATTCTCTTAATCTGAAATTATTTGTTAAGCTATGCACTCTTTGATAGACTGATACCCACTCAATGTCCTTATTGCCCGGTAAAATACGTAAGCAACTCGTAAAATATCAGCCCGTAATACCCAAGAAAATATCTAATCAGTGGTATTTACATGCACATATTGATGTTGTAAGAAAAAATTAAACTGGGAGCTCCGCTATTAGGTATTACCTAATTTGTATATTATTTTTTACATAGGTCTATGAAGCAAAATGTATTGTTGTTTGTGTTTTTACTTTTGTTGTTGTTGTTGTTTTTGTGACATGCAATAATAAGGTACTAATGGTTACCGTGTTATACTAGGGACCACCTGGAGCACTTGGAAGCTCTGGTCGCCCTGGAATCGCTGGACTTAAGGTAAACATTTCTCTTAATTCAATATCATTAATTGTATACATATCTACGTGGAAATGTGTGCTACATAAATTGTAATTAATTGAAAAATGTATTTTGTATATAACTTAATGTAAATATACTTTTGTAATAAAGTATTTGACTTTAATTCGTCTAAAAACTATATCAAATATGCTAAACGCAAGCCATGTTAAATAACGTGTGTATACGTGATTTATGATACAGATATCTAATATTTCTGATGTATCTTGCTGAAATCCTTCGTTAAATGCATCGATGCCGCCCTCTCTTTATTGATACTTTGAAAGTTAGATTATTGGTTTCCTGAAAACTGACCGAGATGAACTGTTTACAGGGAGCTGCTGGTACCGCTGGCGCTCCTGGAATGCCTGGTGCACCTGGAACCAACGGAATGCGTGGAAAAGATGGAGAACCAGGTCAAGCTGGTGAAGATGGACGAGCTGTAAGTAAAATACACTTGTCTTATGTCCTATTCTATTGACAGTTCAGTAATTCAGTCTTAAGAGGGCGTCTCAGTAAGAACGGACCACTCGGTCTTTTTTTGCACTTTTAATTATGATAGTAACACCTGAATATAAACTTGTAGCTATTATTTGTTATTTGTTATTTTTATAAGGATTGGCGTTGTCTAGACTCAATTTCATTTAGAACAATTCTAAGTCTAGTTTTGTAATAAGGATAGATAGTACTTTGGATGGTAGAAATTTAAGGGAAATCGTTTTTTTGAATCCCGGACCGAGTGGTCCGTTCTTACTGAGACGCCCTCTTAATTCTTAATTTCTGTGTTCCGTTCTTTAGGCTGTACGTATTTATCACGATTCTAAATGGAAAAAAAATTGATTCTAAATAAATGTAAACTCTTTTATCACTAGGGACCGACTGGATCCCCTGGACCTCTCGGAAAAAAAGGAGATCAAGGTTTCGCAGTAAGTAATCAGGTCGTTTTTATTTGCCTTTTTCTTTTCACAAAATCGTAAACTGTAGTTGATGTTTGTAGGGTCTACGAGGATTACCTGGTCCACGTGGTTCTATTGGAGATCATGGCCCTAAGGTAATTTTTGTTTACAATTACGCAAACATTCGTTGGAATATTTGTACTTTTACAGTACTAAACCTCTTTGATGTTAAGAAGTAAACAGGTTTTTGTTTTATGAAAATCTAAATCAATATCGTTTGGCCTTCCTGGACATTTTGTACTGAAATCTCCAACATTGTGGGGTAAAGCTACTTTGAACTAATTTTACATATCAAAATAGCACTTTCCACATCATTGCGTATTTTGTCAGAGCATTCCTCTTGAATCAACACAACACAAGCAGGTGCTACAAGAAATCTCGTGTATGTTATGATTCCATCTTTAGAATTGTAATTAGTTGTCCTCACACCCTTTCATGTGGTTCTGTACCAATCACTTTGATGACGAACATAATTGATTGCAAATATAAAATAGCATTAACTGAGCTGGATGAGTCTAAGACTTATACCACTTCAACACTTTCGGTATTGACATATATGTTTTGACAGAGCAACTAACATCCATCACTAAGTTTTAATTATTATTTATTTCTTCTCAATCAAAGGGTGCTCAAGGAAACGCTGGTGTGGATGGTAATGATGGAGTCAATGGAGCTCAGGGATTCCCTGGTTCACGTGGCCCTGCTGGTCCAGCTGGAATTAATGGAGCTCCTGTAAGGATAGATAATTGATAATGACAGTTATAGCCATGATTATAGTTATGATTATGCATATATGAAGACGTTTATGACTATGATAATTCACCACGAAATACGCATGAACGATTCTCGTCCCGCGTTAGAATCCAGAGAGATATATTCATGTAAAATAAAAAAAGAGATCAGAACCCTTATATACATTTTCAAATGTTCAACTATAATAGAGAACAGCACAATAAATCTCACTCGCAGTTAATTGGTAAGCAATTGACTGACACAGTTCTGTAATAGCTTTGGTTTATTCCAAACGCTATCGTCGATCACCTGGCGAATCGGCATTTGAAGTTGCTATGTATGATACCATACTGGCAGTTATGATGAGACACAGAATATTTTTATAGAATAGGAGCAACCCCCTACATTCAATTCCTTTTGTTATTTTGTTAATCTTGACCTTTTTCATTTTACAGGGCCAAAATGCCGCTAATGGTCCTGACGGTTCAAATGGTGAAGGAGGAAAAACCGTGAGTACATTGTAGATATAAAGTGTGCCTTGCATACAAGTCGAAAGATCAAAATCGCCAATAGCTTTTAGGATTTCGAGTTGTATTCATTTTCATAACGATTATCAAATCATGGCTGTATTTGACAGTCGAAACTTCTTTATTAAGAACAGCAAAACGGTTGCAGTAATTGTATTATAAGCTAAGATATCATTGTATTGACAGGGTATTAAAGGACAACAAGGACAATCTGGTAGTCCAGGAACTCCAGGCAGCATGGGACTCCCTGGACCACAAGGACAAAAGGGAACCGTAGGTCCAAATGGTGATGAGGTAAGTTCCAGACAGATGTAGATGTTTAAGAGTGAATGGTCTGATCCCAGGTATAATCGATGTTGATGAGGCATGATCGTCCGGGGTGGTGTAGTCTTGAGAAAGACTGATGGTGTTGATGTTTGACGTTTCGACAACCTGAGCGGAAGTCATCTTCAGAGTAAAGAAAATAAAGAGACAGCGGTGTTATTTATGTGTCTGGTTCTTCTGTGGCTCACCAACTTACGAACTGTCCAAGTACTTGACAGCCATTTTACAACCACTCACTAACAAATCCACATATCGGCTACAATCCACTGACGAGTTCATCGACGCCATTCAGAACGTACACATTCCAGACAATCACAAACTTGTGTCTTTTGATGTGAAGTCACTGTTCACCAGTATTCCACTTTAACTGGCATTAGACTGCACCCAGACTGCCATCACACAACATGCTGACGACACACCATTACCCATACCTACGAATGACATCATGGACTTACTTTCACTTTGCCTTACTTCCACTTACTTTCAGTACAACGGCAAACACTACAAACAACTATACGGCACAGCTATGGGCTCTCCAGTTTCTGTTGTTGTATCAGAAATTGTTATGCAGAACATCGAGAAGAAAGCTCTTGCTACATTCAGACAACAACTACCTTTTTGGTTACGTTACGTTGACAACACTATCACTGCACTACCTACTGACGACATTAACGAGTTTCACGACCACCTGAACAAACAAAACACTCACATACAGTTCACCAAAGAGATCGAAGAGAATGGTGCTATACCTTTTCTAGACTGTTTGGTAACTCACTCTGACAATCGCTTACATACAACTGTATACCGTAAACCTACTCACACTGACAGACTGCTCGACCAGACATCTTACAATCCCACCTCACACAAGGCTACCACTATTAAGACTTTGACTCGACGTGCACAACGTGTTTGTGATTCACCTGACAAACTTCATGACGAGTACGAATATTTGCAAAGTGTGTTCGATAAGAACAATTACAATGTAGATTTTGTCGAACGAAACATTCACAAAAACACTTCACTAGCTTACTGACAGAACCGACAATCAACCCACAGCCACTGCAACTATACCGTACATCAGAGGTACTTCTGAGACCATTCAACGCATATTACAACCCTACAACATTCGCGTTGCTCACAAGCCTACTATGACATTAAGACGTTTATTGACTAACGTTAAGGACATAGACGAACCCATTAACAGACAAGGAGCTATTTACAAAATAGCTTGTTCCGACTGTAACGCTACCTACATCGGTGAGACCGGCAGAAATTTGAACAATGGACTAACTGAACATAAACGTGCCACGAAAAACAAAGGTTGTCGAAACGTCAGACGTCAACACCATCAGTCTTTCTCAAGACTACACCACCCCGGACGATCTTGCCTCGTCTACATAGATGTAGATGTTGATAGTAATGTAAGGACTTTTCGGCCTGGTACTTTACGGCGACAAACTGTTGTCACACACTTTGCAATCGTGAACTGATGTGACTAATGAAGTGAAATGTGCCACTACAAAAAAATTAAACTATGTTGATCACTAAAGATCAATCGATTTGTTAATCAGTCTATTATTTAAACTCATTAAAAAGACATCTTCGATTACTATACGTTTAATCATGTTTTCATTTTTTTTTTTTTTTATTGAATTCCATTGTGTATTCTACTTAGGGTGAAGCTGGTGCAGTTGGTTCTCTTGGAAGACGTGGACCTCGTGGTTTACGGGTGCGTTTAACATGGATCTTCATACTGCCTTCATACTCCGTTCTTCTTGAGCCCCTCCCTCTCCCTGGTCTAGCATAGATTAGATCTCTACCTGACTTGTTATACACGACATACTGTCTTTCTTCACATTTGATACACGACCTCCTGTCTTTCTTCATATTTCATACTCGACGCCCTGTCATTCTTCATATTTGATCGACGACCTCCTGTCCTTCTTCATGTTTGATACACGACCTCCTGTCTTTCTTCATATTCGATACACGACCCCCTGTCTTTCTATTTGATACACGACCTCCTGTCTTTCTTCATATTTGATACACGACCCCCTGTCTTTCTTCATACTCGATACACGACCTCCTCTCTTTCTTCATATTTGATAGACGACTTCCTGTCCTTCTTCATATTTGATACACCACCTCTTGTCTTTCTTCATATTCGATACACGACCCCCTGTCTTTCTATTTGATACACGACCTCCTGTCTTTCTTCATATTTGATTCACAACCTCCTGTCTTTCTTCATATTTGATTCACAACATCCTGTCTTTCTTCATATTTGATTCACAACCTTCTGTCATTCTTCATATTTGATACACGACCTCCTGTCTTTCTTCATATTTGATCTTCATATTTGATACACGACCTCCTGTCTTTCTTCATATTTGATACACAACCTCCTGTCTTTCTTCATATTTGATTCACAACCTCCTGTCTTTCTTCATATTTGATTCACAACCTCCTGTCTTTCTTCATATCTATACACGACCCCCTGTCTTTCTTCATATTTGATACACAATTACCTCCTGTCTTTCTTCATATTTGATACACAATTACCTCCTGTCTTTCTTCATATTTGATTCACAACCTCCTGTCTTTCTTCATATCTGATACACGACCCCCTGTCTTTCTTCATATTTGATACACAATTACCTCCTGTCTTTCTTCATATTTGATACACAATTACCTCCTGTCTTTCTTCATATCTGATACACGACCTCCTGTCTTTCTTCATATTTGATACACAATTATCTATTGTCTTTCTTCATATTTGCTACACGACCTCCTGTCTTTCTTCATATTTGATACACGACCTCCTGTCTTTCTTCTTATTTGATACACGACCTCCTGTCATTCTATTTCATACACGACCCCCTGTCTTTCTTCATATTTGATTCACAACCTAGTGTCTTTCTTCATATTTGATTCACAACATCCTGTCTTTCTTCATATTTGATTCACAACCTCCTGTCATTCTTCATATTTGATACACGACCTCCTGTCTTTCTTCATATTTGATCTTCATATTTGATACACGACCTCCTGTCTTTCTTCATATTTGATCTTCATATTTGATACACGACCTCCTGTCTTTCTTCATATTTGATACACAACCTCCTGTCTTTCTTCATATTTGATTCACAACATCCTGTCTTTCTTCATATTTGATTCACAACCTCCTGTCATTCTTCATATTTGATACACGACCTCCTGTCTTTCTTCATATTTGATTCACAACCTCCTGTCTTTTTTAAATTTTGATTCATAACCTCCTGATCTAGCATAAATTGAATCTCTATCTGACTTTATGTTGCATTCATTTTTTTTTTTCCTAGGGTCTCATTGGTGCACTGGGAGAAAGAGGTGACGTTGGATTTGACGGAGCTAAGGTAATCAAAACTTCCCGAAGATATTCAATTTAAAGGAAATAAATTCACAAGCAGCGTGAGTCGCTCGCTTACAATGCAAGAACTGAACAGAAATATGCACTGAGCAAAAAAAATTAAATACATCAATAAACAAATATATAGATGGATGGATGGATGGATGGATGAACGAATAAATGCATACATGAATAAATAGATAATTAAATAAATCCATTGGCAGAGACTGTAATTACAATTTTTCATAGGCAGCCATATTATATTCTCACTGCTTTTACCTATTTCTCATCAGTTGCAAATTGAGTTAGTAGTACTTGTATCATTAACCAATGCTAGATATCAATTTCGTTTTGTCTTACTGAAAATAATGTGTAGTTATTTGATCTTATGAGAGAACCATAATACTGTGGAATCCCGTTAATCCGACCAACGAAGGACAGCCAAAAGTGGCCGTATTAAGCGGGTAAATTTTATAGAAAATGTATGGGCATGAATTTTGTCAGGACCTAAAAAACTGGCCGCAATAACGGGGTGGCCGTATTAAGCGGGTGGACGTGAGGCAGGGTTCAACTGTACTTACACATTTTATACAAACAAAAGCATTACATTCTGATGTGAATAATAAAGTGTACGCTGAACACTCATGTTTGGTTTTTAAAATATTTGCACTATAATTGTCTGGTGTTGCTTTAGGGAGACCATGGATATACTGGAAAATCTGGAAAAATGGGACAGACAGGTCAGATTGTGAGTAACCTTTTATATTTCATTTTGTCTAATTTCGCGTAATCGGTGTTTTATTATTATTTATTATTTATTTTTATTATTATTATTGGATCATTGAGCTACTACCTCTGATTATTTTTAGTTATTGATTGAGAGATTGGTTGGTTGAATATTTAATTGAATGATCTATTCGACGATTGTTGACTTAATGACGGATTAAATTGAATGGCATTAGTAGATTGATTTAATAATTGATTTATTGATTTTAATGATTGAGTAGTTGATTAATTGATTGATTTATGATTGAAAAGTTGATTGGTTTAATGATTGAACAGTTGATTGAATTAATGATTGATAAATTGATCGTTTGACTAGTTAATTGATTTAATGATTGATTTGATAATTGATTTATTGTTTTTAATGATTGAGTAGTTGATTAATTGATTGATTTAATGATTGAACAGTTGATTGGTTTAATGATTGAACAGTTGATTGAATTAATGATTGATAAATTGATCGTTTGACTAGTTAATTGATTTAATGATTGATTTGATAATTGATTTATTGTTTTTAATGATTGAGTAGTTGATTAATTGATTGATTTAATGATTGAACAGTTGATTGGTTTAATGATTGAACAGTTGATTGAATTAATGATTGATAAATTGATCGTTTGATTAATTGATTTAATGATTGATTTGATAATTGATTTATTGTTTTTAATGATTGAGTAGTTGATTAATTGATTGATTTAATGATTGAACAGTTGATTGGTTTAATGATTGAACAGTTGATTGAATTAATGATTGATAAATTGATCGTTTGATTAATTGATTTAATGATTGACTTATTGGTTTCAATTTATTGGTGTATGTGGTTATTAATGGATGATAGATTTGTGACACCGTAAAAAAATGATAACTTAACTGTTCTGACGTTTCTTAGCCAGACAAAAAAAAGCCAATATAATTATTGATTAAGGGCTGACTGACTGACTTACTATCTATTAACAGGGCGAACAAGGTCGTCGCGGTGATAATGGTACCCTTGGTATCCGAGGACCAGAAGTAAGTAATCGTTGCATTCGATCAATTGGTATATAGTTTCAAGGACTGACTGTTGTTGTTGTTGTTGTTGCTTAGGGTGCACCTGGACCTGCTGGACCAGCTGGAGCTCAGGGTGCTTCTGGAGCAGAGGTAACTAACACGTTAAGACGGCGTCTCTATTAAAGCGGACCACCTGGTCCAGTATCCAAAAACAAATTTCTTTTAAATTTCCACAATCGAAAGTATTTCCGGCTTATACACGAATTTTCGTACATCGACACCAAAAAAGCAAAACGACACCGATTTTCACGGTCGCCGAGGCCTACTTTCAAGTGCGTTCTCGGCTTTTTCTTCAAATGAAAACTTATTTTTTGGTTCTAATCAGTGGTTTGACAATTGTTCTGACTAGAAACAGCAAAATATTATTATAAATTGCGTAAACAAAAAATATCCGAATTTATCGTGTATTATTTACAACTGTAGGTAATATAATGAAATTTGTTACACCGTAAAAAATGTTGAATTAACTTTACTGACGTTTCGAGCTTTAGCCCTTCGTCGTAGTCACCGACGCAGCCTATAACGTTACCACCAAATCTAGTATTTCCAACTCGTCATGTTTAAATCTCAGACAACTTCACTTCACTTCACTTTTTATTGTGTTACATCAAAAGATATGAATGCACAGCAGCGGTTGTTGAAACTCAGACACAAAAGTAAACGTTACCTATTACCAGATTTTCTCTACATATTTATTGCCATCAGTTATTAATATTAGTTATTATTTTTGCTGTTGACAGGGTTCCATAGGACCACAAGGACGTGATGGAGAACAGGTTGGTACAGGAAATGGCCTTGAAGTGCAATCTTTTTACAATGACGGACCATTTGATTTTTGATGGGGGGGACCCAATTCCCCCAAAGAATATCGAGCAAGGCCTTAACCCTTAAAAAATCAAGCATAACCAATCAAGGGGGAAAAAATATAAACCCAAAATTGGGACACCTCCCCATCAAAAATCAAATGGTCCGTCCCTTAGAATGACGGAATATAGGATTGTTTACTTTATATTTAAAGAATTTAGGGCAGCACGAAGTTGGATTAAACTTCTTTCAACGCCGAGATAGCTTTATTCCGAGCTCTTTTGAAAATATCCCAATCGACATGATTGTTTGATATTCAATTTTTCAAAAACATTGATGACCCATTCTCTCAGCTGTTTGACAGTAGAGCTATCCAATCAAGACGTTGCGCGGCCTAAGTCGTAATAGCATCAAAGAGGTGTCCGTAGGTCGTGTATTAAACATGACCGGTGCTACTTCGACCTATTTTTGAACATTTTTTTGATAGCATGTTATATACCTATTTCAAAAACCGTTGTCACACTCAGGACAGTCAACACTCTGAATTTCGAAGCTTGCAAATAATGTCGGCATTACTACAACCTTGAAAGCCTGGTGGCGGGTGGGATTCAATCCCAGGGTAAAGCGGTGCTTATGGTTTTTACCTCACTAGTATTCTTTATATAAAATTTAGCAATTCTGTCGGCATGTTGTCAGCTACGTTGATGAATGTCAAGAACATTGGTATTTCTTCAGCATCGAATTTGGGTTTACGAAACCGTTTGCTTCAAAGACATTCTTATAAGAACTCGCTATTTAAAGAATTTAAAAAATTAGCATGAGATTTTCTGCAATACAAATTGCCCTTCTCGTTTAAACATTAACAATACACAACTAACTTTTTTTATTATTTTGTATCATTTAGGGAGAGCGTGGAACATCAGTAAGTACTATATTGTTAGACTTGTGTTTTTTTTTCTTTTAACTTTGTGAACTTTTTTAACGTGTTCAGTAAACGTCTAGCATCCTACTAGCTACGAATAAGGGACACTAATTCAGCTTATATCTTTGTCTTTTTGTTGTTTGTTTGTTTAATTGTGCGTATGTATATGTGTTTGCTTATTCCTTATGTATTATTTTGTTCCGATTATTTTCTCAATCCTTTATAATTTTTGTTTTTCATTAATCTATCTATTTCTGCGTGCTTTAATTGATAAAACATTAATATAAAAACAAGCCAACTTTGTTGTCTATTGAAATGTAATATGTATTATTGAAAAACTAATCTTATTCCTTGGTTTTTAATAGGGAAACGATGGACGACTGGTAAGTAAAGACGTTCATAGAATCAAAATAAAGTAATTTTCTTTAACGTCTCAATAGCTGGACCCAAGTGGTCTACTTATTGGGCCGGAAACTCACACCCACTACCTCTATGTTAAATATTTTGCACACAGCTCGGCTCACTTGTTCATTTTTGAAAATATGAAACCAGAGTACCAGCATAGTTAGTTATAGAGTCCCCTCTATAAACTATGGTGCCAGGACTCTTCTATATACATTATCTTTTCTCCTTTCTTGATCCTAATTGCTGTTATTAGCTACACAAGTATATTTAGTTCTGGGATATCTTAAAAAGTTTGATTTAGCTAAGGTTTTGAGATTCAATATATGTTATAAATACCTATTTTATCGGTAAATTGCAAATGCAATATTACTGATAATCACGCTTGAATGTTAATATTTACTTCTGAAATATACTGTTATTCAACACCGTTTAAGTGCGATTTAAATAATGTAAAGAAATATTAATGTTATTGTATATGTTGTTTAGGGACCACCCGGACCTCCTGGACCTCCCGGACCACCTGTAAGTACATTTATTTGTTGTAAAAGAGAATCCATCGTAGAAAGACTCTTTTGCAAATATTCAAACCGAGACTGACGAAGAAAAATGGGAAAGAAAGAGAAATAACTTGAAAAGAAAAGAGAAGATAGTTTATAAGAAAATGCACAAATAGCACGAAAAGAGATCTAAGAGATGGAAGGATAGATAAAACAATGAAAAAAAAAAGAAAAGAAAAAAGAAACGTCAAAAGTAGAAAAGAAGCAACAGGTCACTGAACGATTCTGGATGCGATTGAGATAAGCCGGTTCGACATATATTCAAATAGACGGTCCAGATAATGCTATTCTTTTAACCTATATTTTCATTACATTTCAGGGTGAACCAGGTCGTATTGTTATGAACACTGTAAGTATAGAATCTCTTATTGCTATATTGCACAGTATTATTACTTATTAAATACTCTTGTTCCATTTATAAATGTTATATACTGATATGCTCAATTGTTGTTTTCAGATCCACCTTCAGTCCCAGGCCGACAAAGGACCATTCCGTTTATACCAGGGACAACAAGGAAACAACGTTGAAGATCACATTACAGCACCGGTATGTACCACTGCCTGCACATCTGTTCTTTTTTCTTTAGTTTTTCTCTTTATCTTGTTTAAACTATCAAACTTTCTAGATCTTATGTGTCGTCTCTGGTTTTATTTTGCTACTATTGTCATTTGTACGTCTACATCTGTCGCCTGACCACGCAGTTTTAAATCAAAGTGTTTGTTTTTGCCATTCAGGTCACTGCTAAAATGGAATCATATCTTGTTGCTATGGAAAACATGATGATTTTTTATAAGAGCCAAAATGGATCGAAAGCACGACCAGCGAGATCATGCCGAGATCTGAAGATTGACCTTCCCGATTCCAAAGATGGTAAGGCTAAAACACCAAACCTGTTTTAATTGAAACAATTTTTATTGGAATGAATGCTATAGAGCGAAAACACTATATACACTCATTTCAAGAAACGTTGTCGCAGCTCAAGCAACAAGCCAAGACCAAAATGAATGCTGGTTTTGACAATAACACGCCATTAAATAGTCACAATATTAGTACTTAAGATAACAAATCAATATATCACCAGTACAAAACCAGCATTCAGTCACAGCTTTCTACGTATCTACCCATAATCCATATCTGTCTCATCTTTCTACGTATCTACCCATAATCCATGTCTGTCTCATCTTTCTACGTATCTACCCATAATCCATGTTTGTCTCATCTTTCTACGTATCTACCCATAATCCATGTCTGTCTCATCTTTCTACGTATCTACCCATAATCCATATCTGTCTCATCTTTCTACGTATCTACCCATAATCCATGTCTGTCTCAACTTTCTGCCTATCTACCCATAATCCATGTTTGTCTCATCTTTCTACGTATCTACCCATAATCCATGTCTGTCTCATCTTTCTACGTATCTACCCATAATCCATGTGTGTCTCATCTTTCTACCTATCTACCCATAATCCATGTCTGTCTCATCTTTCTACCTATCTACCCATAATCCATGTTTGTCTCATCTTTCTACGTATCTACCCATAATCCATGTTTGTCTCATCTTTCTACGTATCTACCCATAATCCATGTGTGTCTCATCTTTCTACCTATCTACCCATAATCCATGTCTGTCTCATCTTTCTACCTATCTACCCATAATCCATGTGTGTCTCATCTTTCTACGTATCTACCCATAATCCATGTCTGTCTCATCTTTCTACCTATCTACCCATAATCCATGTCTGTCTCATCTTTCTACCTATCTACCCATAATCCATGTGTGTCTCATCTTTCTACGTATCTACCCATAATCCATGTCTGTCTCATCTTTCTACCTATCTACCCATAATCCATGTCTGTCTCATCTTTCTTGCTTTTTGGTGACTAACTTCAATGAAATATCTTTTAGTTATGATTAACAATGTGTTTTGTTGAAGGATTTTACTACATTGATCCTAATGAGGGATGTACATCAGACGCACAACTTGTCTATTGTGACTTCAAAAAGAACGCAACCTGCGTCTTCCCCAAGAAGAGTCAGGTAAATCACACTAACTTAAGGAGGCTCGAAATGGGTTTTTGAGAGCGCGCGCAATATCGCCAATTTTACAAGACCCCTCTGACGCGTACAAAATGTATTTTTATTAATAACAACACAATGAAAATGTAGATTTTTTTTATTTTTTGGCAATTTGTTCCAATTAAGGTTTAGATTTAGTAGATACATTTTAAGAAAAATATGTAATGAAAAACCATTTATATCTAGAAAAAATCTAAATATTTTAAAGGTTTCGCATTACAGATTCTTTTATTTTTCCTCAGTTTGAAGACCAGGTAGGGAACTAGACATGTACAAGTTTAAAAAAACTTTCACCTAAAGGATTTGGAGATATCAGCTTTAATAAAGGAATTTCAGGTCCTTTTTGCAGCGTCCTGCTGTTGTCATGACAACGTCAAACGCAATAATTTAAAAAACAATGATATCCTAGATCCATAAGTTTTAAAATGATATATCGGTTAACTGTATAGCTTCACAATAATTCTGCATAAAATGCAATATAAAGTAGGTATATCGATATATACAGAAACCATTTCGAACCTCCTTAAACTACAAACCTTTCTAAAATATAAAACAAAACTTAACTTAGGTAGGACATGCGTACTTTACAAAACCACATTTCAATATTACCTCTGAGTAATATGTCAGTTGACCGATTCAAAAACATAATTCAATCCAAAGTAAATGCACGACGGCGCCTTTCTTGAATACGCGATGGTCGGTACCTTTGATATTTATTTTGATTGACGGCAGTTTGAAAACGCTTTTTTAACGTTATTGCCTATTATCATATAACAATCAGTGGTATACTGGGTGATAGCAAAATCGTAAAATTCATATCAACACCGCTACCAGTGGTCATATTGATATCTTCACATCTTAAAATATCGTTTTTCGACCAATCACAAGCCATCATTTTTCCCGCTCTTACGGCTTGCGGGACGCGTTTGAGTTTATGAAAACAACGAAGCTTTGACATAATTTAACTCAGTAGTTGGACATTTTGTTGGAAAATATAATATACTCTATATCTTCGATAAAAGCATACTGAGCATTAAATGCGCTGTAAGAATAAGAAAAATATAATGTCCCAAGGCATGTAAACCAAGCCAAAAGATGAATGAAGGCATTTATGAGTGTGTGGTTTTCTAGATCCCCAAGAGTGCCCTTAGCACACAAGTCGATGGAGAAGAAAAATGGGTCGGAGATGATATACAGGTCAGTTTAAAATAACAAACATTTAGAATAATACTATAGAGTATATGGTGATTTGCCTTTGTCTTTCAAACATACTTGACATTTGAGAAATTGAAACAAAATAAATAGCTGTGGACTCGCTTTTATTTTGTTGGACACTATTTAAAATTTCAGTTGCGGCTATTTTTAATGTTATTTCTTTTTGTTGAAGTTATGGTTGTTTTTAACTGTTTTGTTTTACCTTTTCTTCTTTGCCTAGTCTTTTGTTGTTGTTGTTGTTTTGCTGTTTTACTGAAAAATGGCGGTGCATTTATTTAATTATGTATTTTTCTTTATGTCCTATTTACTATATCAGTTTTCTTATTCTTTTAAGATCGAGTACAAACTTGATTACGGACAGCTGAAATTGCTGAGACTGGGTAGTAAGACTGTACAGCAGAACATTACTTATCACTGCAAAAATACACAAGCCTGGGAGAGCTCCAGCTCAATCAAGATCTTGACCGACTCCGAGGAAGAATTAAATTCTTCGCCTTTTAGCCCACTTAAGCCTACAGTTCTTAAGAATGATTGCAAGGTATGAGTAAGAATATATTTGCAAACAATGGCTTTACGGCACTGCACTACACTACACCACTCTACACTTCACTACACTACACCATTATACACTACATTGCACCACTATACAGTGCATTACACTACACCATTCTACACTGCACTATACTACACCACTATACACTACATTGTACCACTATACACTGCACTACACTACACCACTATACACTACATTGCACCACTATACAATGCACTACACTACACCACTCTACACTACACTACTCTGCACTGCACTACACTACACCACTATACACTACATTGCACCACTATACAGTGCATTACACTACACCATTCTACACTGCACTATACTACACCACTATACACTACATTGTACCACTATACACTGCACTACACTACACCACTATACACTACATTGCACCACTATACAATGCACTACACTACACCACTCTACACTACACTACTCTGCACTGCACTACACTACACCACTATACACTACATTGCACCACTATACACTGCACTACACTACACCACTATACACTACATTGCACCACTATACAATGCACTACACTACACTACACTACACTACACTACACTACACTACACTACACTACACTACACTACACTACACTACCGAATACACCACTATACACTACACTATACTGCACTACATTACACTACATTGTGCTGCGCTTTACTACACAATGCTAAGCTACACTACAATGTACTACACCACTCTATACTAAACTAGTAAACCCTATACTACACCAACTCGCACAACGTTACTAACTACCGTTATTAACTACCAACCACACCACTCTGTGTATTCCTTATCTACGAGAACACTCTTGGGCTACTTGTGGCTACTCTCGCCTAGTCTTCTATATGTGAAACCCCCCTTTCTAAAATCCTGGATCCGCCACTGTTTATGTAAAATTGGAAAGCACTTCCAGGTCTGCAATACATGACTAGAAACTGGGATGTTTTAGGGTTTTTTACCCTCTGATTACTTTTTTATTATTTTTCTCTTTCATCTTCAACAGATGAAAGATAATCAATGGCGTTCAACCGTGTTGGATATTAAAACTAAGAAGGTCGAGAGACTGCCCATTGTAGATATCTCTCCATTCAACATGGAAAGTGATAGTGAATTCAAGATTGAACTAGGCCCAGTATGTTTCGCTTAAATACGTGACCAAACCACGTGTTCTTTCTTTCTTTCTTTAAACCAATCACCCGAGAGTCTTCTTTGCCTGTATATTGTTTTGTATTATGATAAATATTTAGGACGTTGGAAACTTGTCTTGCGGCAGAGGCGACTCTTCCAAGTGTAGTTGTCTGAATAAAACAAATCCCAACGAATAATAGGTTGATTCAATGTTATCTCTTCCATGTGCAGTTTTTTAATAAACTTCCAAATTGTTTAATTAATAATCTATGGCTATACAAGACGTTAAATGTTTTAGAAAAGGAATAAATCCATTGTTGGCAAGGCAACGTTTGTTTATATATAACAATATGTATCAAGATGATCAGTTTAGTCGAAATAAATATAATCATATATATAGAGAGGAACATTTGGCTCTCCTAAGGGCGTTTTTTAGTATTGTTGTATTATGATAATAACACAGCGTTCAGCGTTCATTAAACATTAATTTGAGGTTAAACAAATGGAGAATTTATCTATTTTGGGCAAACGCTTGCGAATCGTGGCTCACGTACCAGCAGTATTGTATACAAATATATAAAATGTATTTCTGGGCTTGGTTGATTAAAGCTCGTTTAGACTCTAACCCAGGATTTACTCAACCAAGATTAGCACTAACCCAGGATAATCATTGTATATTAACTCTGTAGATTATGAAGAGTTAAACCAGGATTAGCACTAATTCAGGATATATTGACTCTTCAGTTTTAAGAGTTAAACCAGAATTATACCCCAGGTTTAAATAACCTTAAAGATGGACAGTAATCGGGTTTTAAACAAATGGCCAGACCCAGGATCAGTATCTCTAAAGATTTGATAACAATATGACTTGACGGCGTGTATTAATTATTGAAGTCATCTCTTCCTTTAAATGCTCCCCATTCATAGCCTTTGCTATTTGATATCGTTTGAATAAACGTTTAATTTTTACAATTAAGGGTTTCTAGTCTTAGTAAAACGCAATCTGCAGTAAGCCGTGCCTCGGAGTCTTGGTCCCAACATTCTTTAATAGTTGCCCACAAATACTGAACGTCTTCCTAGAGGAAAAGAATTTAATTGCGTTATACTTGTGATCAACTATAGATACATCTTGCAATTGATTTGTTGTATATTCAATTTTGCTTGCATATTGCAAAGCTGAAGAAATATGGTGCGTCTAGTAATTTTACAGATTTATGTGATTTTTTTGTGTGCGTACACAGGAAGCTCAAAGCACGAGATCCCTATCACATGAAGCCCAAAACCATGCGTAATTGGTAAGATGTCCCGACACATGTCGAAAATTATCAACGAATTTCAAAATTACTGCTTTTTAACTCTTTGTTTGACATATTTTTCCGCCACGGTATCTCTAAAGATCATTTCCAAAAGTTAGCAGTCTAATGACTCTGGATGGTCGCGTCCGGGCGATCGTCGTTTACTAGGTCTTTCCCCTCCCCTCCCCTGAAGAGCCTGGCTAGCTACAAAGTCTCTTTACGAGAATGGTCGTTCAAAAGGAGCTAACTGTATATATAACATAAAACTATGTGATGCTATACAAGTAGATAATGATTACTTGATGCTCCATAATGACTCAAGTATTTTGTTAGACTGCGAGCAGTCCCTACTTTTCCCTCCAGATTAAAAATATTTTAACTTTAATAAAACGAGCGAACGGGGTATTTTTCTTTCGTTTTCCTCGGAATCTGGAGGGAAAAGAAGGAACTGTTCGCAGACTAGTATTTTGTTATAATGAGACTCATCTACCTACCATGGATTTATCAATTAATACTTTGGGATCGTTTGGCCGACAGCCATTAACTGAAACAATATCAATCATCTGTGAAAGTGTTGGATGACTTCCAATAAGGTCCTGGTACGGCAGTGAGTAATCTGAACAAGTGCTGTGTTCCCCTGTTGAATATGAAATATACTATAATCAACTTAGTACCACAACTTAGTATTATGATGTCTTTTTTGTTATTATATCGCTGTTGTTGTGATTGTTGTTGTTGTTTTGAAGAAGAGGGGGGGGGGGGCAGTGAATAATCTGAACAAGTGTTGTGTTCCCCTGTTGAATATGAAATATATACTATAATCAATCCATCCCCCAACTTAATATTATGATGTTGTTTTTGTTATTATATCGCTGTTGTTGTTGTTGTTTTGAAGGAGGGGGGGGCAGGGGGCTAGTTGTTCAAATTTTTCCAGATCATAAATTGACACTCTTTGAGTAAAAATACTCACAAACTATCAACACTGAACATTTCTGCAGTGTGTTTGCAAAATGTGTAGCAAAAGTTGTGTATACTATTGAAGTCATTGACTAAAAGGAAAAACTCGTCGTTTGCAGTGAAAAACTAGTCGTTCCCCGAGGAAGAGGTATTTATCGACGAACAATAACCAAGACAATGTCGAAGTAAATATAAAAAAATAAAATAAACCCAGCTAGCTGTTGCATGCAAACTGTTTATATCAACTCACCACGAATAAAAAATAAACTGGAGAGCTTAACCTTTGAGGAACTTATGAATTCCTTTTGGCAAACTTGTGCCAAATAATCCATCTTGCCAAAAACTCATCATTTTTCTTAAAACAATTGTTCTTAATATTGAGAAATATTGGCTTATTTAGAACACATCAACATAGCGTTCACTAACAGATGAAGTTAGGTTTATAAGTCAAATTCCTGTTGTTTTTTCTATATTTAGTCGTCGAGGTATATAGCTTCAGCCACAATCCACCTTTGACATCTACTCGCTCCAATTCAAAGCCGCCTTTTCCGCTTTGCATGAAACAAGCCAATGACGACCAAGTGCTTAAATCCACGTGACTATTTTGAATAGTTCGAGAATTGATTCATCTTTAATTTTAAGTCGACTGGCTCGAAGTGTGTGGAATATTGGATAGTGTAAATTATTATGTAGCAAAGAGGAAAACACTATTGAGTAAACACTTAGGAACAATGGGGAACTACTAAATGAGGTATGTACACGACACTTTTTATTTACTTAGGGACGATATCTGGTCTGTCAGGTTTATGAAAAAGTCTTTTTAACACAATCTTATTATCGCAATTAGAAACGTACTCAACGATCATGACTAATATTAGTAGCTTATCTTGAATCCTGAATCGATAACTGTTAGTAAGTGTTTTGATTTCGTTTACATAATAGATCTAATAAATAGTTACTGTATTCCTTTGAAAAGATGTTTGAAGTTCGTGTTAGTGACAAAACCCTAGATAAAGCTAGATATCAGATAGATATGTCAACAACTATTAGTAACCTCGATTTCGCTTGTGACCAACGTACAAAGAATTTTACCGCTCATGCGTGTGGCCACTTTGTAAACGCTCTAGTTATTTTTTTATTCTAAAATACCATGGAATTCTTATTGTCATTTCCTTAGAATTATATTTGTGCTCCATAACAGAATTGCTTTACTTTATTATCTTTATCTAGACTCAGTTTCATTCAGTATTTACTAAATTTATACTGAAATAATCCCCAATGTTTTCGTTTGATATAAAAACTCTTTTAACTTTGCTGTGCATCATTTTAATTTTAAATCGTTTGATGGAATTACAATAACCACAATGACCATAAGCTGTGGATATTTTTATATGATTCTTTGGAAATATTTCGTGACGTACTGCGTCGGTAAAACCTTATGATCACGATAAGCAAACTTAAAAAATATTACCGGTAATTTTCTTTCATAGTTTGCTATTTTATTTAAATGTCTGACCAGACAACTGTACCATAATAGGCAGCAGCCTGTGTATTGCCAGATCGACGCTGAGAGGATAGGCTTCAGGCAACGTACTTAATCCCTAACGGCGTGTATGAAGACCTAGAATTGATTTTCATATTTGTTAACTCCGATAAAGGTTCAAAATGCAAGTGTTTTCTGTTGTCATCTCTTTTCATATTGTGTTCATAGCAGTATTAATTTGCGTGAGAGATGTAGTTTCGAAAGGACACGCTCTATAATTAAGATTCACTTTTACTTCTAAAGAAAATAATTACTGTTTATTTTTCGATTCTCCCTAATGATAATAGGATCAAAAGTAAAAATCGTTTCTCGCTATTTCTCGTCCATGCAACCTGTTTCTTCTGAGTTTTCGTTATATAGTCTTAAAGTATGTTAAAGGAAACTTGAATTGCTGACTCTTTGGAAGCAAAAAAGATTGGAAATCTTATTTTTCAGTCGTAAAATATGGTTTAATTAGCTATTAACAGTTTGTACTAGACTAGTAAAATATTATAAATATAATAACTAAATGTTACTGCTACAATAATGTATCACTGTTATCAACTCTCGCAAAATAGAATGCAGTCTCTTTCAAATGGTTCTTTCAACCTGGACATTTTTTGTAAACATATGAATCCATGGGTTCAAACGTTCATTTCCTGGCGTGTGCACTCCTTCGATGCCCACCAAGAACTTTCCACAGTAAAAAGAGAAGTTTATAACAGAAAAAAAACGTGTTTTTGCATGTTTGAGCTGATCACATAAACATCCGCTGGACATTTGCCAAAGTCTATCGAAAGATATTGAATCAGTTTGTATAAACAAATTATCGGTTAAGCTTATATAAAGGGATGTTTAGAATTTGATTTTGATTAAATGTGTGTGCCAAATCAGATAACAGAATTATATTTTTGAATAACAAACCATAAAACACTTTTTTCAGTTGTTGAAATTTCATTTTAGCCATCTGTTTCCGCAGTACGTCTTCCTGATAACACACTACTTGACATGGTTTACAGGAGGGGTGTCGGGAAAAGACGGATACGGACCGTCCGTCGGCGGACCAACGGACCGGCGGACCGACGGACCGACGGACCGGTCCGTCGACGGACCATTTGGGAAAACGCGGACCAAAAAAAAAAAAAAATAAAAATAAAAATAAAAAAAATAAAGATACAAAAAAATAAAGATACAAAAAAAAAATTAAAATTAAAAAGTAGATAAAACGGTAAAAAAAAACTTCCAAATATTTATAAAATGTTTCTTTACCCGAAAAAAATCAATAATTCAGAAGAATTAACCTATTAGTGAGTGTCCCACTGTGTTTCTCGATGCGACTCGAGGAATCGGGATACTTGAATTATACTGAGAGACTTTTTCTGAGATTTTTTTCTCTTAAACTGCAACAATCGAAACGACAAGCTAGTTCACAAGCTGCCTGCAAACAGAGTACGAATCATCTTGTGATGTCGAATGTGTATAATGTCAGTCATCACTTGATAAGACACGCACGTCCCTCTCTCAGTACATAAATCTAGAATTATTCTCTGATATGTTATTATAAAAGTTATTATAACATAGTACAGCCCGTGAATCTGACGCTGCGATTTGGATAGAGATAAATGCGTTAAACTGAAGTAAAGGCTGTTAGTTTTGATTATCATCCCTAAATGGATTTAATAGATTGAACTCAAGTATTAATAACGACATATCTGTTTTGCATTTATCCGTTGTGTCATCAAAAGCTTTTATAAACTGACCTTGTTGACCTCCCACCATGAAATCTCAGGCCAGCTTCACTTTGGGCAATAAATGGGCTACTATAATGATCGCTTGTTAAAATCCATTGATCTCAGCATCTTGAATGTGTTATCAAATTCGTTGAGTAATCAATATCCAATCGATCAATATTCTTATTTTAAGGCTTACCTTATGTACTGAGAGAGGGACGTGCGTGTCTTATCAAGTGATGTCGAATGTGTATAATGTCAGTCATCACTTGATAAGACACGCACGTCCCTCTCTCAGTACATAAGGTAAGCCTTAAAATAAGAATATTGATCGATTGGATATTGATTACTCAACGAATTTGATAACACATTCAAGATGCTGAGATCAATGGATTTTAACAAGCGATCATTATAGTAGCCCATTTATTGCCCAAAGTGAAGCTGGCCTGAGATTTCATGGTGGGAGGTCAACAAGGTCAGTTTATAAAAGCTTTTGATGACACAACGGATAAATGCAAAACAGATATGTCGTTATTAATACTTGAGTTCAATTTATTAAATCCATTTAGGGATGATAATCAAAACTAACAGCCTTTACTTCAGTTTAACGCATTTATCTCTATCCAAATCGCAGCGTCAGATTCACGGGCTGTACTATGTTATAATAACTTTTATAATAACATATCAGAGAATAATTCTAGATTTATGTACTGAGAGAGGGACGTGCGTGTCTTATCAAGTGATGACTGACATTATACACATTCGACATCACAAGATGATTCGTACTCTGTTTGCAGGCAGCTTGTGAACTAGCTTGTCGTTTCGATTGTTGCAGTTTAAGAGAAAAAAATCTCAGAAAAAGTCTCTCAGTATAATTCAAGTATCCCGATTCCTCGAGTTGCATCGAGAAACACAGTGGGACACTAGTCACTAATAGGTTAATTCTTCTGAATTATTGATTTTTTTCGTGTAAAGAAACATTTTATAAATATTTGGAAGTTTTTTTTACCGTTTTATCTACTTTTTCATTTTTATTTTTTTTATTTATTTTGTGTATCTTTATTTTTTTTTATTTTATTTATTTATTTATTCTTTTTTTTTTTTTTTGGTCCGCGTTTTCCCAAATGGTCCGTCGACGGACCGGTCCGTCGGTCCGCCGGTCCGCCGGTCCGTTGGTCCGCCGACGGACGGTCCGTATCCGTGTTTTCCCGACACCCTTTACAGGATCGCTATTGATGTCTGAATTGATTTGCAGATTAGGAATTCATCCTATTTTAATATAACTTAATAACGTTCTTAATTAGCTCTTAAATACTGTGAGAAAAGAAACAAAGATATAAATCTAATTGCTTAAACTAAGCTAAGACACTTTTTCACTGTAAATCTAACTGCTTAAACTAAGCAAAAGCCTAGTTTTCACTAGCGACGCAAGCACAAGCGCAAACACAAGCGCAAGCGCAAGAGACCTTATTTCGTCGTGAAAACCGTTTGACGCAGTGATAGCGCAAGCGCAAGATATCAAAAAATTTCCTTTTTTCTTGCGTTTCCGCTTGTGCTTGCGCGTGGTACTAGCAAATAGTGTGTTTGCGCTTGCGCTTATTCACGTCTCGTTTTCACATGTTTGTGCTTGCGTTCGCGCTTGCGTTTGCGCTTGCGCTTGCGTTGCGTCGCTAGTGAAAGCCAGGCTTTAACTGACTGATTATGAAACAATCGATTCAAGTCCACGTCTGGATAAAATACAGTTAATATATGTATACAGCTATTTAGATATATATGTGGGTCTGATCCGCGGTTATATGATTTGTGTATGAGTATGATCGTCGCGGAGTAATAAGCAATTTATGTAATTGCAATTATAGAAGCCCGAAAAAAAAATTCCCGTTGAAGTCCCGAATTTTTTTCGGGCTTCTATAATTGCAATTACATAAATTGCTTATTACTCCGCGACGATCATACTCATACACAAATACAGCTATTTTAAAAAACGTTGAATAGTGAATAGTGAATTCCAAGACCAAATGGCATTGTGGATCTCATCAATGGAAAATAGAAACGGTAAATATATAGCTATTTCCTCCATATATGTAACTAGTATGTTGTTTTGGATAAATCATTACTATTATTTAGTTTAGTAAAGAGAATATAACATGACCTAAGATGCATTTCGGTCATGGAATGCACTATTCAGTATTCAACGTTTTTGAAATAGCTGTAGACCCATACCCCCCAGTCTTCAATTCAATTTTTGTTGCGTGCTCAGTCATGTGGATTCTGGAAAGGTCTATTTCATTTGAAATAACCTTTTGTCCGCATTATATTGTTCTTAGCTTGAAAAAAACCCAGAGCCATCGACCTCTGTCGGTTGGTTCTGTTCAAGAGAGTTAAGTGATACAGTGGTACCTCTATTAAGCGGACACCCTCGGGATTTTCCAAAGTGGCCGCCTAATAGAGGTTGGCCGGTGAATAGAGGTATAGGAATAGATTTGTGACCAGTTTTATTATGGCCGCCTAATAGAGGGTGACCGCTTAATGGGTGACCGGTTAATAGAGGTACCACTGCAGTTGAAATTAAAAAGAGAAAAAACGCATATATCATCGATAGGATGTCTTGTGGAGAAGCCATCAATATCTCGTGCATGATATACCATAAACATCATCGAAAGGTCGAAATCGTCGCATCAAAAATATGTGAAGTATTTCTATTTTAGTATAGACTACTATCAGCCATCACATCGAGATTACTAATTGTCAAAATGATATTTTTAGTCTGCGTAGACGCTTTGGGAACTGGAGAAGAGTGAAACCTCGAGGATGGCAAAAGATTTCCATCGATTATTCGATTAAAAATTGTACGTGCCACGCCCTTTAAATGGACTTTCGGGTATCTTTTAGGATTGATTTCTAAATTCCAACGAGGATGGAGTGAAATGAATCATATCCGTGTTCGTACTATTAAGCCAATTCAGTCTTCCCATTAGAATAATATTGTTTATTAAAGTTGTCCTTCAGTAGCATTTTTGAAAAGTATTATTAGAGTAGGTTTGAGGCCATGTACTACTGTATTTATTCAGATCTTGAGCTTTCGTCGGACGCCGACATCATCATCAAAAGAAAGCTCAAAATCTGAATACATACAGTAGTACATGGCTTCAAACTCTCATAATATTGTTTATATTTATAATATAATATAATATCTATGGGTGTACTTGTGTGGCTAGGTATTTTGGATCGTACGGATTGGGACCGAACAAGAAATAAGCTTCGAGAGAAAAGAATACTGAAATATTTTACATCTTTCAGTCATGTATCATTGTAATTTCTTTCCTATCCCATCCCCTCCCCAACTCCCAACTCCATTCCATCAATTCCATTCCTTTTTCCATAGGAGGTTATTGTGTACGTAGATTGGCTACTTACTGTTTATCTGGCATCGAGTGAGTAGTTCCCATAGAATTAAAGCCAATGAATAGACATCGATTTGTTTGAACGATTCTGGATTCTCAATGTCAATTCTTGCATCGAGTTTCTCTGGTGCCATGTAACGAATAGTTCCAACCTTGGAATAATATAGATAGCATGCTTTACAGACATTATAATCCGAGTTAATACAGTGGTACCTCTGTTAAGCGGTCACCCTGGCCGGGACTTTCCAAAGTGGCCGCTTAATAGAGGTTGGCCGCTGAATAGAGGTATAGAATAGGTATAGGAATAGATTTGGGACTTTTTATTGTGGCCGCCTAATAGAGGGTGACCGCTTAATAGAGGTACCAGTGTACTTTTATTGAGCACATATCTTTATGGATATAATCAAATAACCCAGTTTACATTACTAGAAAAAGAGCGATTTTTGAAAACAATTACAAGAGAAAACAAATTAAGCAAACTCGATTTCAACTCCACTTATACATGATCTATATGATCGTGCCGAGGTTTGCACGTGGACAACAGAGTTGAGAACTATACTCGACCACACATAGCCAGCCCCCATAGCAACCATGCCTTACAAATGAGGTGCTAGGTATATGTATGCAGTCGGAAATAATATAGTGCCTTGCAAGAAAGATACAAAATTATAGCATGTCGAAAACAAAGTGAAAAAAGAAAATTTACTTTTATGATTATTTTTATACATACTTGTCCATTTCGATATAACTGCTGTGAGTATTCCTGTGTTAATTCAATGGACAGACCAAAATCTGCAATAACGCACGTCCCATCTCCTTTGATAAGAACGTTATTACTTTTGAGATCTTGATGCGCAATAACAGACTTACTCCCATCCCCTAAGGTTGACCTATCACTGTGTAGAAAACTTAAGCCTGCGGTGATGTCTTTAGCCATGGATACCAACCTTCCCCAACTCAACTTGTGGGTTTCCAGATAACTCTTAAGTGTCCCTTGGCTGCAGTACTTCGTAGCTAGCCACAATTCAGTAGCATTGGTCTCTAGATCGCTTGCAGCTATAAATGTTACAATGTTTTTATGATTGATATTGCACTTGGAAAAGATATGATATTCGTTCGACCATAATTGCTCGATTTCCTTTGAAAGACATTTCACTGCGACATCTATGCCACTGTAAGTACCTCTCCATACACTGCATAATTGGCCCTCTGAAATTATACTTGTCAACTCTGGGAGTTGATGCAATTTTGTTTTATTTTGTATACTTGTTGATTCTGACTTGTTTAGACAATGGTTTGTGATCAATGGCGGCTTTGTTGAAGCGTTAGTGTGCTTGACCAGATTTCTGGTTGCATAGCAACTTCCGAGCATAAACAGGACTAGTAGTAAGGACGCGCTGATGATGAGAATCCATCGTACTGAATACGAAGTCGCTCCAACTGAAATCTCAGTGTGTCCTGAAATATTAAAAATATCGACAACATATAATTCAGTAAAAGAAACAATATTTAAAAACTCAGATATATTTGCAAAGAATTACTGATCAACTGTATTTGATTATCTTTTAAAAATTTGGGGTTTATGTCTTAAAATAGTTCAAATCAATACTTTATAAGGGAAATGTTGATACTCGATTCATCTCTGTTGATGTCCTTTATTTGTTTTCTATTAATTTAATTTAAGTTATTTTCGTGTTGTTAATGGCCTAGCGGAATATTCAAAAATCACTATGCGCCAGTGCAGTAACTAAGAAATGTTTTAGCATAGAATACAAACACTAAAAGTGTGCAACATAAATACCACTAAATACTGCTGAATTATGCAAATTCTTTTGTTCTCTATTGTTTAATCAACACTATTTAGTGGTAAATATTACAAAGTATTGCACACTTTTAGTGTTTGTACTCTAAGTTATGATAAGGGGTTAACCGTTTATAGTTTTGGTCAAGAGTTCGAACCCCATTGACTCCGCGTTGATAATTGTTCTTTACGGTTTCTCTTTCTGTTTTCCTTTTTTCCTCTCTTACTTCCTTTTCAAAAGTTGAACTTCTTCTTTGAAAGCAATTGCTAAAACAACTGAGCCAGCTAGGCAAAATAGCCCATCGTTTCTGTCAAAAAGGTTGTAGTTTGGAGTGCTTTTTCTGCTGATACGTACTGCTGGTCTTCATCAGGCAATTTATAAAAAGCAAACAAACGATTTTCTTTTCCTTTTCTCGTATCAACAACAATGTAAAAAATTCTGATGTTGTTATACAATTAGAAAAATAAACAAGGAAGACATACATACCTGTATATGCGGCCGATTGTGTCATCTGTCTAGTCATTAATACTATAGCAGTCGTCTGTGTAACTCGAGGAACAGTAGTAGATACAATAGGGCGTGGCAAGGGGTATTTATTGCACCCATTCCTTCGGCACAAACACGTGTAGGTACCATTAATATTCCAAGGTTGACAACTTTTGCTAAACGTCCCCCTATGAAAAACCAACAATAACAATAAGTAAAGATACATTTCAATGCAAAATAAGAGTTTTAATTGCGTTTTAAAGAAAAAAAAATCGCGATATTAACTGCAAAAACGTTTATATTAAAAGAGGTAATTACTAAGCTTATAAAACTAGGAATCATTGTACTTTAACGACTGAAAGAATGAAAAATTAACTGAGAATTTGCAATTTTCTCTCAAAATCTCTCAATATAAATACACTATCATTGTCATTAAAAAGGTTGTCCAAGAATTAGATAACTCAATCAAAGATGGAAACGATTTATGCCGGATCAATGAGAATTCCTAAATCTTCAACAATGCACTCAACATTTAAACATGTTCCTGTGAAGAATAACGATGTTAAAAATATATCGATTTGATGCATGCCCATAATCGTATGTTGTTCACCTGTTAGAGTGAGGTGGGAGAGGAAAACAACCTGCCAATGTTACGATCCCTTTCTTCGTAGACGCCCATGACGCTATGCAGATATCGCTACGTCTCTGGCATTTTTCCATCTTCAATTCAGAACACCTCGGGGTGGGGCATGTCTTTGTTTTTGAGTCACATATTGTTCTAGTTGTGGTGGTGTCGCAAGACAGACAAAACCGGACACTTTTCACTTCCAATGAAATGCCTGAAAGTAGAGTAGTTCGATAAATTGTTTCTTGAAGAAAAGAAACACAAGCAAAAATATGATATGATCATGTTTCTTTCTATTAACTAATCTTTTTTTTCCAAGGAGAGATAAAAACGGATACTTTTGACTTCTTATAAAATGTCTGAAAGTGGAGAAGATAGATAAAATTAGTTAGTTAACCCTTTGACTACTGGGCTTTTTTGACATTTTTGAGCGATTTTCTGGATATAAACGATCCGTAGGATTTCTTGACTCCGTATTTGGCGTTACCATGGAAAGTGCTGCTGTTTTGTAATCTCAGGGGCTCAAGTTCTCAGGCCACATGACTTTTAGATCGTTTGAAAGCATCGTTGGATATTTACACTGGCTCAAAGTTGGCTTAAATGGGAATTTCGTTAATTTTAGGGTCATATTTTGCCTTTAGTCACTACTGGAAGAGCATCATTAAGCTTCAAGGTAGCAAAGAGCTCACTTTCTGGAAGAAATCAGCGAGGAATCTCACTTTGTCAGCAAAAAATGATCGATGTTTGGTTCATTCGGTTTTGGCGGGCTTAGAACAAAGTCAGGTTTGGAGTTGGACTAAAGGCAAATTCTCGGACCTGCCGCGGCTATTTATCGAAGTTGTGATGATAGAGGAACACAACAAGCGCGAAATTTTGGCAGAAAACCGAGGTGACCCTAGACTTATAAAAAATGTATAAAAGGACGGCGGGGGGTACTCCATGTGCCAAATTGTCATGGTTACCCACAATGCTTTGCAGTCGTAAATACTTGAAAACACGTGCGTATCAAAATGGCCGTAATCAAACGACCGCAGCTCAGTTCGTGAAGTGAAAAAAAAGTGAAAAAACTTGCCAAAGCTATAGCACAAGGACTGAATTTTGTTGTGAAAACGGCCTTTTCGTCTAAAAACGATTTTTTTTGATAAAAAATCCAAGGTCAAAAAAGTGTGATTTTCACTATTGAAAAATAAGGCAAAAACGGTCATTTTTGACTTTCCTAAAGTTCATATGGAATTTTTGTGCTAAAATTGCTTGTTTCTTTTGACTGACATGCTATGAAAATTTGAAAAACTTCCTAGTGCTTACTAAAATTCAAACGGCTGGGAAAATTTGGCTTGTTTAAAAAAGTTAGAATTTTTCAAAGCAAGGTCGTTTTTTACGGGCGGTTTCGGGCGCCGTAGGAGTCAAAGGGTTAATAAGTTTAAATAAACTTTATCAAAGAAAATATTTGCGTTGTTTTTACAGTTTTTTGTGTCCTGTGCACAGCCTCGTCTTTCATCTACTTTATTTTACATTCTAAGCCATGGAAGAGGTAAAACACAACTCAACTCAAGCATGGGTAAAAAGGAGATCAAAATCGGTCACTTTTCCAGTTATTTTCATTGGTACACTGATATAAAATCCTTTACAATAGAAATACAAATGAGCAAAAAATTGCAAACCCGAATAGAAAAAAAATTATCTATATATACTTATACTTATATACTTTATACTTATATATATATACGTTATTTATACTTCGTTTTCGATGTTGATACTTACTTACTTATTACCTGGAAAAGGTTGTCATTTTGTAAGTGCAACTCTTTTAGAAACTATTAATAAATCGGTGCAAAGACTGCATGAGAGACAACCAAAATAAAGTCGAGAAAAATAATTTCAAGCATATAAACTTGTAATCTATAATATCAACTTAAGTCAGAGAAAACGATTATATCAAGAAATGAATCATAATCCTAACTGCTATAACAAGATTGTTAAGGATATACATCTACTTCAAAAAAGGTTTTCATAGGCGATTTGCGATGGCAAGTAGCTGGAACAACGTGCGTGTTTGTGCTTTTTATTCTCGTCAAGAACGCGATGGTTAGTGTTGAGATATTCCATGCTATGTGTATTCCACGAACCATTTTAAAGGCCTTGATTATAAGTGTTTAGTTGTATGAATAACCTATCGCAACCATTTTTTGAAATTCGCGTTTACTCGTAAGTTTAAATCAACTGGCATCTGGTCTCTTGACCTTTAACTACAACCTCGTGGCCGACTACCACCAATTAAATTGTAACACATTTAAAAGGCAATACTTACCAAAAAAGACGACGCAAAATATCAATAAGATCCTTTTCAATTGCATGACTAGAAAAATCCACAGCAAGTAAAACAGAATCTTCAGTATAAAATAGGCAACGTAAGCATATCACTTCTTTAGGTCAGTGAATGTGGCTTTGGCTAGCGTTCACAAATTACTGCTAATAACGGTGTATTGTTCGTAATACTCCATCCTCGTTACACTTATTGTTCAAGAACTGACGAATCTTTTGTTTTTCTTAAAATAGTAATTACAATTTTACCTGTGTAAAACGTGGCAGTTGATTTGATGGTTTGGTAATTAGTGTGTAATTTTGTTGAAAAACGTGCTAAACTTTATCATTACAAACAAATACAAAAAGACGTTCAACGAATGCAATAAAGTAAAGACGCCGTAACTGAACTTGACAAAAAAAAAATCCCTTTTTAAGAAATCAGTATGTATAAATTCTTCGAATGATAACTCATGATCAAACTCAGTACGTTAAAATATGTTATGACGCGATGGAACAATGTATTCTTTGACAATTCTCACTCATGCACTTCATATGGACAATTTAACTTAACATCAACTAAACAAATATAGCCATTTTATTTATTTTTGTTTTATTTAAATAGTTCTAATTGTTTGTGTACATATAATTGTATCTAAATTATGTCCAAAGTTCGTGTAGAATGCGCTACTGTCTTTGTGTGGTAAAGCTATGAAAACTATGGTAGGCGTTTTGCCCTTTTCAAAGTAATTCATAACAATTCTTATAATTACTTGTAAGGGCCCGGGCAAACGGCTTCAACATTTGCGTCAACATCCGTTCGATTTTGTTGATATCAATGTTTAAACGCTTTCAAAATCTTTCAACATTGTTGAAACGTGTTGCATCGATGTTGAATTGATGCTGAAAGAGTTTAAAAGTGTTTAAACATTGCCATTCAACAAAATCGAACGGAAGTTGAAGCAAATGTTGAAGCCGTTTGCCCGGGCCTTATAAGTCTAAAAGTGATAATGTTTTTGTGCATTAAGATTTTTAAGGGATATATATGTATAGAAATGCTTGAGATGAGTTTATGCATTCTCGTGTTAAATAGTTTTCAATAAGCCTTAGAACTTTATAAACTTCGAGAAAGTTCATGAATTATTTATTTTGTCTTTTGAGGGAGTGAATCATGATGTTTACAAATCACACCCATACCATAAAAGTAAGGCGTATTTGTGAGGCAAAAAAGGCGTGTTAACACATCTGTGTGAATCCGACCCTATTCTTTTCTTCTGGATCTTAAAACCCATACCTTCATTTTTAATGAGGTAATCATTTTTATTATCATAGGTAATATAATGAAATTTGTAACACCGTGAAAAATGTTGACTTAACTTTACTGACGTTTCGAGCTTTAGCCCGAAGAAGTAAAGTTTAGCCAACATTTTTTACGGTGTTACAAATTTCATTATATTACCTATCGTTTATCAAACACCCACGCAGCCTAGCTATTCTAGTTTACTCGCTAGTTTACATTTTTGTTATCATATAATATTACAAATTTTAAACTTAAATACGACTAGTGCGTCTAAAAATACAAGTAGAATGATATTCGTATAGTTTTGTCCCAAGAATGTAGAAGATTTGGACGGCGACTTTTCGACTGCTACTGCTAGTCTTCATCCGGCGATGGGTAGACTGGAATGGGGGTATGTCTTACATACCTGATTGATGTTAACATTTGTTTCTGTTTCTATTAGAAATTGAGGAAGTAGCATGAATCATGACAAATATCAAACCTTCTCCGAAACGTCTGTCAACATAACGGACATACAACAATTCGGTTAGCCTGAGTGCAACCCGACTTACGTATTTACTAGAGTAAATCAAGCTGCACGCCTGCATCTATTTCGTTGTATGATACAATATTATTTAACGGTGAAGTACAATATATGGAAAGTAAAAAGAACCACACACACACAACGTTTGCTAGATATCCATTTTACTGCAATTGTATTGCCATATCTCGCTCGACTATAGCGTTCATCTCTGATCCACCATTGTACTCCGAAAATGATTATTCAACGTCTCAAACCGGCCATCAATTTAAATTACTTTCGCACGGTTTAAACTAGTTTGAGTTTCTTTCAAGCGTTTTGTATTAATCAGGAGCCCATTAATAATGAGTAATGGCTCCTGCATTAATATAAAAGTCGTGATAACAAAAAAATAATGAAATACGTATAAAAAGAGCAAAGTTTTTTTAGTCGTTTCCTGTACTTATTTTCAAGCGAATACAACTGATATTTTGCTGCAAATCGGCCATCACGCTGTCTGGATACCACACGAGCCGAGAGAACGAGTAATTGATGGTACTATTGTATTTATCAACAAGAGGCTTAAAGTAATGATACACCATATAATAGAGCACACGTGTGTCTAGCGTTTACTAATTGATGCTTATATAGTATAGTGCATAATAGAGCAATTATACCACTGTTGTTGGTCAGTGAAGCTTATTACAACTCGCCATGATGCATATTACTTAAGCTACCAACCCAGACCCCAGACCACAAATTTAACCAAAAAAGCAATCGGCTTTGAGCCCAACATTTTCGGGTCCAAATTTAATTACAGCCCCTAAAAACATCACAGTCATTAAAAAGAAATATCAATCTACTGTATTTGATAGAAACCCGTTTCGCTTCATATACACTTTAACAATTAATTATTCGCTGCACACAGGACATGTTGAATATAAGGCAAATAATATTTGAGACAAAGTCGAGCATTTTATCCATCCATATTAATCGGGCCTGAGGAGAATCAGATGCAAATTAAAATACGTTTGCTATAGTGATAACTATAAAAATCACTAGAGTGGCTAAATGTCCGTTGAAAATTTGGCCTTGGGGGTGTGTTTTTGTATCACATGACGAATTTTGAGCGAAATGATTGGCCAGAAGCGATCACATGGTACAAAAACGAGACAGAATTTCAAACAAACATTTTAACACTCTAGTGATTTCGATAGTATTAAACAACCAGTCACTTTCAAAGGAAATTGATTTATTATTTCTCGAGACGCTGCAGGTGGTTATCAAAAATATTCGGAGTTCTCGGCCAATCTGAGTGAGCGATGTTTCTTTAAAATTCTGTTGGTGGTCGTAGTTCAAACGTCCTCAGTCGAGTAGACGTAAACATCCAACAATTTTCAGACAGCTGAGAGAAAAAAAAAATCATAAAGTGGTGTTGCATGTGCTGGACATGTTTTCTTTAACACCAAATATTGAATCTTATCCGTTTGCATTGTCATGCACTTTGATTTTTATGTCAAGACATTTAGTTAGCCGCGTAACTTAAAAACAAGCATGGCATTTTCAGGTCACGACGTTTTCAGCTCACGACATTTTCAGTCATCTTCAGCTTATTTTCATCTCATTTTTCAGCTTTTTAACAAGAAAACTACCGAAATAAAAGGGAATCGACATTGAGCGTAGAATAGCCACTTCCCAGGGGGAGATTGAGATACGTTTGCTCGTGTTTGTCATCAGTGTTGACAGTAAAGTCGGAATATACTAGACTCTAGTAATCTCCCACTAAGCGGTAAACAACTTGACATAAGAAGTTGTAATGGCTATCATATCAATAACACGAAGGACATCTCAGACATCATACCATAACATGAAGGACATCTCAGACACAAAAATGAATAATATTTTGGTTTACACAGGAAACGTGTGTCATTCACGTCTTAGTTTTAGAGGGTTTGTTGCATTTCTTCTTTCTTTCTTTTTTGGAGGGTAAGGTAAGTGGGTAAGGGGGAGGGGGTTGGAGGTGCGGGTAAGGGGGGATTTAGGAGGGGTTTTGTATATAACTAGTTTTGTGTTAGTGCGGTTTTACCATTACCGCCATCGCTATAATTATTAGTTTTAATACTTGGTATCTCGATTCTGATTGGCTATTTATTTTCACAATCGACGGACAACCCACAGCCAAGAGATTTAAACTGATTACACTACAACACTTAATTAACCGAACTGTTAACTGCAGTTTTTTCTTCTTTTCAATGTTTATATTCTGTCATTTCAGTTTATTCCCATCAGTTTAGCTTCTCTACATCAATATTTTCAAATGAAATTTATAATTAAAATTAGTATTAAAATTGTCTCCGTTATCCCGTTCAATTTTTTAAATTAACATAGTATTATATTTCTTCAATAGCTCTTCAATAGCGCAACTGGAGATTGGTCCACATTTGACGAATGACGTGTAAGCGGCTATTTAAATTTGACTCCTTCGTGACAGCAAAAAAAAAAAAGGATTTCAGAAGGTGATTGTCTAGACAGGGAACGCATTGCATACAGAAGTCAAGAAAGTTAGATCGAGTGAATCAATAGAGGAGAAAACCCAAAACAAGCTCAATAACTACCCGTGGTTTCGCTTGCTCGTGAAAAGCAGAGCGAATAGATTGGAATATAACTGTGTGGAGTTTACCCAAGCATTGGAGGAAGTTTGTAACGTTAACAGTAACGATGTTTCACTCATTGTTATCAAGATATGGATGACACAACAATGACAAACTTAAGGTAAGCTTTTTGATTCTTTGAATTGTCAAAACGGACTTTGAACAGTTTGTAAATATTCAATGTGTGTTCTATAAATAAGTTCGATTTTATTGGAAAAGAAATAAGCTCGCCATCAGTTCTTTGGCTTACTAGATTTCGATAAAAACGACATTTTCCATGAATTTAACACAAACAAATTCATGCTTTTAGTATTGTTTTTGTCTCATTGTTCTGAACTCTGGGTTGGAGTTTTGACAATTTGATAATTTAATAGCGCTTTAACGATCCAAAATACTGTTATAATAGCCTTTAAACGATCAATGAAAATAGAAAATATGATATAGGGATGTAAATATAGAACAATAAATCATGAAATCTCTTTGTTACGTTATGTCAATGACAGTTTATGAACAGACTGACAAGAAAACCGTTTTGGTGACATTAGTCTGTGTGCACAGTATTTCATATGTTCAATGTTCCTCCCGGTAATGGAAACATAAACGTTTGAGCTTTTATATACCACGTGTTTCCAGCAAATTTCTTTTCGACCTTCCCTCAATCAAGTCCATGTGACAAAAAATGGTTTTTGTGCATTGTCTATATGATTTCGTTGTCTGTAATAGCTTGAATTATTTCATTGAAATTCAATTTTCATGATATATTTAAAATTTTGGTAAAAGTGTGATACACTGTATGTGCTTAAAAGAGTTGTCTATATTTCTTAGCCCCTAGCTTATTCCCTAACTTAGGAATATGAATCGGTGATAGTATCAATTACAATTGAGTAAACAAACATTATTCATTCAGTGTAAAATAAAGGCCTTTTGCGACTTGGGAGATTTAGTTTTGTCTGGTAATACGAATATGTTTCCGGGTGTTGTCTTTCGCTTTCGTCTTTCGTTATTTTTCTTATGTCTACTGTGGTTGAGTTGAGGTAGTTGTAAGCCACTTAGAATATTTCTAGACAAAGAAGTCACCTCTATTAAACATTATTCTCCAACTAAATAATTTACGATTTATGACCTTTTCATGCGACAGAACATATCATGTCTAATGAATTTCATCTTTGGTGAACTTGAAAACTCAGTGACACTCGGGTTGTACTCATAAATCTTCTCTCCGCTAAATTGTCATTTTTGACATTAATCAGTTCACTCGTTAGAGAAGCTATTTGAAATAATGATTAGTTTTTAAAATGCACTAATGATTAGTGTTCCAGCTGGGATTCCACTGAAACACTTGAAAACATCGTCTACGATCTCGTGCTCTTAAATGTTTTCTCGTGTTTGAAAACACTTATATTATATGCATCAGCATCGCATTGTCATCATCATCATCATCTTAAGCATCATTGTTGTATCATCATCATCATCATCATCATCATCATTGTCACCATCGTTATCATCATCCATGAGCGATAGGATACATGAAGTTCGTGAACGAAGACATAATTTGCTTTAACACTAATATAGAGCATATAATAAGTATGAGTAAATTAACTATTTATCTGTAGCTTGACTTTATTCCTTTTATCGTCCTCGAGTTGTATTTTAAAAATGGCGCCTTCAATAAATTTAATTTTATACAGGCCTAGTCTCTCACGGACTTTAAGCTTATTACGTCACACATTCGACCCTCGAAGCTATGGCTACGTTTACACGGTACCGGACGAATTTTTGACCGGTCAAAAAAAAATCCGCTTAGGGGTTCCGTTCACACGGGACCGCGCTAAACGTGCAATAATTTGAACACCTAACCGGTCATAACGAAAATATTGTAATGATCGGTTCCGTGTGAACAGCATTTCCAGGTCGATCTTTTGACCGGTCAAAAATTCGTCCGGTCCCGTGTAAACCTAGCCTATATCTACACTGGGTAGGAACCTCCATCAAGGTTGCTATGATACATCCAAGGCTTGTACCATGCTCGTAAGACAAAACTTACGACTCTCTTATCCCCGAGTGGTCATAAATTGACAGCAAACTACTTCTTGAGGGGGAGGGATGTAATTTTTACAGGGGAGGACTAGAGTTTTTGTGTGATACTTCAGCTGATGTTCCTCTGTTAACAACAAATATGCTAAAAGATTAAGTAAAATGCTCTCAAAGAATGCTTAAATTTAGCGCTATCTAATTCATTAGTAAAGCTGGTATAGGAAAATTATTTTTTTGCTGTTACGAAATGTGCACAGAATTGTGTTGTAAAGCAAAATACGAGAAGGTGAATCATGATTACAGATGATATTTGTTTTTCTGGTTATGAACTATAGTCATCATCTAGCTACGAATGTACAGAATGCAAATTTTGTACAAACTAATCAAGAGTGAGAGGCACTGATTGTTCATCCAGGCTTTGTTTAGTGTCTTCTATGAAGATTGCCTCAGATATCATTCTTTTCTCATAGGTCTTATAATTAGAAGCAAGAATTTCTCACTCTATTGAATTATTTCGTAAAACGAATTTGCATTCTGTAGTACGTTATCTGGAAAAACACATAGAGCTATTTTTCCCTATTATAAAATTGTAAAAAAAAAGAGACATACTATTAAATGTGCAGTTCTCAAAGTAACAACAGCTCCTCGACATTTTATAATTGCGTCGTCTGGTCGTAAAATAATATAAAAAATATAAATGTAAAAACCATAAACTATTTTGAGTGCATAGCTCTTGGCGATGGCTCTTGCTACACAAATTTTGCAAGTATTATAATCCTGTGGTCATTGAAAACTTGTGCCTTACCCTACCCTAGAACGTACCTTAACTCAGAACAAATTCTTAAATTTACCCCCACCCTAGAACATTGCATGGCACATTGCCTTATATGGAAGATTGTATGGCAAAGTTCTTACAGCATAGTACGAAAGCCAAGTTATGACTTCCTACCCAGTGTGGATATAGCTTCGAGGGGCGAATGTATGACGTAATAAGCTTAAAGTTCGTGAGAGACTAGGCCTGTATAAAATTAAATTTATTGAAGGCGCCATTTTTAAAATACAACTCGAGGACGATGAAAGGAATAACGCCAAGCTACAGGTAAATAGTTCATTTACTCATACTTTTTATATGTTCTATATTAGTTTTAAAGCAAATTATGTCTTCGTTCACGAACTTCATGTATCCTATCGCTCATGCATCATCATTATCATCATCTAAAGCATCATAGTTATATCATCATTATAATCAGCATAATTGTCACCATCATTATCATCATTATCATCATCTTAAGCATCATAGTTATATCATCATTATAATCATCATCATCAGTCACCATCATCATCATTATCATCATCTTAAGCATCATAGTTATATCATCATTATAATCATCATCATCATTGTCACCATCATCATCATCATTATCATCATCTTAAGCATCATAGTTATATCATCATTATAATCATCATCATAATTGTCACCATCATTATCATCATTATCATCTTAAGCATCATAGTTATATCATCATTATAATCATCATAATTGTCACCATCATTATCATCATCTTAAGCATCATAGTTATATCATCATTATAATCATCATCATAATTGTCACCATCATCATCATCATTATCATCTTAAGCATCCTAGTTATATCATCATTATAATCATCATCATTGTCACCATCATCATCATCATTATCATCATCTTAAGCATCATAGTTATATCATCATTATAATCATCATCATTGTCACCATCATTATCATCATCTTAAGCATCATAGTTATATCATCATTATAATCATCATAATTGTCACCATCATTATCATCATCTTAAGCATCATAGTTATATCATCATTATAATCATCATCATAAATGTCACCATCATCATCATCATTATCATCTTAAGCATCATAGTTATATCATCATTATAATCATCATCATTGTCACCATCATCATCATCATTATCATCATCTTAAGCATCATAGTTATATCATCATTATAATCATCATCATCATTGTCACCATCATCATCATCATTATCATCATCTTAAGCATCATAGTTATATCATCATTATAATCATCATCATAATTGTCACCATCATTATCATCATCTTAAGCATCATAGTTATATCATCATTATAATCATCATCATTGTCACCATCATTATCATCATCTTAAGCATCATAGTTATATCATCATTATAATCATCATCATAATTGTCACCATCATTATCATCATTATCATCATCTTAAGCATCATAGTTATATCATCATTATAATCATCATCATTGTCACCATCATCATCATCATTATCATCATCTTAAGCATCATAGTTATATCATCATTATAATCATCATCATCATTGTCACCATCATCATCATCATTATCATCATCTTAAGCATCATAGTTATATCATCATTATAATCATCATCATCATCATTGTCACCATCATCATCATCATTATCATCATCTTAAGCATCATAGTTATATCATCATTATAATCATCATCATTGTCACCGCCATCATTATCATGAACATGAACATTATCACTATCAATTATCATAATCATGACCAACATATATCATCGGATATCATATACCATCACTATATCACTACATCATTATCAGCAGCAGCAGCAGTTATGTATGCACCGCACACACCTGTTTTTTTTTTCATGAGTAATCCATGAGTAATGAGTAATCCATGAGTAAATCATGAGTACAATAGACTGTGCCCGCGACGGCCCGAATCAGCCCGAACTGGCCCGAACCAGCCCGAACCGGCCCGATGGCCCTATGGGCTTTATTTGTACTCTCGCTCTCTCCTCTCTCGGGCCGGTTCGGGCTTGTAACACTTAAAAGTAGGGAGGGTTGCTGTGGCTTGTCAAATGCTCATGTGTTTACGAATAGCGTGTTAAGACCACAGGCATCCCAACTATTCTATCTGAAGATCTTTTTATGACAATGAAATTATTATTTACCAGGCGCGCCATATATTAAAGAAAGGTATTTTACGGTTTTAAATATTTAAGTATTGCTACCGCCTCGAATAGTTTTTGAGAACTAACTGCGGATAGCAATAGTTCCTAAATTGTATATATTGTTACTTAAATAAAAATTGTTGTTGTTGTTGTTGTTGTTGTTATTAAAAACTCTTCTGATGATGACGAAAGCTTAAGATAACCCTTCAAACAGTAGTATATGGCCTTAAATCAGCTATCATTATTAAATTATTATTATCTTTCTTTGAGCACACGGCTGGGCTTCCTGTGGTGGTTGATTTGTCGTACGAAATCGAATTAATAAAATTGTATTTTATCAAAGTTCTACACCGCATGCTCGCATGTACGAACGTTCGACAAAATCGCGTGCGAAAAGCCACAGGAGCCTCATCCGCGTGCACTCAAACATATATACCACAGGAACACATCACACGCTCAAAAAAATGGTAAAAGAGTGGCTTAATTTTGATGGCGCGCGATAAAAAATAATTTAATTCACTTTTAAAATATCCTCAGACAGAACAGTTAGAACAGTTACCTGTGGTAAAGCTTGGCTTATCATGGGTATCATGTATAACCATACTCAGCTTTTACTCATCTATTAGATTTACCCAACCAATCATTTTACAATTAGTTATCAAACATCTTATTAATTACTATCGTTGTTGCTATTCATTGCGCACAGAGTGTTTTGAGGATGCAGCATCAGTCACTCTGCAGCCACTTTTAGTACCGGGCTTCCTGTCTGGTTCATATTAGACAGGAACCCCAAAACTAAACGCAAGTGCGGCAATGTGAAGGACGATGATTCAATTTCTGTCAAATTAAGATCATAATACCTAGAAAAAAGGGAAACTGAAAGAGAATATTTAAAATAAATATCGGAATCAAACAAGCTGTACATCATAGCTTCTCTTGTAAGTAAGTCATCTGTAAGAATGTGCCCCAGTTACCGAAACTGATCGATACAATATAAATAATAACATTAAAAAAAAAGAGAGAAAATAAAAAAACATATATGAATAAATAAATAAATAAATAAATAAATAGATAGATAAATAAATAAATAAATAAATAAATAAATAAATAAATAAATAGATAGATAAATAAATAAATAAATAAATAAATAAATAAATAAACAAACAAACAAACAAACAAACAAACAAACAAACAAACAAACAAACAAACAAACAAACGAGATTAGAAAAGCTTTTTATAGTAGTAACCTACAGCCGGACTCTTGTTCTAGGAACAATAAATTTATTGATTGACCGATAGGTAATATAATGAAATATGTATAACACCGTAAAAAAATGTTGACTAGTTTACAGACGTTTCAAGCTTTAGCCCTTCATGGTAGTAAAAGTATTGATTGATTGACGACATTGTTGGCCAACATTGTTGCAATACGGTTTGTTGAACACGAGAACAAAAGAAATGTTGGATGAGTTTCATCAAACATCATCCAACATGGTGTTTAAACGGGCCCAACATGTTGGAGCAACCATATTGGTCCAACAATGTTGCGTGCGCGGTTTGCACGGGCCTTTAGCGTTTTTAGCCGAGTGTACATTGCATGCTTTACCTTGCGTATTGTTATTATCACGACCACAAGACCCTGCAGGAGAATATTGCTAGTGTTTTGATTCACTGGACCAAAGCTAATGTTTCCGGAGCAAGTAGCTCATTTTATAATTGTAGTCCAAGAAATAATTCAGTGAACCATGAATCCTGAAACATACTATTTTAATGAAACATTGTTCATTCTAAAATTCTTCAAAGAAAAATAAATGCACTTAATTATGCATAGCACTAATAGAACAATCGAAAACAAAACGTTTTGACATAATTGAAAATTGCTTGACTGTTTTGACTGAGTCTCCAGTTTTAAGAAGATTATATTTTAACTTTTAATACTTTAAGTCAGACTCATTTCTTATTTGTGTAATATTTTAAAAACGTTTTTGCGCATTTTATGAGATTCGATGGATTGCATGCAGAAACATAGAAAACTCCCTATCCCCGTTAGGCTAGCAATAGACTTAACTCGACTTGCCAATCAGTGATATGTACGTTTCAATCCAGTTCAAAACCTCTGGGAATAGAAACCAAAAATAGTGCACATTCGAAGAAGTTATTATGTTTCTTAGGGGAACTCTGATGAAATATCATACGAAACTTAATGGGGGCAAACAGATGCCCAAAACCTTCACCAACCCCTCCCCCCTCACCGTTAAAAAATGAACGGTCCCTAGATGAAGAGATTTGGAATGGTATTATTCATAAATGGACCCAAAATAGCAAAGGAAATTCCAAGATATATTGAATTGTTATTGACAAAGAACTTCTTCGTAGCTTCTTCTTTGAAGAAATATTTTTGTTTTGTCTTTGGAAAATGCTATCAACAACTATCAAAACTACTTTGTATCAGAGTCAATAGAGGGATTAACTCTGTTTGTAACAAGAACTGCAGTACGTGCAAGGCTGAATATATAAGCGGTAACGGAAGTTGATTTCAATGACGATGATGTACCTTTGTTGTGGTAGACTCGAGAATGTCCTATCAATTCTTGAGATTTTGATTGTCGATTTTTTACAGATATATATAGATTAAAGTATATTTGACTTCCCAAAAGTCAAACAGAATTGTTAGAACTAATTATTAAAGAGGAGAGACTTGGCTTATCACCAATAATCACTATTCATTATTATATATCAAAAAATTGTAGTCGTAATCATCCTACAGTCAACACTCTGAAGCCTGCAAAGGATGTTGGTATTTCTACTCTTGTTAACGATTTATTCATGGCATATTTTGGTTTTAAGTGTTTGTGGTATATGAACATAACAAGTTTTGCAGTGATAGATGATGAAACAAATATATATTTAAAAAGCGCGTAATATATCACACATTCAGTTCATTTTACCGACATCCTTTGCACGCTTCAGAGTATGGACTGTAGCTTCGGCTGCGACAACGAATTTTGACTGAATAGGTGTATACACCTAATTGCAAGAACTATAGTTATAGAACGTTGTCCTGAATCTCGTAATTAGTGGGAAAGAAATCAAGCTGAACTCTTTCTTTTGTTATTCCTTTGTTACTTATTACTAATGTTCTATTTTCATATGACAACATTCTTGCAATAAGATGTATACTATTTGTTGTTATTTCAAATGACTTTTTATACAGTGAGGATACTCGAACCGTGAATATGTTACTTCTACTGCTCCAAAACCTCTAAAAATGAAGCATTGAGTTCAAATGCACTATGTGTTCATAATAACTCTTATTTCTAAGCTGTTCGGTCAAGGGATGTGGGTTAAAAAAAGTATCAAAAAAAACTCAAAGTTTTCATGGTTCGAGCGGTTCTCGCTGTAAAAGCTAATTTGAGTTACTTAGATACGTATTAACGTTTCGGGCATTTTAATAGAAACACTTACGCTTTGGAGTGTAGAAAAAGGCTGTAGCTAGAGATTAAAATAAAAACACGGTAATTCAACAGCTTTTTCTGTGCCGCTGCTGCCTTTCTTTTCTAGACCTCACGAACATTTTAAAACAACTGGCTATTTCTTCGTGTTGGACTTTCACTAAAGCGCGCCGAGATTTACCTGATGGGGGCGCTATCTAAGAAATTGATTATCATTTTATCATTAATTATTAATTATTATTTTTATCATTATTCTATTACTATTGTTATTATTGTAATTATTGTGAAATAAAGTTATTATTATTATTATTATTATTATTATTATTATTATTATTATTATTATTATTATTATTATTATTATTATTATTATTATTATTATTATTATTATTATTATTATTTCATCATGCTTCCAAGACTATCAAAAAAGAACTTTTTCAGTCATAAATTCGTTGTAAATTGTTACGACAGGTACTTCCGGTACAAGAGGAAAACCCCACTACAAAAGACACCATTTTGTCTTGTTAACGCTGTAACGCGGTCCTGCATTTGGCATTTATCCGGGTAACCTGCAATATTTTACACAAAGGAAGAAAAACTGTGTAAAAACTAACTCGAAGAAAGATGATAACATTACAGTTTTTCGGTTATTATTATTCTTTTTTATACAGTCATAAAAAATAGTTTTCCTTGGAGACTTTCATCCATTTTTAAAATACCACGAAAAAGCCGTCGACCAAATTGTAACAAAAATATTTAATTGAACACAAAAATGTTGAATTGAACAACAAAATTACAATCAACACATGAAGCTGTTTGATAGGACTAACAAATGGAGAGAAAAAATACAACTTAACGTTAACGCTTGAAAACCAAAGGAGGCAAGCAAACCAAGAGGGGGAGATGTTCATACATCTTATACGCGATCTTTATTTAGTCAATTAATTTAGGTTTGAAGTTTACATTGTAATTGTTGATATTTTGCTCGTTTCACGTTATCTTTATGTGGATACCTTCCTAGCTTAGAAACCATAGAGCTCACACTATCCATTGCCTTTTTATTGTCAACATATATACTATAGTTTCAAAGCCTAAAGATAGTATGAGTTCCCGTCCTCCCCCGCAGGTAAGGGCCCCTACATATGACTAAATTTCCTTCATCCGCTTATCTTCGCGTGTGTGATTATGCAAGAACTACAATTTGTATGATAAAACATCACAAAATTGAATTTTCGGCCAGAGCTTTAAAACATACTTAAATTATTTTCATTTGCATTTTCTTTCACTCTTGAAAAGAAACTGATTTCTTATTAAAAAAAAATAGAAAAATAAGATGCAGTGGGAGTATTACAATAAGGAAACAATTTATAATTAGCAACTTGTAAAAAAGTTGAAAGCAAGAGACAGGCTAACCACAATTTTTATATTTTGGCCTTATTTTCAAAATAAAAGAGAAAAAAATCTAAAGTTTACCAATTCAGCTTGAGCCCAAACTGTTGAACCACGTTTTTATAAGGATGCCACTCAACCGTGTCTCGATTAAGTCTTTACAAGCGCTCCACCAATCACAATGCTTATTTGTGATTCTAATTGAACACGTGATCATAAACCTGTCAATCACTTTGAAAACATCCGGGAATTCAAACTGTGCGCAGGCACTTAGTTGTTCGAGAAAGGAAAAAAACAAGAAATGTTCTGGCCACTTTGGGCCGCAGTTTTGGCTTTTTCCTTCTCAGGTAGGTCGTGATTTTAATACTTAGACTCTTAAATGTTTAGTACGTCAACTTATTACGATATGTTTGATGTTAGAGGACGATTTTTTGAAGCGTTGTCACCGTATGTAGCCGCTAAGTTTTAACCATTGAACTGCTAACACTTGGTTGCAGATGAAGTTTCGCTAATACAAATACACGGTTCGTATTTCATCGATCTTTTTTTTAAATCGTTTGGCTCGATACATTGGGAATTGCTGTGTCCTTTGAGGTCATTTATAGAGCTTTTATCATATTTGAAGCTTCGTGACATCACATTGAATACTTCATCTATGCGCTTGTTTACAAGTTCCAATTCTGATTTCAATCGAAATCGGTACGAGGAATCCTAGCTGATCACCCCTAGTTATTGCTGTTCGATTAAGGCTTCTTTTATTTACTGTTTACGGGTTTATTTAATATCAGAGTAAACGAGCTCTACATTTGCTTTAATCAACACGCCTCATAACTGGACCAGCGAGCGACGTTCCCATATGAGTGTAACAATTTGAAAAGCATCTTGGCCCGTGAGCCCTTAAAACCTCTAGCCTACGGTTGTGTTCTCTATAGTATTTAATGGGGCCGGTTAAAGTATTTCCGCAGAGAATCAACGTTTATACATGCGAAGGTCAAATTGATGGAGTATTTTGAGATCGTTTCGGATGCTTTTATTGTGAACGTACGAATGTGTACAAAAAGTGCCTTCGAAATTCCTTTCGAGCATCTACATGACTATGGTTATCACGCTATACATTTACTTGATTCCCACTGTCAGTTCTTGAGAACAGTTTGTGATTTTTCATTGTACGAGACCTCAAACTATCGCTTTGTTTGTTTTCTCTTGGCTTTTTCTGTGTGTACAAATAATATCAGTTCGAGTCGATAGCGCAACGCTGTAGTCCTTGTTCGCGATGGAAGAAGTGATTCTAGAATCGTGTTACAATGCATTTAGCACTCTTTAAGATCGTTCGAGGGTACTTTTGTTAAATGGAGTGACCTTCAAGTCTGTTTTTACCTTACATACAAACCGTTTGTTCGTTAATAGAATGTTTACATTTTCCGTCATGTCGAAAATCGATCACGAAATGTTGCTGTTGAATATTTCACTAGCTGCTTTGTACAAAGTATTGCTTGTTTTTACATTGTGATACAAGTTTCATCAAATTGAGTCAAATTTGTGTGGTCTTGCACGTGCTAGAATGACAATCTAGTTCTACCGTCTTCAAGTGACCTTTTTGTGCAGTTTGTTTCAAGGCGAGAGCCTTCGGCGCTAGCGGTGGCTTCATTTTCCATGTAACCAACTCCTTGCTCTGAAATATTGATGCGTGTGTGTTTTTTATTAAGTTATACGGATACAATTCGAAGCTAAAATGAGGGCTTGTATTATTCTTTCAGCAAGGTTAAACATTTACGACGATGTTTTCTTGCTTTTTGCTTGATAAAGGTCACGTTAACATTGACCCTAGTGGCTTCGAGTCTTATAGGACGTAAAATAGCTCACGCGAAAAACAGTTGTCCATAGAATGTTTTTTTTATTCTAATCACATGCTGTTGCTGTGTTATCGATGGCTGTTATTGTGTCCTTTTTGTGGGCAATCCTGTAGCGGTTAACCGTAAAACGACTCTCATTTCTTATTTGTTTCGAGTTTCGTTTCCGACACGTTACATTCGCCATTCGTCGAGGTCCTAGAGAGGGCTGTTACAAGCAACCAGCTTATCACCAAATAACAGCAGAAATATGCTATTTTAAGATATTCATATAAAACGAAATGACAAGTTTTTCCCTGTCATATAAAACATATCATTTCAAAGAGAAATTGGCGACATTTTGGGAACAAAACATGCTTTCGGAATGATTTAGCTTATGTTTTTAATATAGACCTTTTTGAAATGATTACTTACATATATATATCATTTTATTTTTGATTTTATTTCTATCTATTTTTGTTGGTTTGAGTAAACGAATTTAGATGTAATAGCATATTTTTTTGAAAAATAACATGGTGACGCTAGGTTGACGTGCTTTATGTTAATTTATTCATATTTCTTAAACGAAGATTAAGATTTCACTAATTTGTTTATAAGGATTTTAAGTTATATGTCAAAATAAACACGCGTTCCGCAAAAAACATCGCGCACAATTTTATATGTTAGCAATGCTGTAGCATTTTATTCATGCCTTTTGTTCAACGATGGTCGAGATTAAATTTCATTAACTATAGCGAGTCTGTTGTCTCATAAAAGAGTAGGTATTTGATTTGTGCTTTTGGTAACTGCTTGTAATAAAATGACAACAGTTGTTCCTCTTATTAAGTTGGCTTAGCCTTTCAATATATTACAGTGTGTGTAGTGCATTTCAACATCCAATACATTATGTAACAAAAAATCAATTTTGTTGGAATATTACATGCCATTTTGTTTTACTAAAACATGATTTTTACCGTTTAATTCTGGATAATTTGTAGTGAATGACTCACAAAAGGTTTTTATTCAAAATTTCTGGGATTTGATTTGTTTGACTTCAGAAATGAGGAACTAGAAAACAAGGTCATAAGCATACGTGCCAACCTTCTACAGATTTGCCAGTCAAGGCTGCACAATCACAATTTTTACTATCATTTTCTGTAATTACAACTCCAAATGGGAGAACAAAAAAAGCATTGTTCCATTATCCAGGAAATTTGAAGCTCAAAAGAACCAGCAGGCAATGTTCGTATATGAGTGTTACAATTTGAAAAGCATCTTGGCCTGTGAGCCCTTAAAAGCTCTTGCCTATGGTTGTGTTCTCTATAGTATTTAATGGGGCCAGTTAAAGTATGCTGTATGGTGGCCAAAAGACCAGGAGATAATGATTAAATTGTCATCTAGATTAAACAATATTCATAGTGTGTTTCAAAAGATAGAGTAAGAGTGTGTATATTCAAACCACTGAATAGTTCATGTCAAGTAAATTACTATTTTAGTTGACATCATTTAAATTTGAAATCACATGAAAACTGTTGTGTTTTTTTTTTTTTCGGGGAAAACAACACTGTTGTATACGGTATGTCTTTTGTCTACCTTAGTTCTCTTGTAATTATTTGTTTTTCATGATTTGAGGAACACCCCTGATTTGCTTGTCAGTAGTTTGGCAGGCTTTTACTATTTGAGGTGACATCAACAACATAGCTAACTAAATCTACTAAATTTATCTAACTTTACAACTATTTGACTATAAATACACTCAACAAATATTAAAGAATACAGTAATAATATTGCTCAATAAAGAATAGCCGATTTTAGGTTTACAGCCAAACCAGCTGATGCATTACTATCAATGCTGGAAGATCGAATATATTTCTGAAAATTTGAATTCACATTTGTTTTAAAATTTGCATATATGAATCAATATTTATAACAATATTTCTGTGACTAAACTAGTTTTAACAAGATTCTGTTGTTCAAAGAATTTATTGAAAATAATGTCTTGATTTGAGGCTGTCTATGAAATTTAAAAAATTTGATTCAATTTTTATGCAAATTTCAAAACAATGAGAAATCAAATTTTGGAAAATAAATTCAATCTTCTAACCTAGATAGGAACGCATGAGCTGGTTTGACTGTAATAAATGCTGCTTTGCAATAACATGGCACAATACCTTTTATTTTTACAGTGCAAATCAAATAACTGTGGGCATCCAGAAATATTTTAGAGATCGTTTATGGTTCGTTGAACAACTTAGAAACAACCATATCACCACAAGAAATTTGACTGATGTGTAGTTTGATAAACCTTTTGTAGTTAGAGTTGTAAGAAGAATTTCAAGAAAAATAATCAAATTGCACATGGTTTTGTGTTTTCTGTCATGTTATTAACATACTATTGTCGTTAAACAATTAATGTTTTAAAATGAGTGTTGTGTGATATGATGGCATAAACACGGTCATGTGTCTGTCCTTTTATTGATCACCGTAAATCAACCAATCAGCATGCAAGAATGAATTTTTATAATTTATAATGAATTTTTATATTTTATGAATTTTTGTGATGGAAAAATGGTGAATTCAAACAAGGGGCCATTTCACTGGGCATGCGCGTCACGCTTGAGTTGCCCTGGTCATTGCACTTGCTCGTATCACGTTCTCTCAGTAGAGGTGCTCACAAAAATATATGTTCAAGATATCCGTTTTTTCTTCTTCTGTAATTTACTGATCAGACTCAAGTATTAAGGCTGATATCGAATATGTGTCCTATATGCGATTCAAGCGAAATCATTGGAGTATAGTTTCCAGAAATTTTTCTAAAAGAGTTATTCAAGCTGACTCGCTGAGAAGAGAAAATGCCGACTGTAACGTGGTTAAGGCCATACTTTGTCGTCGGCGTAACTCAGGAAATAAGACTATCTGATGCCAGGTCTTTTAACACGATGAGTGGGATGCTATTTGTACTGTATCACAGCATTTTGTGTTAAAATCGACTGCAATGGGTGGCGAAAATTTTCACATTGCCTTCATGTCATAATTGATAAATTCGGGCTGTTCGTCATTTTTCACCTTGAAATGTTTTTAAATGTAGTGAAAATACCACGGTGTTTTGAGCAGAAATGATGATATCCATATGCATTGGTAATGTTTTATAGTGGATCTTCGATTGGAAAATTGGAGAAGATGGATTTTTTTGCCAATCAAAGATGTAAACATTGTTTACATTGTCATTATTAATTGGCCAAAACTCTTGAACTTCGAAATACTCGAGCCTGAAATAAGACACATTTGGTTTATGTACCCTTCATGAAAGGAGATCCTCGATATCCCAGCAATCGAACAATTTGTTGGCTTTTTATGAAGCATCAAAAACAGTATGATTATGCTAATATGGTTATTATTATTCTTGATTACATGGCTAACGTGTGTGAGAGAATACCACATCAATTCCATTTGATTTTATGTCCTTTGTTTCTATGCTTTCGATCTATCATGTTTGATTTGTTGGAAAAATTGGGTAAGGTAGCGAAATTATCAATTTTCTGCCATAAAAAGTGCTGCTTTGCCTAGAATTTTGGCTCCTTCTGTGTGTACCGGCAACCTATTGTATTCTTTGTTAGCTTCATTCTTTGTTTAAATTAAGTCTTTTGTTATTTCTATTGAATTGGATAAGAAAGATAGATAAATATAACAAAACGCGGTAGCGCAGCGACATTTTGTTACAAGTGAATGAGTGGGTAGCCTGTGGTGAGCCTGCATTGCGATGCCACAGTACAGCATTTCGCGCATGGTCATGCAAAATGGCCCCTTGTTGTGAATTCAGAGGTCTGAATTCAAAATAGCCATGCATTTTTTTTCAAAGTTTGCAAATATATATGTACCTAGTCATCTTGTTCTATAATAAATACTATTGTAGTTTCTTTCTGAAATTTGAGATGAAACATTAAATTGCATTTCTTAGGCTAAGTTCACACTGTACTGGACAAATTTTTAACCGGTCAAAAAAACATCCGTTCACATGGGACCACACTAAACGAGCAATAATTTGGACGCCTAACAGATCAAATATTCACCATGAGTCTTTTGATCCAATTCTTAATGATGCAGAAAGGTTTGGTTGTTATGGTTAGCAGGACATACTAATGAGTATTTACCTTGTGGGCATTATGGGAGAACAACATTTTACTTGTTTCTTTTGATAAGATGCAGTTTTCTTTGCATGGATCTGCTGTAAACTAAGAAAATAATGATTAGTCATGTGTTGTTATACACTTAAAGTGACTGGCTACTTTTGGAAATAATGTTAAACTTTTCTTTAAACTACGATTTTTATCTATGAGATAGTCAGCATTTAATGAACGCCTATGAGCGAGATTTTGAAGAAAAACCTGCAAAAACTGAAGCGATATGAAAAACAAACACAACTCATAAGAAAATAGATTTTTTTCATACTATCCATATCAAGCACAAATGCTGGGTATTGAATCATTCTACAAATACAACATGGATGGTTTTGAATAAAAGACTAGGAAATACCTTGATCTGACGTATTGAATCCTTTCAGTGCTTTCAAAACTCGCATGAAGTCGGACAAAAAGTACTACGAAAATCGATTTTTTTTTTGTATGTTAGAAGAATTAACTTTTTTTTTAAATTTGATTTAGCGTAGATTTTATTAGGTTCTTTCAACTAAGCATAACAAAAGTATAAGAGGCCCGTGCAAAATTCGATGGTTTTGCCCTGTTGAAGCTCAAAACGTGTATACAGGTTCCTAAATAAAATTTTGTATTTTATTCAGCGGTTTTTGTGCGCGCATACATTGTGGGCTTGAATCGAACGTTCCAAAGCATTCAAAAGTAGCCAGTCACCTTAAAGTAGCAAAACGTATCCTCTTGAATGTCTTTTTGTGTTTTAAGTGTTTACAATAAAGAGACATAATAATATCCATCTCAAAATCATAATTTGTTTTAAATATAAATTTATTTTAGTTAAGGGTGGCTGAAAAATGAGAAATAATGAATTGAAATGTGTTTTTTGTATTAGTGAAATACAGATACTGGATAGCTTGGATATTGTTGAATAATTAAAAGGGTTAAATTTGCGCAAAAACTTACAGAAAGCGTCATATGCCCCAGAAGCGAACGGACTTCCGACTTTAACTTTAACAATGATTATTTACAATGTAATGTTTGTTTAAGTTTAAATGACAATAAAAATCAAATAAGTAATAATCAAAAAGCAACAAGAGTACTATTTATCTATCGATAAAAGATAGAGGCATTCTTAGCATAGATAGAACCACTTAGCAACGAACAGTGACAACTGTAAACAAACCACTCATGCCTTTAAATATAGTTCTTGTTTAAAGTGTCAAAGGCACACGTTGGGAATTTTTTTTTCCGTTGAATAGTTAACAGTTTATTTGTCTTTCTGATGAGTGTAAACAGTGGCAAGCATGGTTAATATGTTGGAAGCGACTAAAGAAGCGAACAGACTAGAATCGCTTGAAATGACCCAGAAGCGAACGGACCTCGTAATTTCGAGTAGTTTAGATACTTTGAAGGAAACCTTTTAATTGTTTATTTGAAATGGATCAATACAAAACAAATACTTAATTTATAAATGAGAGGAGTAATTGTATTTTTATATTGATAAACAGATAAAAGCATTTTAGCAATTTGTAGAACAAATAGTTTGTGATCATGATGACTTTGGTGTGTCAAAGCCGTCAAAGCCATACGTTAAATCTTTCCTTCTTCAAACATTATCTGTATTTGATTGTTTTTTGTTCATATTAGCATGTTTCAGTTTTTGACTCATTTTAGTAAGTAAGCTTGCAGAAAACTAGATATACCCGCATTTCGAAATTATTTAATATATTTCTTTTTTAGCGTATGCATGCCAAGCACGCAGATTTAGCTGATCGTGATCGTGACTTCGATGCGTAGTTTTTGTATCGACAACTAGTGATTTTAATCAAAAACAACCAACTTAAAAAAACAGTTTAGTGCTTATAAGTTATTCTAGCAATTGATTCTGTTCGAATTAAAATTTGAAGACGATACTAAAAACGGCTGCCGGGGATCGGATCAAATCGTTTTGAATTATCAACCTTTTTATATAATATCTAAAGTAATATTACTTCAGACTCTGTTTATATAAAATATTCTATTATAATAGTAACATAGAAGCCAACGGACCTGTTGTTAGAAGCGAACAGACCTTGGGGGCAGAAGTGAAAAATTTTAGAAGCGAAAAGACCTGATATCAGATATGGCCACTTGAATATATAATTTCCCCATTATAAATCACTGTAATTGGGGGAAATTACAGTAAATTTGTATAGGAAAATTATATATTCAAGTGGCCATATCTCAGCTGCTATTGGATGAATTTTGGTCAAATTGGTTATGTGAACATCTTTTGTGATTGCCCATCAAATTTGAGAAACAATAATATGATATAGTGAAAATATTTTTTTTATGATATCATCACTTTAATAGTACTTTATAGTCATAGTAGTTTAAAGGCTAACAATGCTCATTTTTTTTATACATTTGTGTAACAATACATCAAATGTAATGCTTATATTTTGAATAATTTTAAAACTAAAAATGTTATATTGTTTATTTGCTAAATACAATTCCTGTTTCTCTTATGTACAGGTGGCCAATCTACTAGCAATTGCTACCATTATCTTCCATCATGTCAACATAGCCCTTGTAATGATACTCTTCGTTGTTCAACTAAAGACAACCACTGCTTTGCCTTATGGCAGAACACTAGTAGTAAAGGTCTAGTCCTTTTGAATAAAGGGTGCTGGCTGGAGAACCCTTTGGAGTGCCGTAGTGATGACAAGTGCATTGGCACATTAAGAGGCAAGGAAGACAAGCAGTATTATTTCTGCTGTTGTACTGGTGATTACTGTAATGGGAACCTCACACTAGCTTCAAAAGGTACAAATGGGGTCAAGACAGGAGAACCAATGACAAATGGTAGGTTTAGCAAAATGTACGTTTATATGATTTTAGCCTGCTGTAGAAAATGTTAAAAATATTTTCATATTCCATCCTGTAATTCTTGATTCTATTCCAGTGTCACCACCTCCAACTACTGCTAGCGACATATCCTCAACAGATAAGAAGGATGGTAATCATAACAACCTTAGAGCTCTTCTCTACTCTATTGTGCCAATCTTTGGCTTGGCCTTGATACTGTCCTTCTGTTTGTTTATGTACCATCATCATAAACGAACAAGATTTATCCCAGGGCGTAATGAGGAAGAACCACTTAATATGCATCAACCACCTTCACCTGTCTTGAGTCTGAGACCAATTCAAAGAATAGAAGTGATATCGCAAAGCCAAGGTGGCATTACAGTGTGGAAAGCTAGGAATTGCCTAGAGACTGTAGCTGTGAAAATATTTCCAGAGCATGAGAAAGGGGAATGGATGAATGAGAAGGACTGCTACACTCTTTGTAATCTGAGTCATGAAAATGTCCTCCGTTTCATAGCAGTAGAGAAGCATACAGATGGAATCTATACAGAGTACTGGCTAATCACAGAGTTTCATTCATACGGCTCATTATCAGACTATTTAAAACAACACATTTTGAGCTGGGCTGACTTATGTCAGTTAGCTAAGACTATAGCAAGTGGGCTGGCCTATGTACACTCAGAAGTCAAACGGGAAGGATTTTACAAGCCCTGTATAGCACATAGAGATGTGAAAAGCAAAAACATTTTAGTCAGAAGTGATTTATCATGCTGTATTGCTGACTTTGGACTGGCTTTGAAGTTTGATGAGATTGAAAGCCCTGGAGAAATGCATGGCCAGGTAAGTACAACAAGTATTTGGTAACTGCCAGTAAAGTAAAAGGGTTTTTTTTCTATTTTTTGTTTATACATGTACACAGGTTTTAATATTCCATGGAAGGGTTTTAGAATCCTTTTGTACTTCGTGTAATTCATTCTTACATCATTTTACTTTTTCATTTCTTTTTGAATTATGTTTATCGAAATAGGTGTGTATGGAGTATAGTGGTACCTCTATTAAGCGGTCACCCATTAAGCGGTCACCCTCTATTAGGCGGCCACAATAAAAAGTCTCAAATCTATTCCTATACCTATTCTATACCTCTATTCTATACCACTGTATTTAGGACAGGGTACTAAATTGTGAATGAAAATGTAGGATACTGTTATTTATACACTGCAGTGAATACATCTTTATGTAATTATTTCAGGTTGGTACCAAGCGTTATATGGCACCTGAGGTCCTAGAAGGTGCAATTTTATTTACAAAAGAGTCCTTCCTCAGAATAGATACATATGCCTTAGGACTTGTTTTGTGGGAGCTTGCTTCTAGATGCACCGTAGTTGATGGTAAGGTCAAGATTGATTATACATTGTAGTAATTGTACATTCTGATAGCACATTATAAAAAATACTCTTGAACCTATATTTCTCTTTGGTAATGATCATTGATGTAACTTGCAATGATTACCAAAATGTTTTGAAAATAGTTCCTCAAAGAGCTTGACCAAAAAAAAGTCTACAATTTTGATCTTTGGGTGGCATGAGTGGTGCAGTGGTCTACCATGTGTCTCTCACCGTTGTTATCCAGGTTCGAGTCAGGTGGCTCGGGCATGGATTATATGTGAGATGAGTTTGTTTGATGTGTTCTTCTCTCCTATGCCATGAGTGTTTTTCTCCGGGTTATCCAGTTTTCCTCCCTCAGCTAAAAGGAACATGTGAGCCAAGTTGTGTGCAAAATATTTAACGTAGAGGTAGTGAGTGTGAGTGTCTCCTTGATTAGTAGGGCACGCACATAAAATGTGTCCTGCTAGAAGATTGAGATATTAAAAAAGTGATTTGCTTTTTTTTATCTACTGTATATTAACAAGTTTGTTTTATCATAGGTCCAGTAGAAGACTATAGACTTCCCTTTGAGGAAGAAGTAGGACTACATCCTTCCCTTGAAGACATGCAGCAAGTGGTTGTACAGCAAAGGATGCGACCTCAAATTAGACCAGACTGGAGAAACCATGTGGTAAGTTCAACTATTAAAAAATTCTATTTTAAAACTGAAATACTAGGGATAGTTTGATTAAGTTGTTGATTCAATTTGGATGTATGATGTATGTAGTCTTGGCAACGACTATTGTTGTTAACATTTCAACAAACCTTTTGTTTATGTTATTCTTGTTGTTTATTGATTTTTGACCATTAATTGTTACAATTATTGTATATCATCTTTCAATTGATTGTTCAGTTTACTGCTTGACATTCATAATTATAATATTTGGCATGCAAAATAAGAACTTATTAATTTGCATATTTCTCTATTAAGGTAGTTCCGCTACTGCGCATCTATTTCGCGCATCTCGTTTTTCATCATTTATTTGCGTTTTTTTGAAAATTTATCTAAATAATATCTTAATTGGAATCCTTACCTATAACTTAAGAAAGTATTATGTCATTTCATACAACTTTGGAGTTAAATAGGACATTTTTCGAAACATGCTCAGATTTTCACTACCTGACATGGTCGCTGTTTTGTCTCAAAACAACAAATTTACAACTTTGTAAAAATGAATAGATAAAATATAATTTTTACGTCTTTAGTCATAAAACTAATACAAAATAGGTTTTAGGGTTTCTGGAGATGACAAGGATAATTTGACAAGTTTCAAGCAGATGTTTAAAGTACTAGAACCCAGTCCTGCGTGGATCGTTAGCATGTAAAAAAAATGGATTTGGTCGCTTATAACTCGCCTATTAGTACGGTGACCCCCAATTTTTTTCTTTTTATTCAAGACTGCATTCGCTATTCTTACAATTAAGAATAAAAAATAAAATATTCATGTTTAAATTTTCTGAAATTTTACAAATGCTACAACTCTATACACATGTAGGGTGAGTAAATGGCGTAGAATTGTGCTTCAAGGGTTCACTTATACCCATATATGAAAATGATTCAATGATTTTTATAACAGGAAATGTTAGATAACCCTTACATCTATCGTTTGATATAATCTTATTCTTTTCCTAGCAGAATACGTTCGCATTCTCTTGACTGCTTTGAATAGGTACTTTTGAGCAAATCACCGCAAATTTTGGAAATACCTACTTTTACTATTACAGACAGATATCTTAAAACTCTATAACCAATACGGTGACCCCAATATTTTTCACGTTTTTTTGACTTGCCTAACAATAATCTATAAATGACAGGATTTATAAAAAAATTCATGTAAGAAATCCAAGTATCCGAAACTACCTTAATACATGTACCTGTCTAAAAGATAATAATTACACAAAAGTGACAATTTAATTCAAAAGGGATACTCAAATGAAGATCTATGTTTTGTGGTGTTCTTTTTATAAACAATTATAACAACTCTGGTCATAAATATAATAGAATGTCCACAATTCCTTACCATAATAGAGCCTACCAATTTTTTTTGCTTACATGTATTTAAGTGCTAATTAGTCAATATGCTAAGTGGTAGCTTTAAACAAGTGGGCATTAATTTGTTTAATTTCTACCTCCACTGTCTTAGATAATGCATCATTAATATCAATACCTTAGCATTTCATTATCATCAGGCTGAACTCAACAAAGCTTTATGCCTGGCTTTCCAATCTCAGCTGAACACACATTATAACCTTAACAACACAAATAGCTTTTTTTGTAAATTATGTATTATCCATTGTCCTTATCATGTTTTCTATAGTTGTGTATTGTAGTTACATATATACCTATTTCAAAAATCGTTGTCGCAAATAAAACTAGAGTCCACACTCTGAAGCCTGCAAAGGATGTCAGTATTTCGGTCTCTTATTATCCATTTTTCATAGCATATTTTGGTTGTACGCGTTTGTGTTATATGACCATAAAAAGTTGTTGTTTTTTGTAGATATAAATAAAAATATTTCTTTAAAAACATGCAATGAATCACAAATTAAGTCCATGTAACCGACATCCTTTGCAGGCTTTATAGTGTGGACTGTAGCTTCGGCTGCGAAAACGATTTTTGAAATAGGTGTATAACAGGTCCACATCAGCCTTTGCTGCCATTAACTTAACCTGCTTTATCATATAAAATATGTATGTATGTATGTAGCTTTCAAATACTGGCTCATGAGGCATTAATTGGCCTTTTTATGTTGATTTATAGGGTATGGCATCATTAGCACAAACTATTGAAGAATGCTGGGACCAGGAGGGTGAAGCAAGGCTTACAGCACAGTGTGTAGAACAACGGATAATTCATTTTGCTGGATATAACAGCAGTATTAACCAAAGTGGAATAGATCAGGTAACATCAGTAACAATAAACAACACATCAATTACTTCTCCTAATGAATCTGCTATTTGAAATACAAAAAAAAAAAATATTAAAACCATTATCATTTATGTGGTATAGCATCAAAAAAACAAAGTGAAAAAGTTTCAATTGTTATGTGATGTTGTTTTTCTCTGTATTCACAAATACGTTTAGTCAAGTGTGTTTGGTATGAATATATGAATGCCCAGTTTGAGTTATAAGATGAATGTCACGGGTGTCACAAGAAAAACATGGTTCTTTTGTCCCATAGCTCAGAAAACAACGGTACAACAAAACAAACAACATCTTTTCTGAAAGATACACTTCAAATACTGATCCAAACATTTCTGTCTTTGGACAGTGACATACTGTACGAAGAATGTTTAGGCAACTAAAACAACATCACAAAAAAACAAATGAAACTTTTCCAATTTCATGCTCACTAGTTTTTAAACTTGTGAACTCAATTTCTATAATTAAACAAAAGCCCTTACTAGAACTACATATCATTCTAGATGGTTTCAAGTCTGTAAATGAACATTATCTAAGCTTTCAATATGGATATTCTACCAAGGTTTTTGTACCTTTATATAGACAAAAAAACAAAAACTTCTAACGTAAGTTACATACATCATAATTCTTCGATAAATGAGTGTCGTATATATGAGCTATATAAGCATAATTAAGGGATGATCTAAAATTTTGTATTCCCTGATTCTTAATACAGTGATTCTCAATATTCCCTGAACTTCGACATTTCTATAGCCTATTAAATTTTTTGTTGTCATCAATTCAATCTATTAAGTACTCACCTGGTAGTTTTGAATGGTGACAGTGGAAATAAATTTAAGCTAATATACAACGACCACTGCGAGTTCACAGGATAACTGAGAATCACTGTTAGATGCATGTAGCCACTGCGCAGTTCTTTCAATATATAGGTCTTAGCTGTAGATTTTTTAAGCTTGTTTACTGGGCTGTCTGTGTGTGGTCGTTGTTAGTTGTTGAGACTGCATGGGATTTGCAGATCTTTGTAAACTGTAAGTTATCAGGCTACAAACGTTGTTTTTCTTGAGACTAACAAAGCTTTCATGACTAGAAAAGGAAAACTATACTTACTGCATCGTTGCATCGTTGCTTGTTGTGTTATTTTTGTTGTTCTTGAGAATTTTGTAACGTCTATCAGCCTTCCATGTTGAACGGAGAAACATGCACAAGCGAGGCGGTCATTTTTCATAGAGTCGTTACCAGTCTCCCACATGACTTAGACACCACAGGCATCCAATAAACTAGCTGATCAAACCTCATAACATTGTCTATATATGTAAAAGGTGTTTATTATTCTTTAATCTGGGTTTCTTAATACCGTATTTAATTGGAACTTTATATTTGACGTTGATCAGGAGATCAACTATACATTCTCTTTACTCTTTATGAAGACAAGTCTTCTGTGCATGTGTTTTGGTGGTGCCTTGTATGAATGAAGACAGATAGCTATCCTGCATGTGGATGACGTTATATATAACCTTCATACAATCAGCTCCTGTACTATGTACCAACTCGGTATTGCTATATATAGCTAAATAAATAATCACTGCCTGGATTGAGTCAGGGATGCCTGGAATAAGGCACTCAGTTCGCTCAACCGGACTATTATTATTTATTCGATTATAATGGCTTTATCTATATAACTTATTACATGCATATACAATCTATATAAATATATATTATAATCGTACATATATCTGGTATATACACTCTTATACAATTGAACCATACTATGTTTTACAAATGGTCAACAGCGAGTATTCAGCTGGCTTCACACGGTTCTTTTTTTAGTTTGACCTAATCTCTGGATAATCCAGCTTATTGAAAAAAATCGACAATATTATCCAAATATGCATGCCATAAATAATTTTGTTGTTGTAAATATTGTACATATTCAGGCTTTTGCCTAGTCGCGGTACGAAGCCGTCAAATACCTTTTCAAATAGTTCTGATCATATCGTGATGGAGCAGTTTTATTGCTTGTGCATTATCAAATTATTAGTCTTTGTCCGTGGTCCAGAGCTTTACTGGTCCTCAAATATATTATCTATCCATATAAGACCACTGGAGCTCAGGATAGCGACTTTTTATGTTTCCTTTGTTTTGTATTCTTTAGTAGAAAGTCGAGAATGGAAATTATAGCAATGTACAGCTTAGCAACAATGAATGAAGGCTAATTATTTTATCCGTTTTCGGAATGAGTAAATTACGGGTCGTAAGCTGTAGCTTGGACGATGACAGCTTAGAATAGCACCAATTATGATCGTAGCCTAGGGTGTATAAGCACGTAGTCGTAAGAACTGTGAGTTATACCCATTCCGAGAAACTTTACCACCCGTGAAGTAAAAAGACAACAAGCTAGTAGCGCAGGGAACTAGGTAACATGTATACTTCAATAGAACGTGCAGAGATTTCATGGCTAACCTTACTTGTCAATTTGTTGTTGAGAAAATACTGTTTTGACTTATAAGACGACAAGAAAGACCTGCCAAATGTACATTAATTTTAGTTTCTGAACTGATCCATGATCCTTTGCGCTACTAGCTTATAGTCTTTTCACGGGTGACAAACTTTCTTGGATTGGGTGTATCTGGTGCAAAAGCACCATGCAATGTTGACAGATAAGAGCTTCATCCTAAAACCTGAATGCTAATTATTGAGTCAATCCTAAAAGATATAAAAAGAGATGTGCCTCAATCTTATTAGCTTAGCTGTCCGGCGTTTTCTATAGCTTAGGAACCCTAATGAGATCAATACATAATATAGCAGTGAAAGTCTAGTTCTGGTAAATGTAGATAGTTTTTGATATTTTTAATATGTAATCATTGTTTTAACAATATATTATTTTTATATTTTAACTAGTTTTAACATGACTAATTGACTCTCAGTATACCGTAGAATTTTGTGTCGAGAGAGAGTTGTAGTAAAGATGAAGGGTATACCACGTGCCGTTATATACACCTATTTCGAAAATCGTTGTCGCAAACAAAGCCACAGTCCACACTCTGAAACCTGCAAAGGATGTCGGTTTTTCTTCTCTTGTTATCGATTTATTCATAGCATATTTTGGTTGTGCGTGTTTGTGTTTTATGACCATAACACGTTGTGGCTGTGGTAGATATTAAAACAAATATTTCTTTATATAACGCGCAATGAATCACAATTTGTTTATATTACCGACATCCTTTGCAGGCTTCTGAGTATGACCGTAGCTTCGGCAGCGGCAACGATTTTTTAAATAGGTGTAGATCAATGGAACCCTTGAGTCGACAATTTTTTCTCGTTTTTGTGTATGATGGACCAATGGTCACCACAGGCGGGAGGACTAGGTCCAATATTACCAGAACTGATCATATATACAAAATATAGGAAAATCATTTATTCATAACATTGACCGTATTTAGTTACTGTGACTATCGTTTGCTGAGATCAATCAGTTCTCTGCCTTGTAGTACTACTCACGACAACTAGATTGTATCCATTGATAGCCATGACTGCGCATGTCTGAACTGAGAGGTCTTGCCATTCAGCTCATTAATTTTACTCCAGCGAGCATGTGCAGTTATGGTCTTCCTGGAACAAGAGTAGTTGTTTAAAGGTCTTTTTTAAGACCTCTAACAAATTTGATACTCAAGTTTTCATAAGATCCATTTCAGCGATTCGTAATATTCTAAAACGTTTTGTTTGCTGCCGTCAAACAAGTCTACGGTAACTTTGATATGTTATAGAGCAGATTTCGTATGACTGTGAAAAGTTCAGTGCCGCGTGCGCATGCCTTGCCGCGACCGTGATGTTTTAGAATGTTTTGACGTTCCTTGCCGTGCCTTGACCGCGTTCGTGCCGTGAGCTTTTCATAGTCATACGAAATCTGCTCTATTGATAGCAGTGTAAAAGTGAATTCAAACCAGGAACTTGGGAAGCACCGGCCGAGTTTGCCGAATATTGACAATCGCTTTAAAGTAGTACATACGTCTTTTAACGTACCGTGACATCACGTTACGTAACCCAACTAGCAGATTTCTCAATACGGTCATGCGCATTACGTGATATTATATACCACATGTAATAGAGTTGATATGAAATACCATTAAACATGTATTCCAATAATCGTTGTCATCGCATTCATTGGTTCTGTTCACACTAGAGAACGCGGACATATCGTCTCGACGGACAAATCGTCCACAAAATGTGTTCGTGGTGTAATGTGAAATTCGTCTCCTGCGACAAGAGTGAAAAACGGACTGCGCACGCACGCTCGGAAGACGGTCGTGTTTACAATAAAACCATTGTAGATTTACCGGCGTTTGATAAATCTTTAAAGTTAAGAAAGTTCGTGGAAAGTTAGTCCTTATCTTTCCCTAACACATTACATTATAGTAATTGTTTTCTTTCCCTTGTCAAATAATACATGCTCTTGTTAAATTAGTTCTTACATCGTGTGACTGAATAATTGTTAGACCAACTTGATCTCCGTGTTTCGGCAGGTAGTTGTTGTTGGTCAAGGTATAGTGCCTTGATATATTATTCAGTCACTCTGTGTCTATTTTCTTTTTTTTCTATTCAATAATTGGTAGTGTTTCGGGGAAAGGGTATTTAGTAGTTATTTTATGGGGCTGGACAGGATCGAATCTCGTAGGGGACATATGTCCTATTATTCGTTCACCTGTACATTGTATTAAATGTACGAATCTTTAAATAAATAAATAAATAAATACAAGAGAAATTCGCAAGAGATATAACCACACGAAAACACGAAATACCTTCGTAAATTCTTCAGTTAGTTTTGTTTTGCCGGCTTACGCATGCGCCGTGCGTTTTTCACCCGTGTCGTCTCCTGAAAATATACCTTTTCACGTTTCTCAGCGAACAACCTCGTTTAGCCTCGATAGCATGTAATATATTCTTCGTAAAATTTGACTACAGCCCGTGGAGTTTTAAGTGTTTCAATTAGCTTCGATTGTTTACATGATAACTGTACATTCCTTAAATTACCGCGAGCTGTAGTCAAATAAAGAAAATATCACGTTATACACGCAATCGAGGCTGAGGTTGTGGGTTATACCCGTGAAAAGGTATATTGTGTTCGTCCCGTTTTCACACCAGGGGCCGGTTGTACGGATAAATCCTTATCCAGCGGATAAAAACTATAAAAAAAAACATGCAGCGGATAACTTTTATCCGCAGATAACTATATCCACCCTTCGATCATATCATACAACCGGCCCCAGACGACTTGTTCGCCTTCTCTCCCGGTTTCTCATCCAGAAGAAAACGAAAAATGGGACTGGTCCTACAAGTTCTCGAACCTCGACATTATCGACCTAGCGGACAAATTTCACCTAAAAAAATACATCGCACACGTCACCCGCATGGATAAATAGAGGATATTACATGGGCGCGCGGAGATATGAATTTTATCTTCGAGTGTTGATAAGATATCCCACGAGTGAGCGCAGCGAATGAGTGGAATATCTTTTCAACACGAGAATATAAAATTCATATCTCCAAGCGCACATGTAATGTTCTGTTTATTATATAACAGATTGAAGAAAAATATATATATATTTTGAAAGTTGATTGGTTGAGAGTGATATCACACATGTGTGATATCAATGATATCTTCATGACTAGGATAGGCTTTTTATCTAGTTGATATCACTCGGTATACCACTATATGTTATATAATAAATAGAGGATATTACATGGGCGCGCGGAGATATGAATTTTATCTTTGAGTGTTGATAAGATATCCCACGAGTGAGCGCAGCGAATGAGTGGGATATCTTTTCAACACGAGAAGATAAAATTCATATCTCCAAGCGCACATGTAATGTTCTGTTTATTATATAACAGATTGAAGAAAAAAATATATATATTTTGAAAGTTGATTGGTTGAGAGTGATATCACACATGTGTGATATCAATGATATCTTCATGACTAGGATAGGCTTTTTATCTAGTTGATATCACTCGGTATACCACTATATGTTATATAATAAATAGAGGATATTACATGGGCGCGCGGAGATATGAATTTTATCTTTGAGTGTTGATAAGATATCCCACGAGTGAGCGCAGCGAATGAGTGGGATATCTTTTCAACACGAGAAGATAAAATTCATATCTCCAAGCGCACATGTAATGTTCTGTTTATTATATAACAGATTGAAGAAAAAAATATATATATTTTGAAAGTTGATTGGTTGAGAGTGATATCACACATGTGTGATATCAATGATATCTTCATGACTAGGATAGGCTTTTTATCTAGTTGATATCACTCGGTATACCACTATATGTTATATAATAACACTGCTTATCAAAAGCAGCTGCTAAACTCTGAGACAGCAAAACCAAAACGAGGTCCAACAACGTGGACAAAATTAAAAAAATAGTACAGATATTGAAACTGAACAACTACAAAAAAAACATTTTCAAACATATTGAATTCAACAACTGGATAAACACGACATATCCACGGCCAGCCAATTCAAATTTGTAATGTCAAATTAGTACTGAACCACTCGATCGATCGATCAAGGCCGAGAGGAGCATATGGGTCTTTCAAGGTAACAACGTTTTCTACAAACATTTTTTATATGCTAATGAGTTTGTAAACATTGCGCTATATTTTTTTATTGCAATTCGTTGTGAATTTGAAAATAATTCTCTTCATTTCTAAAGTAAAACAACTTGCTATGGCCGGGCTAAAACGCAAAGCGACGCCTCGTTATAATTTAACCACTAGAGCGCGCAAAGTAAATATGCGATTAGGTGATATTAGAGAACTCTTTAGCATAACAAACATTGAAGTTGGGGATGTGGATGAATAAATGGATTATTATACCACTCATAGTTATGTACTTCTAATGGTTCCTATGGTTAATTGGTAATCATTCTGACACTAATACATGTACTGTTGTCTTTTCACTCACAGTTTAGCATGGCAAAGAACTTACTGGGGGTCAAAACAAATTTCTATATTATTATTTGAATAGTTTTACCCCCACCAAACAAATCATTACAAACAACTCCTGAAAATTGAAAGATTGCTTTCTTCGTTTGCAGTTTTCAATCAGTATACAGTAAAACTTGGTAGTACATTTATCGAAAAGAATAAGACTTTTGTTTTTTTACCAAACTTTCCAACTGTAAATAACATTAGCTATATAATCTATTTGTGAGCTATATATTGTGTGGAAAATAAAAAATTATAAAAATAAATAAACAAAGACTTTTAAAGACTTAATTTTCTACCTTGCCAATTTAGGAAGTAGGTTTCCACGTCTGCAAAAAAGCTAGACCGAATCCCCTTCAAAAACGACAGGTTTTGAATTTGCCCGCCATGTGCGTGCGTGGGTACAGCATGGGCAGCTAGCTTGTGTTGAGAAATGGTCACTCAAGCGTCTCGTATGTCTACCCAAACATATCGCCTAGTCACGCAAGTCCACTGACTATAGATACAGATAGTCATAGTATTTCACTGATTATTTACAATTATTGTAGAAATTATGGGACTCATCAGACTGCTGTAAACCAGCAGTTTACACTCATGAGTGCACAACAGGATCTTTAACATCCACGTCACCTTGTGTAGGATTCAGAACGTCTCTCTTCAAGTCTGATCTACTCACTGCGTAGTCCCCGCGAGTCCAACTAGTTCTTGCCCTGAGCAGCTCTCACTTCAAAATTCACCATACATTCACAGGTAGACAAGATTTTCAAGTCAGAATAAATGAATGGGGATGATACTTTTAGTGTTGGAAATCACTTTTGAAAAAGGCTTGCACGTTTTTGGAGATTCGTTTTCCATCAAAATTTGCTTTTTTGATTACTGGTGACGCCTCCTATATGTTTTGAAGATATGCTACAAAGCCCGTGTGTGGTTGTTATTCAGCTGTTTTCGGACGTATTCAGCTGATTACCACGTGCTCTGTTGTTATGTGTTGTCCTTTTTCAGATATTTTGTTTGTTTTCAACGGCCTTATTTTTCAATTGTTGTCATTTATATACCCGTCCGGTCCATTTATATACCCGGTCAGCGAACCATAGCAATTGCATTGTTGTTGCCTTTCCTGTTCAGTTACTTTCGATGGCTCTCTATTGGCGCATTCCAAATCCCGCGGCTTTATTCAAAAGAGTCTTATTAACGTGTTAGTACATTGGCTACATTCTGTTAGCTCTTCAAAGTACCACAGCAAGTACAGTATAACGGCTATTACTAGGTAAGTCATGCCGTAAGAAGCTAAATTGCGGCCATGTAATAGTAGGATGATGTCCTTAATTATTTAATACTTTTAATCATCGAGTATCAGGACGAGTAATTTGGCTATTAACGTTCTGAAAAGATATGCCTTTGGAGACCGTTATTGTAGTAATCCCGTTCTGGTACACACGTACGTGCAACGTGTATCTACATCTACATTATTTATTTGCAACAATCCATGGATCATATATATTACAGCAAATTCCCGAGTGAACGTAAAAAAGAGATGAATGAATGGACAAAGTATGTAAAAAAAATAAATAATAATAATTCAAATAATGTTAAGATTATAACTTAGATTGAAAAGAAAATTGTCAACTGCTTCCATAAAATGAAATGTGGAGGTTTCATTTATCAGATACAGTAAAAACCCGCATATAAGAACACCCATTTTTGGAGTTCAGGCTGATTTTGTTCTTATTTAACGGGTGTTTACTGAAAAATCAGCCTGAAGGTGTTCTTAAAATAAATGTTTCTAAAATATATATTACTATATAGACTACCAATACATGTAGATGATATCAATGTGTAAACTTGTTCAAAAATGTTATTAAAAAAATCTTGACTGAAATAATAATATAAAAACAGTAGAAAAATAAATTATTGTCAGGTCAGGCTTGGAGTCTACTACAGTTTAAAAACACTTTTTAATTTTTTCAGGCTGGGTTTTTTTTAACCCACTTGTTCTTGCGGGTTTTTACTGTATTAGATGGCAGACTATTCAAATCATTTATTGTTCGTGGCCAGAAGCTATACTTATATTCGTCGCAAGATGAGTTGTAATGTAATAAACTTCATTGGATCAGATTGTCTTGTTTTCAGTACAGTTTTATGTATTGATTGATAACGGTATATTTGTAGATGTGTAGAACTAGAGTTATCACAATACCGAGCAATTGAACATTAACTTGAATTGACCTTATTTTTTTATATATATATATATGATGTCTGTTTTTCAATCATAGCGAGAATGCATCCCCAAGTATTCATTCCGTTTTGTGCGTTCTTGCTCTGCTGCTTTACTTTGGAAACACAACAAGCACCAAGGTATGTATCCAATCTGGTCATAATGTATAGGGAGGGGGGGGGGGGGGGGTTTCCGGATGGAAAAAAAAGGTGGGGTGGGCCATAATTTTTGAGCATGAAAAAAGGGGTGGGCCATGAAAAATTAAGCAATACACTGGGGGTATTTGGGGGTAATCGTGGTGCATTGTATAGGGGTGGGCTACGCGTAACTATGCATTGACTAAAGGGTGGGCCAATAAAAGTCATTCCTTGGGAATTCTGAATTTTCCGGCCCACCCCCACCCCCCCTATAATTTATGACCAGTCCCTAACAGATTCTAGTGACCTGCATATATCATATGCATTACACACCATATTTTTGAACTGCTTGAGAATGTTATGAAAATATATAGTTATGACTGTCACTTTTATATAAAAGGATGGTCTCAATGAATTAAACGTCAAACCATTTTTTCTCTGGCAAATATTTTCTTATAGTGATATATACTTTTTTCTAATTTTCTCCTATTTTCACCTCAAAAAGGATAACTGATTTACCATCAAAATGCCGAATTTTCAACGGTAAACTTTCAAAGTAACCCCACATGCATGCATGAGATCCTCTAAGTCGACTCTTCTTTTTGATATTTTATTTTGATATTTAATTGCCAGGGCTTATCAGTATCATCACACTTATTCTGGTTTTCCTTCGTCACTAGTTTCTGCTGCTAAAAACATATATTAATTATTCGCATCGCTCTGTTAGCAAAAACTTTCAGATTCAGAATAAAAAGAAGCCCTGAGGCCTCCAAACCGTTAACATGCAACTTATTTTGACCGGCTCAGGCCCTTACAATACAATATACAATAGTAGTTTATTTAGGACCCAAATAATAAGTGACATACAATAAAATAGTCAGAGCAAAACCAACATCGACGAAGCAAAAAGCACCCTGTGAGGAAGTTATTTGGAGGTTAGCCCTATGTGTTTAGCTTGATTAAGAATAGCTTGCATTGGTATCTTTCTCATGCAGATCAATAGTCTATATAGAATTTATCAACATAAACATTTCTCCAAAAGTCTTTCTTACAGACCAATCGATGATGCACCTTCAAACCCCAAGAATAAAGCTCCACTGAAAATTGGTGCATTCAATATCCAAATATTTGGTGATAAGAAAATGTCTATACAAGCCGTCAAAGATATCTTAGTCAAGGTAGGTAATCCACAAGTAAACCAGCTAATAATAAATCTTTCTTCCTAAGTAGTAGTCTAAAATCTCGACTCACTAATTGGCTTGGGTTTATTTATTTATTTATTTATTTATAATAACTTTATTTATTTACAATCAAAATGATGAAAAAGTTGCAAAAAGGGTGTTGCCAGGCCGGAAAGAACTAAATTCTCATATACCATGTATACGGCAACTCCCCCAAAAATTATAAGAAAAAAAAATTAACAAACTATAAGATATAAATATATAAGATCGTTAAAAGGTCTAAAAACTGATGAAAATAAGATAAAACTTACAATGAATGAAAATATAATAGAAAAAAATATACTATGACTTATTGAATAAATAGTTAAGGTAGTTCGGGACCCAGCCGTTGTACTTAAAATTCACATAATCTCGTTTTTTAGCTTTTATCATTTTCCGATTTGAAAATCATGGGAACGTTATGCATTCACAAGCTAGACAAGCACATCAACTCTCCAAAAAATGTCCTGAATTTAGACCCGCGTTCACGCGAAATCAAGATTTTTCGTTAAAGTCATTATTTTTTGTCATTATTGAATAAATAGTTAAGGTAGTTCGGGACCCAGCCGTTGTACTTAAAATTCACATAATCTCGTTTTTTAGCTTTTATCATTTTCCGATTTGAAAATCATGGGAACGTTGTGCATTCACAATCTAGACAAGCACATCAACTCTCCAAAAAATGTCCTGAATTTAGACCCGCGTTCACGCGAAATCAAGATTTTTCGTTAAAGTCATTATTTTTTCGCGTTCAAATCCACGTCGTTTTAGTGTCGATTTTTGGAACTATAATGCGTCACATAAATTAGTGTTTTGGGCAAGAATTACGAATCAAACTGGTCATAATTAGCTTTACATCGATTCTAGAGATACCAGAAAACCAAAAAATGTTAAAGTTTGTTTCGATGATCTTATAGGGAACTAGTTATCAGTCCCGCACGGACAGAAACAGGCTCACGAAATAAAAATTTTAAAGGGTTTTCGTGCTATAACTCGGAAAAGAGCGCGGTGTCATCCCATTTTTATTTTATAGATGGATTTCCCTTATCAGAACTTTTCATTCCGTGAAATAAAAATGATATGGTTTTCGAGCGCAAAATGTAATATTTTTCACATTTGAGTTTATTTTTGCATCAAAATTTTCGACATGCACGTACTTTTCGCAGTAGTTTTTTGCCAAAAGGATTTTCTTGAATAAACATGACAAATAATATGTTTATTAGGAAAGTGCCTTTCTTTTGCAAATGCTTGTTAAAAAGTGTGTTATCGGGAAAAATAGAATAAATAGCGTTTTATGTGTCAAATTCCGACAATCATTTTTGTCACAAAAAAATGACCAAAATGGGCCCCAGTCTACCGCCCTTATCTCCGAAACGAGTACGGTAACCCATTATTTTTATTTTAGTTTTGAACTTTACTTAGTTTGCTCTTTTTACATGAGAAGTTTCAAAAAGATCTAAGGAAGGAATCCATGACGCCCGAACTACCTTTACTAATAGAGTTACAGTGAACTAAACGTTCTGGCAGATCGTTCCATATACTAATATTTGGTTTGTTGTGATTTGGTGAGAACTCTGTGCCCACTCGCTCGGCGAACGCTTAGGCCTACTCCGGGTCTTAAGATCGCCTTAGATTTTAGGAGCTTTTTGCTAAAATCGTCTTAACGTTGCGGCGATTTTATAGGACCCAAACGCAAGAAAAAAGGAAAATTTTTGATATCTTGCGCTTGCGTTATCACTGCGTCAAACGGTTTTCACGACGAAATAAGGTCTCTTGCGCTTGCGCTTGTGTTTGCGCTTGTGCTTGCGTCGCTAGTGAAAACTAGGCTTAACGCTTTATACATGCAGATACCAATGGAGAAGGCTGCATGCCCGATTATTCTAGCGTTTCTTGAATGGCTGACAATAATTATATTTTATTACTTTGCTCCATTAGATCGTTCTACGCTATGATATTTTACTGGTCCAAGAAATCCGTTCGACTACAGACAAAGCTATTAATAATTTGCTGAAGGCTGTCAATAGGTACACATGTGTGTTTAAATGTGTATAAATCATGTATTTTTTTAGCAATTCTCATTTTAGTATTATTCTGTATTATATTGTATTTTTTGGTGGAAGTGATTAAATAAACAAATAAATCGGTATAAATGTGTATAAGGGTAAATGTGTTTTAATGTATAAATATGGTATAAATGTGTATTAATGTATAAATGTATAAATATATATAAATGTGTATAAATGTGCATTATAAATGTGTATAAATGTATTACTGGTGAACAATGGTGAATGGATATATATATATATATAAGTATAAACATCTGAATATTATCTGACAATATTTTTTAGGGCTTCAAAGCCAAGGAACATTTATTCCATGGTACTCAGTCAAAGACTTGGTCGAACTTCCAGCAAAGAACAGTATGCATACATATACAGGTACTATGTTATATTTCAGTCACTGTACGCTGTATTCATGCATGCAGTCACTGAGATCCATTGTGTTTTGTGATGGAGAAAGACTGGAGCTTGTTTTTCTTACCAGGATGGACAAAGTACAAGTCATGGATAGCTATGTCTTTGCTGACAACACGAACAAGAAAAAAGATGTTTTTCAGAGGGAACCTTTCATAGTCAAGTTCAAAGCTCCCAATGCATGTAAGTTCTCGAAGGTACTTGTATTTATATGATATTCTATTAATCCAGCGACAGTGCACGGCCTGTATATGTATGTGAAAAGAGATACAGTGAAACCCCGCCTTAAGGCCACCCACTTAATACGGCCGCACGCTTAATACGTCCACCCCGTTATTGCGGCCAGTTTTTTTAGGTCCTTACTAAATGCATGCCCTTACATTTTCTATAAAATTTACCCGTTTGAAACAGCTACCCCGTAAATACGGTCAATTTGTGCTGTCCTTTCGGTGGCCGGAATAACGGGGTTCCACTGTAATTGTTTTATGGTGACCTTACTATGTGTACGATTTCCTCGAATTGATTGCCGGGCTGCTGGGTATAGTTATAGCCTGTACAGGGTGGATTTGCACTAAATCAGAGAAGCAACATACAAAGTGAACTATTAACCAACATGTGAGTTTGAATGCGAGTGTGCTTGTAAATATGGAATGTAGTGTGTGTGAGATAAGGAGACCCCACCAGCTATAGCGTGAAGAATATAGCGTGCTTTTAGTTTAACAATCAAATAGAAGATTTTACAATAATATAGCATGCGGTGAATTGCATTATAGTATTTGAAAATTTTCAACAGATTTAACCAAGTTTGCCCTTGCCGCAATTCATACCCAACCGTCGGCAGCGCCATCTGAGATCGACCATTTAGTTGATGTGTATGATGACATCGTCAAGAGACTCAACGTTAACGATGTTATGATATTGGGAGACTTTAACGCTGGCTGTAGTTATGTAACCAGTAGTAAATGGAAAAGGATTCGTCTGGCTACTGACCATCGCTTCTATTGGTTGTTTTCTGATAAAGCCGATACGACAGTTGCTAAATCAGACTGTCCTTACGACAGGTTGGTTATACAATGCATTTCCATCAAATATTCGTTTAATTGGTTGATTGAATAATTAATTGTTTACTATATGGAGCAAATTGTGCGGGGGGCCTCAAAAGCAAAAGTATTTGGTCGCCGGGAATTTTCACTATTAAAAAACACCCCTATAACTGAGATACACGAAGTCATTTAGAAAGGGCGTGGCACAGAGGATTTTTGAAGCGCGGAAAGGGATGGGAGTTTTCATTTTTTGCATGAAGCGCTAAAAGATACCAAGAAATCAGTGACAGTGACACGCGCGACCAGCATACCCGATACCTTACCCTCGACTCCCTCCCCCCTGTGGCGAATGGATGCAATGGTTTACAGTGGGGGCGCCATCTTGAAAAGTGAGCACCGAGTTGCTATATATTGCTATTCCTTTTTCTCCTTTGGGATTCCTGTGGAATATCGGCTCGCTTCTCAAAAAAGGAAGCCCAAAAAGAATTGCTAAAAAGGAAGCTAGGGTTGATTGTTTAATTTGCTTGATAGTTTTGGCTGGCTGTTCATTTGGTTGGTTGGGTTATATAATATTTAGTAGATCCATCTATTAACCATGGTGGTCGGGTAGCTAGGTTATAAAGCGGTACACAAGATGTATAGGTAGCAAGCTGTTTTACGTGCTATCTTTTGCACATCTCATTTAGAATGGTAATTGCTGGAGACAAGATGAGGAAAGCCATTGTACCAAAAAGTGAAAAAGTCTACAATTTTGCACAAGCATTGGGCTTGGACACCAAAGAGGTTTGATAACTGTAACTCTTTTATTTTCATAGTTTGATACTCAAGAGTCAAAATAGACCTAATCGGCTAACGCGTTGCTATGTACGTTTCCACCCAATTTAAAACCTCTGGGAATAAAAACTTTTGTTCCAAATATTTTCCACGTGACATTGAAATGCATAACAGAAAGAATCTTATTCCCAAAATATTTGAATTGGGTGGAAACGTACATAGCAACGCGTTAGCCGATTAGGTCTATTGTAAAGTGTACACCAAAACATAGCTCTATATAGACTGTGACATTTCAGACCTTTGTTAGATATTTTCCCTTTTTTCCAGTTAACCATGCAGCGCGATATGTACGCCATGCACAAACATAAGTTAGATTCTCTTTTGTGATTGTCTTATTGTGCACTGTTTTATACCCATGAATAATTCCTTGTAGGCTAAACTGGTGAGTGATCATTGGATCATAGAAGCACAATTGAAAGATCAAAGTAAGTTGCCTTTGAATGGTACATTCAGAAAAATCCCTTTCACAGCGCCATTTTGAAAGCTATCTGTGCCTTTTCATCGAATCGAGACATCTTGGATTGTATTATTAATATGTCTCTATCATTGCAAGTTCACTGTTCTTCTTGCTTCGTTGCATAGGCAGCTCAGCTTTCAAAATGGCTCACAGAATTTTTATAATTGTCATGACCGAATTTTCAATTAACATTTACAACGAAGAAGAGTTTTCCAAAGTACGTATATCTTGTTTTCCATCATTTATTTCTTTTGTTATCCATTTACTTAGTATACTGAACTAGTTTTATCATCGTTATAGGTTATCAAGAAGAGGACTACTTCTTTCAGAGTAAGCTCACACTTACTGTCATTGATAAAGAAGCCGAAATTGCCAGTAAAAGAGCCATTTACAAGATGAGAAGCAGCAAAAGCCCTCTCCTTGGGGTCTTCACTTCGTCGGGAAGTTATACGAAGATGGGAGGAAGCTTAAGAATTTCTCTAACAAAACAAGTTAGCAGCATCAAAAAAGCAAACAAAGCAGTCGAACAACTTCGGAAATATCATCCAGAACTTGTATCTGCTGCTGAAGTTGTTATTGCAGCAAGAAAACTTAACGCCTTTGTGGATAAGATAGCTAAGGCTTGTCAAGTAGATGAGAAGATGGTTAATAGGTTTGAGTATCAGCTTATTGGCGATGGATCTTGTGCACATAGTTTTAACATCCATTCAGTTACATTGTTGTGTAATGTTGTTGAGCGCAGTTGTCAGTTAGATTTCTTGTTTCAGTAATGTGTCATAAAAAGTAAAGTAGTTTTGTGCTATTGCGTATATAAGGATCGGTTTTGATAGTTGTAGTAGTACAGTAGCTATAACAACATTTTCAGTATAAACACACATTATAAAATAACTATTTGAAATCACGTATTTTGATTGGTTGAGGCGCGTGCCGTATGAGAGCAAACAGCACGCGCTTTTGCATGTTGATCAATTTGCATTTTATAAAAGAAATAGAAAACTTGCTTTCTGTGCTGTAAGCAGTTATAAAGCACTTGGGGTCCGCTTCACGCTTCTCTTAACACTTCTCTAGTGTTCTGACAAACCCGCGTGTTTTATAACTGCACACAGCACGCGCGCGCGTTTTCTATTTGATTTGTTCGAGAACTCCATTTCCGACCCCGATAATTACCGGATTACCTATCTATACAACTATTAAACCTTCAGCGTTTTCGTGCTTTTAAAATAGAAAATAGTTTTTCTTTGAAAGTCCTTTTTGAATTGTTGCAATAATCACTGTGAATTTATGCTAAAATAATAATTATCCTCAGAAGAATTTTCGGCGAATATTCCGCGTTATCAAAAGAGCATAAATACTTATGATGCTCTCTTGGGAGGTATTCACTTCATTAGACAGACGTATCGATCATACTTATCTATAATTGTAACACGATTTTTCTAAAATAGATCGTTTGCTTACTCATTTGTATCAATCATGTAGTGCAAATAAAATCATCCACCCCTGATGTTTACAGGTCTAAAATAATGTCTATTGTCTCTGATTATTTTGATGACGGCATTTTAAAAACTAGCTAAGTATAATGCAATTTGCAATACCCAAATAGGTGTTGTTCATTATAATAAACATTTTAGAATTCATAATCATGCGACATGAGCTCAGCCAGAGAAGGCGCGCGGGAGCGTGGGCTGCCTTTGTACAACTTGCGAGAGAGGAGACTGGGTTAGTTGTGGTAATTATCAAAATGGCGGGCAAATTGTAGTATGGCATCCGATAAATAACGCTAGGAAAAGGTTTCTTTTCGCTGACTGATGTCCAAATTAGTTGTAGAGAAATGAACCATGGCTTTAAATGAAGAATGGAACGTCCCTAATAGCGATGATGAACGTGATGAAGCATTTATTTCGTGCACAACAAACGGCGAAACTACCGATGACATCCCTTTACAAGTATTAGAATACTACGAACAAATTGAACAAAACAAAGTGTTAGAACTCAAAGTAAAAGAGTTTAGAAAGGTTATTCCTGTTGCTAACGATAAGACGGAGAGTGAAGATAGTTGCGTAGAAAATACTGATAGTAATGATCAAGAAGGCGAAGAAGGTAAATGTAAAGAAGCCATTGTTGTGGATGAGGAGGAGAAAAAAGATAAAAGGTAAATGATAATATGGCAACAAATTATGAACAACTTCATACTATGCCACCGCGAAATTTCAACGATTTCTGAATATTTGTGAAAACATAGTTATAAACATAGCATACCTCGAGTGTTTTTATTATCCATGCCTCGAGCGAGCTCATATCGGGAGAAATGCAATTGCATTACGGTGAGCAATAAATAATTTGAAAAATAGAGAAAATCTTTTTTACAAATACAATTTTTTAGATTGTTGGCAATTATACACAGCAACACAAGCAAGGATCCAGGGAGGATGAGTATTGGGTGACTGCTTTGTGCATTACCACTTGATATCTAACATACCTGGCTTACTTAATTGATAATCAATATTAATAGTTGGCAATCAATAACAACCAATCAACTGATATTGGTAATTGATGATCCATCAATTATCAACAAAACCGTGACCTTTTATCGATTGGCAATCAATAAATTATTCACAAACATCTGTGATTGTGACATGAATAACAAATTGCATATAATGTCTCAAATGATTAATATTATTGCTTGGTTCCAAATATACACAATTAGTATAAATACCAAGGTGATTATACAAAATCGCGCGCTCTGATTGGTTTGCTATCTCGGATTATCAGCCGATAATCACCTTTTCGGACAAAATGGCTGCCAGTAGTTGTTTTGTCACTGTTAGCGAAGATGAAATTGAAAACTTTAAAGAAAATGCTGTTCCAAAATCGACAAAAGAAGCTACTAAGTTTGGTGTCAAGCTATTTAAAGGTATCATAGTAAATTTTCACGTTGTTTTTTTTTGTCATGCGAGACAATGTTTACAATTTTTACGCGTAACGGTCGCGCTTTTAAAAAATAAAATATTTTCACTTTCAATGCAGTTTCCTTCTTTCTTTTTTGAAATAATCACCTTTGTATTTATACTAAAACGATTATTCACCTCAGGCGAAGTGATTATCGGTGAATATTTACCTCGCAGCTCGAAGACTCACCGCTCGGTAAATATTCACCGATAATCACTTCGCCTTCGGCGAATAATTGTTAATTGTTTTTATCACTGATTATAACTAATATATATTTATCAAACTCCCTAGGTTTGAGAAATTTTACTGCATTTTTCGTCTTCCTGCGCACTCAAAACATTTCAATGACTAGTTGTGAAATACTTATTTGGCTATTGTTGATTACTTGGCACCTTTTCTGTTTTTGATTGACGGCAGCCAAAAATACATTTCACAACTAACCATTGGAATGTATGAGAGAGTAGAATGTCAAAAAACGCAGTAAAGCCATGTAATAATAGCTGGGTGCTCTCTATAGCAACAATCTTGGGCAAAAGTTTTGACAAAATGTGATTTTTGAGTAAAAACTGCACAAAAACGTATTTGAGGGGGACATTGGGGGGGGGGGGTTAAATCCCACAAAAATTCTTTAAAAATCCCGCATTACTGCAAACCGTTAATATCGCATACCGCAGGAATTCTAAATCCCGTATTACTGCTAGATTTTGCTTATTTCACCGAAATACCGCTTAAAAAAGGGTAAATATCGCATAACGCAGGTATCCTAAATCCCGCAAAAATTAATTCCTTATACTGCAATATCGCATTAAAAAATTGCCAATACCGCAAACCCCAATGTTCCCCTTGTATTATGGTCCATAAAATCCCCCTTCCCCCCTAAATTAATGTTGCATGACAGCTCTAGCATTGTCGAATCCAACCATACCAACATTTACCAGGGGGAGGGGGTGAGGACATGAGGGCACCCTTTTATAGTTTGATGCAAATAATTATGACTTGTAAAAAAATTGTCAACTATTTTTGTCCAAGATTGAAGGTGACTCATAGACTATGCAAAAAAAACAAGGAACTGGTGACGTGCAACACAAAAACACCATGAACAATAAAATACTGTATTTCAATAATATTTTTCCCTTACAAGAAAGAGCTGTCTAAATTAGTAATTTGTAGAGTTCTGTTGTCATATATTGAATCACTTCAGAGCTATCAGCATTTAAAATGTACCAGAAAGGCCCAAGTGCAAATTGTAAGCCAAACCTTTGTAAATTCAAAAAGCTGCAACTTTTGATCAGTTTGTTACTCCAGTGAAATTTTGGAATATCACTATTCACAAATGTGCTCTTTCTAATAAAAAGCAATGGTGTCTTCTTATACTGATTAAGTAAGGAATTGCCTTTTTGCATAGGGTGTATAGTCCAGTCCAGTATAGTCCAGTTCAGATGAAGGAAAGAATTGTGCTTGCCATTTTCTACTTATCAAAGGGTGATATCAGCATTTGCTGTCCTTGTTTAAAGGGATCCTCCACTAAAAATGAACTTGAACTTATATGATGATAAAAATTATGATGATTTCAAATATATATCAAAAATTTTCATCAGACGATTTTTTGCACGAAAAAACCCTTTTAAAATGTGAGAAAAAATATTTTTGGGATCCCTGTGGCACTTTCTGATGACGTCATGGTGCTCTCAACAATGGGAAATATATATGAATATAACTATAAATATCGTGTGAAAATGGTTTGCCCTAATGCTATTGTGCAAGAATTCTCCAAATATTGAATATGGGTTCTTAAAAAAATACCATTCGAAGTATTCCGAAGTATGATGCTATTTTACCTACATTTTTGAGATGAAATGATTAAATGACAAATGGAAATTACTCCAAACTTTTGTCTTTCAATCGGTTTGAAAATTTTTTTTCCGAAAGTCTGGAGTCTTTGCAAAGTTGAGCAAAGAACAAAAGTTTTTATTTCATTTTCTACCTTTACAGCGAAAAGAAAGCTTTCTTTTTGGATCGTTGAGAGCAACATAACGTCATCAGAAGGTGCCACAGGGATCCCAAAAATATTTCTTCTCACATTTTAAACCGTTTTTTTCTGCACGAAAAATTGTCTGATGAAATTTTTTGATATATATTTGAAATCAGCACAATTTTTATCCCCATATAAGTTCAAGTTCATTTTTAGTGGAGGATCCCTTTAACTAAAGAAAACAATGTTATTTATTTTGCATGATATCTATTTCACAGATCAAATGAACCATCAGAGTTTGATGAATTTGATGAACTAGAGGGATGCCAGGGTCAATTACCAAAAAGAACACCAAAATCTGGTAAGAGAACATTTCACAGGAAACATTAGACATTGTCTTGAAACAACAATATGTACTGTTTTGGTTTATTCGGACCATTATATAAAGTAAGTGTTTTATCACTTATAATAGACCGAATCGAAATATGGCGTACTCTTATTGTTTCTTGACTGTCTAGCCTTGTGTTCACGTTGGAAAACAAGAGTTTTCACATGTATGCGAGTCTTTGCAGTCAAGAAGAATTGTTATTCAAATTGGCCACCATATTTCGATTTGGTGTATGTAGGCAATCAATATACTTAAGTAATTTTATACTGTTATATCCATTAGGGCGACTGCCCAAGAAGCGTGTTGGTACTTTGAAGAATGTTATTTCTAATTTAAAACGGTTCAGGGAGATGGATGTTAGTACCTCTGAAGGCAATGATACCAAGAATACTTCAAGTGATGAAGGAAAACAGGAAGAAAACAACACTAGTGAGGTACTTGTAGTGTTCTGTGTTGACAGGGTTCGTGCTGATGTCAGTAAACAAAATCTAGTAAGGAGTTTTCAAGGACCAAAGAGTAATTTTTAAGCACTTTTGCATATAAATAATATTCCTGTCATTGTTAACGTCACACAGAATCAAATTTTATCAAAATTTACCTTACTTTAGCTAGAATTAAGGAGTAGTTTTTAAGGAGTTTTGCTAATTTTCTAAAATTCAAGGGCTTTCCAAGTGCCTGGTCATAAAAACTTAAATCAAAAATCAGGATTTTTAACCCTGGACTTGATACTCAGGTCTAAACTGCGAGTGAATTAGCCTCCTCCACAGCTGTTTCTAGTGTCAGTCTTTCTTCCCTCCCTTCAGAAGACAACAAGAATAGAATGTAGTGCTCATTTGAGCAGGTGCCAGGAGTAGGGAAAAACAACACTGAAACCTGCTGCAACTTGTGACCATCTCTTGCATAATATTCAAAAACAAATCAAGTAAGTTCAAAAGAAGAAAAAGTGTGAGCTTTTGGCAGGGATTTCAGCTAGTGGTGTATTGGACTTGCACAATTTCAGAAGTTAAGCTTTATAACTGATATGTAGCTGAACCATTATCAACATTTGTTTTTGTTTGTGATATAGAAAGACAAACCAACTGAAGCTGGCAGTACAGAATGAGCTGAGAATGATATCAAGACACTTGATGAACATGGAGGAGTTAGTCCAAATTACTGAAAATATCTGTACATATTTTATAACTATATTAGATAAATCATATGACAAGGACCTCTACAGTATTTTTTTTAATATTATAAACATTCCAGACTGTGATTAATATGATATATTATCACAGCAAACTATTGCAGGTCATAGGTGTTGAAGGAATATTTTGAATGAAAATAGTAATCATTTAATAAACTAAATTACCCACATTCTTTGCAAATACTCTGAACAAACAGGTAACTTGATTGTGGGTAATAAGTTACTCTGCAAACAGAGCCATCTTTCTCCCCTGCTGAAAAGCGAGAGAAAAATGGCTCTGTCGACTCCCGATAATTACATTCAAACTTCTGGATGTACAAATTATGGGTTATCCATCAAGTAAACTAGTTTTAAACCAGTTTTTCCTGCCCACGCCACCAGCATTTGTGAATTTCCATTGACATTTGACCTATGTCATATTACGTCACCCTCACGCATGCTCAACAGGGTAATTATTGGGAGTCGGCCGAGCCCTTTTTCTCTTGCTTTTCGGCGGGGGAGAAAGGTGGCACTGTTCGCAGAGTATTAATAAGTAGATTCAGTCTGCTTTTTTATTCTAAATTGATTTGTAAACTATCTGTAAACTTTCATATTTTCTAATAAATTATTTGTTACAAATATTATCACGCAAGTCCAGAGAGGAATCGAATTGACAGCCTTATGAACTTAATTGGTCTACAATGCTTGGCAGAGATTCTTTAAAAAGAAACATCTGCACAAACCTGCTGGATATTCTATTGAGCATGTATGTCAGTATGAAAACAGTACTTCATTATATTACATGCATTGTAATTCAAACTGGTTATAACATATAGTTATAACAGGTTTAAAACTGGTTTTAAGTTAATTTATTTGTTCTGCTCAAGCAGCTCTGTGCAGACATTTCTTTATCTCCTCTCTTAGAGAAGCAGAGTGGCTTTAGTCAGACTCTGGTCACAAAGCTAGTGGGGATCTGTTGAAACATGCAACCACCATTTGTCATTACTCCAAAATATTCAGATTTTTATTTTTTTTGCAGTAACTTATTGAAATCTTAATAATTCATAATTCTCAAGATGAAACTAAGGAATAAAATACCAAGTGTACAATCAATACTTGGCAACCAGTATTTTCGATCCAAAGTCATTTTGATCCAGGTTGTTTTGGTCCACTATTTAGATATATTTAATCCACATCATCGGTCAATACCGGCATTCTAATATTTCATCTATCTCCTGAATGCCACCAAATTTAGCAAGAATTTGAACAGCTATCTTCAGTTGATAAAACTTCAAATGCCAAATATCAAAGCCTCTAATTTGCATATCTTATTATTCCGGTACATGGCTATTGTGTTGCACTTTTCAATCGCTTAGACATTTCTGATGGACTATAATATGCTGCTGTTGTGAAAATTCACGATGTGATTTACACGGGATTGGTAAAGACCCCGGCAAACAGTTTCAACATTTTCTTTTAACAATTGTTTGATTTTGTTGAATGGCAATGTTTAACGCTTTTAAACTCTTTGAACATTGTTGAAACATGTTGAATCAATGTTGAATTGATGTTGGAGCATTTAAACATTGCATTTCAACAAAATCAAATGGATGTTGAAGCAAATGTTGAAACCGTTTTCCAGGGCCATAAGATCAACAAGATTAACTTGATACTAAAAATATACAAAATGTATTGGTAAAATCAATTTATTTCTTTTTAAATCATTTGCATTACATAATTATACTTGTATCAAAAATGGTTGATAATAATAATTCATCTAAAACTGATCAATAACTCATAACATTTACATGATCTATGCTAATAATAAATTGTTTATTTTAATCAACAATACAACTGATTTTAATAAACATAATATGATATAAAAAAATCCCTGTGAGCCAAAAATGTTGTATGCCTCTAAATGCCTTTCATTTTCTGTAGTCTTTAAATGTGTAGAGACATACATATATAATTATTTATCTATGCTAATACTATTACAACTTTTCTGACATCACAAAGGCCTTTATCAAAATTCTATATAACTATATATTGTGAAGGCACTGGAAATTAACAAATTCATGTTATTGATTCTATATTGCTTATGATTTGAATAACAATAAATGCACAAAATATCTGACTGTATAAAATTACTATTGATTGATAATCATTTTGATTTTCATTTAGAGCTAGAACGTGGATATAAAATATAACAAAAACAAACCTTTTACCACATTTTTGTACTAGAATTAAGACCTTTTCAATACCAAACATATCTATCTTTTTTCTAACTACATTTTTTGAAAGAAAATGGTCTTCAAACAAAGAATGAAAAAACCCTAATAAATCAAAACTTTAACAAAACTTCTTAACAGTTATATGGCTCTAGAAGGTTAAATCCAGGTTGAGTGTTAGGCCTTGATTGTTTCTTGCTTGGTACTTTTATAGACTTGACATTCCTTGTGTAATTCCCAACCATATCTTTTGTAACAATCATAACATAGGAAACTGTAAAAAGAAAGCAAGTTATTACAATTTGGATAGTTTGGCCATTGTAGTGGTTATTTAAATATAACTAGTACCTTCTTAATAAACATGAATGTTTAAGATAACAAATCATTGCTATCAAAGGCCATTCCTCTTGAAAATCCACTCTGAAATATAAACAAATATTTGTTTCCATGTTAGCTCCGAAGGCATGATTTGAAAAAAAGATACATGAGAAAAATAACAATTGCCTTTGGTGGGATTTGAACCCACGGTTTTGGCTTTCCAGTCTGATGTGTTAACCACTACACCACAAGGAATAACAAGTTAGTATAGGGCAACTACTGTAAATGGGTACACAGAATAAGTACAGAATAAGAAGTGACATTCAAAATAATTTGAAAAAAAAATTACAAAGTAACTCAATAATAATTATGATATGCAGTCATTTCAAATTAATGTTCCAAATGTCATGTCTCATAAAATGTTTGGATCTAATACTAAATATGGCTGGTTAACAACTTCAGGCCCAATTGAATCAAAAGAATCATGGAAATAAAAAAAGAATGTATGTGGAATTTGCAATAGTCAAAATGCTTATTTATCTGAATATTATTGAGATTGCCTGTATAAATTATTACCGAACATAAATTGCAAACTAATGTTACTGAAAACACTTGTAACAAAACAAAGCAAAATGCAGTCCAAATATCATTCTTGGGAACCCAGGGGTAATCTTCTGTCGCTCGTTTCTCGCTCCTAGAAAAAATACCCCTGGGAACGTAGTCTGTTGGAGCTTGTTCCGGAAGTCAAAATTCAGCTCTTTCTTGATTGGTCGACCCGCTGAGGTCGACCAATGAAAATCAAGATAACCATTCAAACTATTATCTAACAACTTCCTTTGAATGGTTATCTAGATTTTCATTGGTCAACCAATCAGGGAAGAGTTGAATTTTGACTTCTGGAAAATGTCTATACTCCCATTAACAGAGAATTACATTGCCTATTATAAAAATAACCTTTGGTCACCAAACTATGGTCTATTTGTGTATGAAAAATAAAATGTGCAGTTATAGATAGTAGGTTTGTACCTCAAGCTCTTGTATCTGGTTATTCGCTTGTGGTGGTTTTGAGCCAAGAGGATCAAAACTGTCTGCAAACGGATCAAAATCAACAGGTCTGGAAAATGGATTACCAGGGGACGTTGGTCGTGTAGGATCCAGACTGAAAAGATCTAAAAAAGGAACAAATAAAGTTATAAAGTTATATTATTTTGTATTATTCATTTAGCATAATAAACTTTATGCTGTCGTCTCATTAGTAAATTCTAGATCCGATCAAGAAATTTAGGTGACAATGAATGTTTGGAGGTGTGGATGGAAGAAGAATTGAGGTTCCTAAGGGGTTGTGCACTTAAGGAGGCTTCCTACAGTTTTTCTAGTGCTTCTTGAGTTCCATTTTAGGTCGTTTTGTAGGGTAACACCCAGGATCTTAACAGACGTTACGGGTCTTATTTCGTTTCCATTGATTGTTATGTTATTTCTTGTTGTTGGTGTTCGTGCAAATGATATTCTTAGCTCTTTGCTTTTTTTGGATGTAGTAGGAATTTATTTTCTGTGGACCAAGTGCAGATTTCGTTAATGGACGTTTGGGCAATGCTTGGTGACTTCCTCCTAACGATCTCAATCTTTGATTTTCGATCTCGATCTCAATTTTCTATTTTATCTCTATATTTTCTAAAAATATAAGAACTTTTTAAGATTAGGGATAGCTTTGAGCTCAAGGTACAAATGGGCTGCTCTAGAAACAACCATCATTTTTGAGATTCAAAATGAAATCAAAATACTAGCCAATGTTACTTAAGGTTACTGTAACCCTTCGCGGTGTCAAACTGGGTCTCTCAGTTTAAAACATCACTAGCGCATCAAATTAATATATTTCTCACATATTATACATCATTTTAAAGCTAAATAACCATAGAATACGAATATGTAGTTTTTGTAGTCACAATATTGATATCCAATGAGTTTGAGCACTCTGAACTCAAATGTTGATATCTCCTATTGACTGTGTTTAAAAGTCTGAGTAATGTTGCAACATGTTTTATTGAATTGTCAATATAACTGCCTAATATCAATAAACACATAGCTGTTAATCTGACAGATTGTGTGAGCGTTTATTGATATTTTATATGGTTCAAAAATAAATCGGAGTTAAAGTCAAATAACTCTAAATTTTATGTGTCATTTGAAACTTTCTGTCATAAATCAAAAATTAAATAAAATATCAAAAATTGCTCACACGATCTGATAACCAGTTATGTGTTGATTGATATTATGCAGAAATATTGATAATAAAGTAAAACGCGTTGCTACATTACTCTTTCAAATGCAGTCAATCGGAGATACCAACTTTTGAACTCGGAGCTCTCAAACTTATCAAAGATCAATATCATGATTTCGAAAACTACAAATTTGTATTCTATGGCTATTCAGCATTAAAATGATACATGTATAATATGTGGGGATAATATCTAATCCGAAGCGCTAGTGATTTTCTTAACTGAGAGACCCAGTTTGACCCCGAGAAGGGTTACAGTAACCTTAATGATATATGTTACACACCTGAGCTTGGTTGGCTTGAAGGAGGAGCAGAGTTAGATATTGTTGGTGATGGTCCTTGCACATTACCAGATGCTGCAGCTGCCTTTGCTGCTTTCACACTCTGTTTAGAAGGCGGAGGAGGAAGTGTTGAGGGAATCTGTGTTCTGGGTAATGCTTTTGGTCGCTGTACTTGTGGTTGAGCATAAATGTTGTTATTAGTTTGTGTAGTATCTACACTAGAAGTGTTATCAAATGGTGATGTAGCTTGCACATTGCCGAATGGTAATGTAGCTTGGCTGTTATCAAATGGTAATGTAGCTTGGCTGTTATCAAATGGTAATGTTGCTTGCCCATTGCCGAATGGTAATGTAGCTTGGCTGTTATCAAATGGTGATGTAGCTTGCCCATTGCCGAATGGTAATGTAGCTTGGCTGTTATCAAATGGTGATGTAGCTTGCCCATTGCCGAATGGTAATGTAGCTTGGCTGTTATCAAATGGTGATGTTGCTTGCCCATTACCAAACGGTGATGATGCTTGGCTGTTTCCATTCTTATTCACTGTAGTAGAAGGAGTATTGTCCAACGGATCAAAACTTTCTCCAAAGGTATCAGAAGGGAATGTTGAGGATGGTTGTTTTTGCTGTTGCTCAAACATCTGGTCAAATGGATTTGCAACTTTATCAATGGGTGAAGGTGAAGGTGAATCATCAAAAGGAGATGAAATAGTGTGAGGTGCAACAGGTTGTTGATCAAATGGCATCTGTGGTGAACTATTACCATTAGTAGTAGAGACTGAAGATTCAAATGGATCAAAGGTATCCAAATTAGCCATTTCTTTGCGAGTATTTTTAGGCGGAGGAGGTAGACTTACATCACCAAAAAGATTGATATCATCTTGCTTGTTATTGGCTGGTGCTGGAGTAGGCTATGTTATACAACAACAAAATAATATCAATTAGAAAGACAGACAACCAGCAACCATATTTAATAATAACAACAAAAATGTGTTTTCTTACAGTATTGTCACATAGAGACTTTGTGTCTGTAAATATGAATACCATTACATAACTAAAATCCCCCCCCCCCCCCCCCACCCCAAAAAAAAGTCAAATCGTACATATTATATAACTTTACAGAACTATTCTTTTTCTTAGTTGAATAACAATTTGAATGTTTCTCAGGAGAAATTTTATATTGGATGAACAAGCAATATATTGATATTGGACCAATGACTTTTTTGACAAAGTTGATGGCTACCACATTCAAAAACTTATTAATAATTCATGAGAAATTTACAAAAGAAATCGTGACCGTGACAAGTGTTTTAACTGAAGATAAAGATACACCTTTTAATAAAAACACAAAATATAGGTTGGAGTTTTTGAAGCCATCCAATAAACTCGCAGATCATGTTTTATCAGGTCTAAAACCACTTGGCTTCACCTTGTGGTTTTAAATACTGATAAAACACTCCTGCTTGTTTATTAAACTATATTACATAACAATGGAGTTCATTACAGTGCAAACTGTATCCCAGTATTGAACAAGCACAAATGTCTTACCCAGTTAGTTAAAGCTGCAGCTGTGGTGTTTGAAGAATCACTGTTTGTACTTTCTTGGCTCTTCTCCAATTCTGATAATTTCTGTTTCATCCCATCTCTTTCTGACTCGGCAGCTTGGAGTTTTTGGCGTCCAACATTTTCAAGATAGCGACGATAAGCAAGATCAAAGGCTTGACCCACAGTAAGTGTTAGCTCCTCAGCCTTTAAAAGATCAAACTTAAAATCAGTAATCATAATAAATGCCTGGCTAACAGCAGACCAAGTAAAATAAAACAAATAAAAATATAGTAACCAACTATTGTTTTAGACTTACTCAAGCCTCTTATAGAACTGATTTGATTATTTAAGGATATTCATGCAGAATGTTCACAGGCTCGAACTATGCACAGAGAGAGAAATGTCTGACGGTGAACCCCAATGTTTTTAGCTTATTTGATGTATCTAATTTATATTATCAAGTCTCAGAAAATTACATTTACTTTGTATTTTGCCGCTAACATCCTTAATTGTGAAAACCTTTTCTGCTAAAAGAAGCTACTATGTGACCATGTGAAAATATCACATTTTTGAAATAAGGCATAGCACATTATTTCATTAACCCTTTGACTCCTACGGCACCCAAAACCACCCGTAAAAAAACGACCTTGCTTCGAAAAATTCTAACTTTTTTAAACAAGCCAAATTTGCCCAGCCGTTTGAATGTTAGTAAGCACTAGGATGTTCTTCAAATTTTCATAGCATATCAGTCACAAGAAACAAGCAATTTTAGCACAAAAATTCCATATGAACTTTAGGAAAGTCAAAAATGACCATTTTGCCTTATTTTTCAATAGTGGAAATCACACTTTTTTTACCTTTGAAATGCCGTTCACAACAAAATTCAGTCCTGGAGCTATAGCTTTGGCAAGTTTTTTCACTTTTTTTCACTTCACGAACTGAGCTGCAGTCGTTTGATTATGGCCATTTTGATACGCACGTGTTTTCAAGTATTTACGACTGCAAAGCATTGTGGGTAACAATGACAGCGCTCGGCATAGAGTTCCCCCTTAGTCCCTTTATAAATTTATTATAAGTCTAGGGTCACCTTGGTTTTCTGCCAAAATTTTGCGCTTGTTGTGTTCCTCTATCATCACAACTTTGATAAATAGGCGTGGCAGGTCCGAGAATTTGCCTTTAGTCGAACTCCAAACCTGACTTTGTTCTAAGCCCACCAAAACCGAACAAACCAAACATCGATCGTTTTTTTGCTGACAAAGTCTGATTCCTCGCTGCTTTCTTCCAGAAAGTGAGCTCTTTGCTACCTTGAAGCTTAATGATGCTCTTCCAGTAGTGACTAAAGGCAAAAAATGACCCTAAAATTAATGAAATTCCGATTTAAGCCAACTTTGAGCCAGTGTAAATATCCAACGATGCTTTGAAACGATCTAAAAGGCATGTGGCCTGAGAACTTGAGCCCCTGAGATTACAAAACAGCAGCACTTTCCATGGTTACTCTATGGTTAAGTCAAGAAATCCTACGGATCATTTATATCCAGAAAATTGCTCAAAAATGTCAAAAAAGCCCAGTAGTCAAAGGGTTAATATATATAATACATTTACAAAAACAAATCACCAAACTCACTTGTTTTTCACATTCAAAGACATAACAGGTATGTTTTGGACTGGTTTTGTCTTTTGCTATAAAAGCAAATACTTTTTTGCTTCTCTTATCATCAGCACAATACGAGATGTGATGCAATGGATAGGAGTAAATTTCTTCCTAATAATAAACAAGAACAAACACAAGATAAGAATCAAGCTTTTAATTATAAAATTAATTGAGATGCAGGAAGTCTTTGCCACATTTCTCTAACAAGTGGCTAATATTTACTAGATACCCCACCAACCACTCACTACCCACACATTGTGAGCACACAACACTGTTCACATGTTGATGTTTGCTAATTAAAGGAAAAAGAAAAATAGGCATTCTAAGACTGCATGAGGCTACTGCTTGAAACAGATAATATATAAACTGAATAATCAATGTGCAAAAATAATGTTCGATCTGAAGAAGAGATAGAAATGAATCGGCAGGAAGTCTAAGTGGCTGTTTATATGAAGGCGAGTTGTCCCTGCTAAGCGGGATAACTCTATTGTTTTGAGTCCCACGGGCATGGAATACAAAACAAAAGAGTTATCCCGGCTAGCAGGGACAACTCGCTTTCATATAAACAGCCCCTTAGAGAACAATATGTATTTGTGCAGTCGCGTCCAAATTTGCAGAACTATAATAAAACTGATAGTTGTCGAAGCTTATTTATTGTAGAGCAGAGCAGAGCAATATTCCCGGTAATATTGTACACTATTTATGTGCACCTTTCATTACGTTTATAGCGAATGTTGTTTCGGCGGCTATTCGCACCAATTTTACTATACGAAAATATTTGTCAAAAGCTCATTCTTAGAATAAAACTCATTTAGTATTTTGAAGAGTGACAAACATAGAGCAAAATGTGAGATTCTTGACCTGATATATGTTGATCTGACCTTAAAAATGCCAAAAATCGAAGGGCACTTCTATCGGTGTGTCATGACTAATGTCGGGCTAATGCCATGCTTTTGTTGTCAAAACAAATCATCCTTTTCACGGTTTTAAACGTCTCATTAAACCTAAAAAACTTCATGAATAGTACAAATACACATTAAAAATTATTTTTCTTTAGACAGATATGAAGTAGCAGCCAAAATATAAACGCATCGATCGTTCAAAGATGGCCACTCTTTCGAATTCTCGAAATTACAGTCACACCATGTGTCGACCACGTGACGAAATTGGTATTTTCGGGTTTCCTGTGGTGTTATGGACTTGTTTGCTATCTTACATACACGACAGCAATAAGGCTACACCTCCATATATGGAGGAGTAGCCTCAAAAATGAAAACCCTTTTGGCATGGGAGTGAACAACACATTGGACAAGTTCAATAATTCACATAATAATCCATACCCAAATTGGGCACAAACTTGGAGCACAGTGGTGAGAGACAGAAGGAAAAAGGTTGAACTGCTTGGCCATCAATGGCACTATACAGTTATTTCTTTCACATTCATGTTTTAACAAGTTTTGTAGCTCTTAGGTGATATGTATAAAGCAGGTTCCCATTTAAATCTGTACTTATGCAAATTGTGTTGATGTGTGCTAAACACACAGATCAACCAATCAGAGTATATTATTTCTGAAGTGAACTTCTCTGATTGGTTAATTTGTGTGTTTAGCACACATCAACAAAATTTGCATAAGTACAGATTTAAATGGGAAAGTACAGATTTAAATGGGAACCTGTTATAAATAAAGTATTATTATTATCATTATTAAAAAATAAGGTACTAGAACACACTCTCAGATACTCCAATATAAGAGGTGTAGCTGCTATATTTATTTTGTTGTCTCATATTGAAAATAATAACCAATTCTTGACAATACCTTTGTCTTTGTGTCATCCACTTTGATAGTACTGATTGAGATCTTTAAGTCAACTTTCCTAAGCTTACTTCCCTTTTTACCTGCTTCACTTTGTTTAATATGTTTTGCAAACTGAAAGTAAAACAGCACTTTAGTTATGGATATATATATGCATAAATTACATGTTGCAAGGCCATCCCTTCAAAAAGGTGTTCAAGGTGCCATAGTGCAAGAATTGTTTCCTTCTTTTGATTTGGAAGTTACACAAGCATCCAAAGATGTATAAGTTATGTGTTGTGAAAAAAGATTGATTTGATTACCTGCACTTTGGTAATAGCTTCTTTGATCACTTCTGTTCCTTTAGCTTGAGCAACTTCTGTTATGCCAAGAAGCTACACAAATAAAACAAGATATAAGATATTGCTATTTGTTTTAGTTGTTGTTGAAAAATGATTTGGCAATTATTTATTATTATAGGAATATGCAGCTCTTTTGAAATTCTTGGCTTTCACCTATCCACGGCGGGCACAAACGGTCTAAAAAGCGCTCATGATGAAATTTTTATTTTGCATCAGATATTATTCGCCTTCTGCTAAGGGACCGGTCATTATTTATGTGGGGGGGGGGGGGGGGGGGGGGGAATTTTTTGTCTGAATCAAAAAGACTATCCCTGGCCCACCCCCTGAGGTATTACATTCAACTTTTGACCCACCCCAAATGGAATTCATTTCAGAGGCAGAACCCCCCCCCCCCCCCTCCCCCTTCAGGCAGCTGTCTTCAAATTGATTAAGGGCATTACCCTAGACAGTTTCACTGTTGAAAATCTCTGTTTCCCAGAAGGCTACACGATTACGTGCACATGCACTTTGCGAAGAGGAACTAAGTAAAGATAGCCTTGCAAAGGTTAATAAGAGAAGTGCCATTAAACATTTAGAAATAATGAAGAATCAAGGACTATTTGCTCTGGATGCATATGAACTTATTGACAATACTTTTGAAAGACTTCAAATGTTGTAGAAATATTATTGTTTGCTTTGTTAAACTGATAGAAACTAAAAAAAATTAATGTTGCTTTTTATACATACTACATGGCAATTAATATACTAGGTTTGCATGGAAACACGTTTTTTATCCAATTTGATAACACACAACTTACTTTATACATTCATGTATGTTCTTTACAAAAGAGAAATGGCCCATCCACAACTCAGTGAAATTTAATTCCAACCCACCCCCTGTCATTGAAAAATATAAGCATGGCCCCCCCTATGATTTCTCCCCCCCACCCCCCCACATAAATAATGACCGGTCCCTAAAACCTTTGGAAAAACATTTCGCTTGGTAAAGTTTTTTCATTTCAAAACATTTTTCTGTAACTTTTATGCAAATGAAATGAGAAAAGGACGCCGGAAAATCGTATCGTCTTAGATTTTTTATTTTTGCAATTAGAGGGCTACAAATTGAGTTTGAAAAAGTGAATAAATCACCGCTACGTCATTATGACGTCACAAATATCTTTAAAGATATATTATTCAGCCCCTTTCAGGATTATTGATGATTTTATATGCTATAAAAACTAAAAATTGATTATTAAATGAGATGACGTTAAAATTTCTTTGATTGATATTATATAATGATAACTTATACTTTTCAGTGACGTCATATTTGATGACGTCATGAAAATCATAAAATCTATCATAACTCCAGTTCCCGTTACCAAAATTTGATGAAAATTTCGAAAACGTGTTTTATATCTCACAAGTTTATAAAATACATCCTAAACTCGTGTCTAGCGGTAAAATTGCTTCTTTTCAACCTCTGTAACATTTTATTATGACGTCACAATGACGTGGAAACATTCCAATAATTTATCAAACATTTTCGCTACCTCAATATTACAACCACTGAAAATTTCAGAACACAAAGATTATAATTTTTGAAAATATTCGCAAAAAATGGAAAAGTCCAACATTTAAAGTGCTGTTTTTTGGGCCTTTTATGCCCTCCATGATCACATGACCATATTGAAAGCCCTTAAGGTGGCTCGAGGTAGTTTTGAATGGCGCACACATCCCTTTTTGAATTCGCAATTATATGATCTTACTTTCGCTCCATGAATGTGAATTTTTTACCAAATGACAGTCTTGGATGAAAGTTTCGAATGATGTTTTAATTATGCTAATCAAAGTTTCCATAGCAACGATAAACAACTTTTTTGTAAAATGGTTTTTCTTAAATATCTTTTGAATTTGAGCTGATTGCGAAAAACCAATAAATGTGCTATAAACTGCCCCATTTAGCACATCAATTGGGAAAGTTTGAAGAAAAGTTATCTGTTCGATAACGAATAAATCACGAAAACATTTAAATGTGTATTTTGTTCGTGTGTAAATATAAGCGGTCACAACATTTCATAGGATGCACAAATTATGATTGTAATACTGCAGAATGTTTCCTTGGACCTCCATTTAAACTCCCTGCGGAAAGCTCTGGTTAATATGTAGGTAATGCAGAGATCGAGCTTTTTATTAAAATGAAGTTTTGCTTGACGTTTTCACTCTTTCTTAACTACGATCACAATTGCGTATTACTCACAAAAGAACAAACGAAAATGAGTGATATCTTTGCAGTACAATTTTAGATATATAGTCAATAATATTTGGAAATTTTAGTCAAATCCATATAAAAGAACGTTTTTAAAAGTAGCGCCGAAGTTGAAGTACGAAAGTAGCGCCCGCCGAATGAAAATTTACTTCAACGAGCGTGACATAACGTGTTTATTTCAGTGGCTGATTAACATGCAGCGCACAGTGTTAAATTCCTCAATGCACGCTTAGTCTAATTAGAATTCTTTTTATATTGTAATTATCGAAAGTTTCTTATTCTCATTTTGACATCTTCTAAAAGTAATGAATTTTCATTACAACTGCAACACGCCTTCAACCCATCCAGAAGACATTTCATGTTTATGATGTAATTCTCCTTCAAGAAATCAGGCGTGCGGGTTGTTCGAAGAAAGGGGACATGTTTTGCTGCTTTTTCGGGTGGATCGCTTTAATATAACTGGTTGTTCCTTTCATCGTTTTTCCCTCGACTTTTTTAATTGTTCCCTTTTCCCACGTTTAACATCTACACGAAAAGTACGACCCATGTTGTATTCGAGCTGGAATGCGCGATGAGAATAAGGAACTTTCAACAATTACAATATAAAAAAGATTTCTCATTAGACTAAGCATGCATAGAGGAATTTAACACTGTGCGCTGCATGTTAATTAGCCTTTGAAATAAACACGTTATGTCACGCTCGTTGTAGTAAATTTTCATTCGACGGGTGCTACTTTCGTACTTCAACTTCGGTGCTACTTTTAAAAACGTTCTTTTATATGGATGTGACTGAAATTTTGCAACATTATTAACTATATATCTAAAACTGTATTGCAAAGATATCACTCATTTTCGTTTGTTCTTTTGTGAGTTATACGCAATTGTGATCGTAGTTATGAAAGAGTGAAAACGTCAAGCAAAACTTCATTTTAATAAAAAGCTCGATCTCTGCATTACCTACATATTAACCAGAGCTTTCTGCAGGGAGTTTAAATGGAGGTCCAAGGAAACATTCTACAGTATTACGATCATAATTTGTGCATCCTATGAAATGTTATGACCGCTTATATTTACACACGAACAAAATACACAATTAAATGTTTTCGTGATTTATTCGTTATCGAACAGATAACTTTTCTTCAAACTTTCCCAATTGATGTGCTAAACGTAGCAGTTTATAGCACATTTATTGGTTTTTCGCAATCAGCTCAAATTCAAAAGATATTTAAGAAAAACCATTTTACAAAAAAGTTGTTTATCGTTGCTATGGAAACTTTGATTAGCATAATTAAAACATCATTCGAAACTTTCATCCAAGACTGTCATTTGGTAAAAAATTCACATTCATGGGGCGAAAGTAAGATCATGTAATTGCGAATTCAAAAAGGGATGTGTGCGCCATTCAAAACTACCTCGAGCCACCTTAAATTGTCGCTTAAACTGTAAACAATCACTGAATTCATGAGGCACATACTTTATTTAGCAGTGTTAGCAAATATGAGGTCACAAGAATGAATATTGGTAGAGTTATAGTCAAGCTATTACTAAAGATTTTTAGTAAGAAATGTATGGCAAAAGCATTTTCGGTTGTGTTGATTATATCATTAATCAGATCTTTTCTGCGATACAAATAGCAATTTAGACCACGATCAGCATTAAGCAAGATGACCAATGTATGATTTACCAAAATTTAAGCGTAAATGGACTAATTGTGACTGAATACGGAGCCAGTGAATATGCGCGTTGGTTACAGTGAATTGTATGGCACTGCCATGTTGATGCACAGCTTGTGTACACCAACATGGCAGACACAAGTTCAGGTGTCGAAATAACAATTTAACTCAAACCAAAACGCTTTAGAGGTGAAAAGTTTAATCAAGAAACAATTTTGTTTATGTACCAGGCAAAAAAGGTGACATTTGTGGCTAATGTACATCTTTTTATGGCTCTAGAAAACGTGTGACAATGTTGCATGATGCGAATTACGATTCCAATATCTCGAAAACGAAACAACAAAAAACAACCAAACTTTCAGGGATATTATCTTTCAAACACATCTACAAAATATTAGAGGAACAGCCTTCTGCAATGTATTGTTTAGATTTTAGCATTTTGACGACGTCACATGAAAACTGAGAATAGAATATAGCCTATATATTATTACTTTAATTTGAAAAGTCTCACATTTAAAGGTGCCTAAAATGAATAAACAAGCACAATACTTACAATGTTAGTTAAAGTGAGAAATAATGTAATGTATGTATAGTACTTGTTTTATCTGTAACAAACTTGTACATTTACTAGTACAATCATATAAAAGAGTTGTACTGCAATGACGGTATTCTTCCTTTGTGCAACAATGTAGATTCTAGATATATGTGGCTTTCTGGCTCATTGGTTCAAATCCCATTGAAGCCCAGAAATGTTTTTCTGGATTTTCTTATGCAATTCCTAAGCATTTCTTAATAACCATGGTACAAATTGCTTTATCAAAAAAATTGCATTTAAAGTATTTGTCATGGTATGTTCACATCGAACTGTTACAATTTTTTGTCTCCTTAGAAACAAAAATCTTATGCAAGTGGTAGCTATTGTCATCTAGCTACTTAGTAACATAAAGAAAAAAATAATTTATTTTGGTAATTAAATTTCATATAATTTGAAGTGGGAAGTGCATTTAACGGTATAAGAATGCTGTTGACCTTGTACAACATTAGCTGTCCTCTGTTATCTTGGCAAACATACAGCATATAGCTTGTAAGCATATTTTGATCTTTTATGAGAAAGCATAATATAGACAAAACAATTCCAGCATACAATAGGAGTAGTACGATAATGGTGTTATATTAAAGTTAGAATTATTTCCAAGTATAAACTTAATTAGGCAATTTTATGTAAATTTTAAGTTTCTGTTAATAGAAACAGTTTACCTAAGTTATTATAAAACATGAGTATTCTAAAACATGACTTTTTGTTGGGCCGAAATGAGGTGATGTGATCATAGATAGATGACGCAGAAATTCTGCCAGCTACTATTAAAATAAGCTTATCTTTGACAGGAAATCCTTTACTTCATTGCAGACCCTTAATAGTATACCCTTCACTGATCGTAAAGGAAACAAATAGCTCAAATAGCAAATATATTCTAAAGCCAAGGCAAAAATACATTAAAAAATCGAATATCTTTTCTGCTGCCATTAGATATACTTATCTGAAAGAATTATGTAGTTAGATTACGCAAACGAGACTTATAATTATATGCTCTCCCTGCAAATATTTAGGATTCAATGGACTAAATAAAACCTAGTTTACTTTACACAGGACAACCGAGGTATTTTTGCAGTAATATCGTGGTAATTTGTATAGAAATACAAAAATTACAATGAGAATCAATACTTCTTCACACGTGGGATTTCTTGGAACGAGTTCAAGTTTGTGTTGTTCAACTTCACTGGGGATATTTGAATAGTCGTTCTAGCGCTATCAAAATTTTCACATTTGATTCTGAAAACTTCACTCACTTTTACAGGATATAGTACCCCACCATCCGTTAGTAAATCAGCTGGATGAAGCCACTGTTTACCGTCTAAATGTGTAAAAGGTAGAATTGTATTACAAATTGAATCGCGAATTACGAAGGCATTCAAACTTGCTAAAAATATTCCAGATGTTTTCCAAATACCTTGAGGTTTTCCTTTTTTTGTGCGTTGCTTGAGCAAAGAAGACATTGTAGAAGTGTCGGTGAACTTCTAGAATACTCGATTAGAAGACCAAAACTGTAAAAAAGTTCGACTTATCTTTGTCCTTCTGCACTTCTTCGTGGCGATATCTCGAGAGCACTGCTTGTTATTTATCATCGGTCAGTTCTACACCGTTCCCCACCACTGGGGGGCGCAAGGCAAAACATGGGCTTCCTGTGGTATTATATATTCTGAGTTTTCTTCAATAGTTTGGAACGCTTGTGGTCATTCAATTATTAAATGTCTTATATGAAACAGAGATTTTTATTTTATAGTTTATTTTTTCTATTGTATATTTTGATATTAACAGATATATAAAAGTAAATAAGCAAAATAAAGTTATATAGTTTGCGGGATCCCTGTGATAGTTTACGCGCGTTGTCAGACCGCTGCCCGTGATCGATTATTATAAAAAAATTGACATTTTCAAGAGCAAAAGCGCGCAAGAGCAGCTATTTATTAGAGCTTGAACTCATGTTACTGCGTGTACAGTTGATACTCCAGTGTACTTGTAATATTATTTGAGCCCAAAGGCGAATTCAGGGGAGGTAAATTTGGTGACTACTCACTCCCCTTTGTACTTAAAAAAAATGTGATGCATTTTGAGTTACAAGTCAGCCCCCCCCCTCCCTGTAGTTGTTCTGGATCCGCCAGTGTGAGCATGTGTAAAGTCCTTGCCCATCTGATGGAAAATGTCACCATCCCACACTTTTTATCCTCTGATATTGGTACACGTTTCCGGTAGTTCAATCTGAGGCTACACAATTTTTAAAAGTTTCAAAATTTAAAAATATTTGCTTGTAAATGTAAATAGACTAAATGACCTTTACAAACATTTCGACTCTCAAGAGTATTTCAGTCATGACAATCTCTTTGGAAGAAGGAAACTATTTTAGTAGCTGTTGCATGGTCCAAACTGTAGTCCATGAGTTCTTCTTCACTAGCCATGGAAATCTTTGCAATTGATTGACAACCATCATGGAGAACTAGGCAATCTTCACATTAGTCAAGGACTGAATATCTCCAGGAGAACAAGTAATACAATGTGGAAAAAATTTTCAAAATAGCTGGTTTGATTCCCAGGGGAAGGACTTCTTTTGTCCAAGTGGTAGGACTAAAGGAGTGATTGGCGCTCCTTTTATGGTTAAAAATATTTCCTGTGTGTACTTTTTTAGGGTCCTGTTAGGATTCTGGCTCAAACATCAGACCAAGTAAGTAAATATTTTGTTTCTATTTCATGGTGCCATGTGCTCAAATGTTGACTGGTGGTCTGTAAATAGCTTTACAGGAAAGAAATTCACATTGTGGTTGGAATATAATTTGATATCACTTTAAATTTTGCAATGTAAAAATAACACAAATTATCAGGCAAGGATACCATGGAGGTTTAAACCAAGACTTGACAAAATATGAAGTACAACACTCTCACTTATTGTTGATGACTTAAGCTTTTGTAATCTTTCCTCAATTACATTTGATAAAGGTTTGCAGGTTACCTAAACAATAATATTGAAAAAAAAATTAATGGTTGTAATTTAATATGATAAAGTGTCATGTGTTGTCATGTGTACTGTAACAAACTGATAATCTCAGTGTTTTAAGTCAAAAAGCATGTATATGCGCAAGGTTTGACCTGGTCAACCCCGGGAGTTAAAAAAATGGATAGGGGTGCTCAAAGTTTTGAAAACGACCCTAAAAGGTATGCATAAATTAACTCAGATACTGATTTCAGATCCTAAAAGGTACGACCACATTGAACAATTTTTCAACATGTATAATCTTATGTTTGAAAACTGACTTTAAAAGGTACGGTGCCAGTTTGAGACCCTAACAGGGGTGCAAGGGTCTGATTTTCAACCATAAAAGGTCTAAGGGAGTTCCCCCGACCCAGGGGCTGGTCAAAGAGACTCATTGTCTATTATTCACATTTTTAATTTTGCATGTGGTGTACCTTGGATCCCTGTGGTCAGCCCCCAAGCTTATGAAGAGTTATGAGGTTATGCAAAAAAGCTACACCCATACCCCCCACCCCACATGTTTTTGACAATAGTTTTTGTACTTGTCTATTTAGCATCCAGGGTATATGAGAAGACCTTTTGATATATACCTTAGCTATATTTGTCATGCAATTAACACTTTCTCTGGAACTTGATGCTGGAACAAAATTTAAATGCAGTTTTGAGAACCTGTAAACATTAGAAAAGGATTATTAAACTATGATTAAATGACTATTAACAAAAATATTTTTACAGTATATATTTTTTGAACAATTATTAATCTTATATTGGCAAAATTATTTAAATTGATAATGGGTTTATATACCTTTCCTGTAATAAAACAAGTAATTCCAATTGCTTTCTTGACTGTGTATTTGAAGTTACTATAACATAGCAATGCCTATGAATCTGGTTGAACTTTTCTAACCTGGAAAACCATGGATAGTGTTTTTCCATTATCAAAAACACATGAGAATTAATAAAATCATCAAAAACTCAAACAACAACAACAATATTAACCAATAGCAAATAACTAAACAAAAGGAGAAGAAAGAAAGACAAATATTGTATTACACACTTTTTTCGATTACACACTGTAAGCTTATATAAGTCAAACTGAATGAATATCAAACCTTTCCACTACATTTACATCAAGTGAGCTCATATCACCACTGGAGGACATGACTTTGTCCGAGTTGAGAAGCATAAAAGCAACCGAAGAAAGCGGGAAAATAATGATGTCTTCTCCAGTTGTGTCGCTGGCTTTGTAAAACAAAACATTTATTATCAAAATCATTTTATTTTATAACAGTTTTGATTCAATTTGTTATTTTAATAAAATAGCGAAGGAATGAAAGTAAACTCAAATTGCAAAGGTCAACTTACTTCTGACTTTGTGATTTTTCTCAGAACGCAGAAAGTGACAGATTTCACTATTTGAAAGCGAAACGTTCACAATAACAGGCCACATTTGTTGATTGTTTGCAGACATACTTTTATCAAGTGTGTATGCAAAGCTACTAAAAGGGTTGAGTCCAGGTTTGAGTCGGTTTTGTCGTTTAGTTTATTTTTAGTTTGAAATTTTGAAAACATGCCCTTTAACGTATTAAACACGGAACTCTTTCCGATGGTTGAAGTCGCGCGCGCGCGCGCGCAAAATTCAAAAAGGCGGGGGAAAAAGGCGGGAAGATTTCGGTCTTGTCATTAGTGCAGATTTGGCCAGTTCGTATGACTATATGAACCGAGTAGCTCACAGCACGAACGCGGTCAAGGCACTACATTTCACAAGAATATGAAATCTACTCTAACTGGCAAATTGCACTCAGAGGTCACGTGGTCAAATCTTCCTTAAAATCCAGTAGCTTCGTTTTACCACATTTGATAGTTTTCTCGCTTTCTGATTGGTCGCGAGCCTTGGTAAATAAGAGAACATATCACGGTTGCACGGTAAAAATATTAATGTGGTAAAAAACAAATTCACGATATAATACAGGACATCTAGAAATTGCAGTAAAAATCAGTTCAGTGTAATATTTCTCCTGGCATATTACGAGCCCTTTTACTAATATTGGGGTGCTCTATCCATTTCACAGAGCTGATCGTTTTAAGGTGATGGGTCATTGTTTTAACGTTAACTTTAGCTTGTTTGCTGACGTCCATACACGAATTCAGAAAGTAGACATTTCAGTATTAACCAGGGACGAATTTCCTTTGCAAAAGGTGATATATAACAACGCAATCATGTGCGTATATGTGAATCGTTACTTCCTTGCAATATCTCCTAAAGGTAGTAAAGTACTGAAGTAAAGCTTGGGGCCCAGAACGGAGCCTTGTGGTAAACAAACGGTACTGGACTATTTTTTACTTCCGTTAATTGTATCACCAATAAAGGTTATACAGAAGCGGATCAAGGGAGTGCCCCTCCCCCTAGCGCCGCAATTTCCCCTATTTTACCTAAACATACAAGAACGTAATTTTTGAGAAGGCAGAAACGTTGGTGAAGCGTTTTTTGTTTTAAGAGCGTTTTTTGTTTTAAGAGATTTAGCAAATAATAATGCCTTTTTGAATGTTTTTCATTGGTATGAGCAATGTGAAAGTTTGTTATGGCAGTCATGTTAAAAAAACATTTACGCGTCAATACCATACAACAAAAAATGGATAAGTTAAAAGTGTTTCGTATTCTCGGTTTTCAAGTGACGTCATCAAAACGCTAAAATCTAAACTATAAATCGCAGAAGGCTGGTCCTCTAATATTTTGTAGATGTGCTTGAAAGATATTATTCCTGAAAGTTTGGTTGGTTTTTGTTGTTTCGTTCTCGAGATATTGTAATCGAAATTCACGTCAAGATGTAAATTAGCTACAAATGTCACCTTTTTTGGCTGGTACATAAATGAAATTATTATACATTTTACTAACTACATTGAATCTGATTGGCTGAGAGCACACGGCTAAATCTGAATAGCATGTGAACTTGACAGTGATAATTGCATTGTCTGTAGTTATCACTGTCAAGTTCCCAGGCTCTCTCCGTTCTCAGGGAGTTGATGTGAAAATGGCAGCGAGATTTGCTTGTTATTGTCTCTTTTACCTGATTATAATTGTACTTTTACTTTAAAAAATGTATAATAAAACAATTATTGAATTCGGTTTTCGCGTGATATCGTAAATTATCAAGACCTCGAGTCAGTATTATCTGCCTCAGCCAGGAGGCTTCGGCAGATAACACAGACCTCGGTCTTGATAATTTACGATATCATGCTCAACCTCATCCAATAATTGCTTATTGTTTGTTGTTTAAACTTTTCACCTCTCAAGCGTTTTGGTTTGAGTTAAATTGTAATTTTCCACGCTGTACACAAACATGGCGACTTCATACATTCTTATCAAAAAAATAGCATATGAAATTGTTCATATCTTGGCAGCAAAAACTTGGTTTGACTTGAATTTTTGCAAAATTACAGTTTTACCCACTCTTTCACGTGAAAAGTACTTTTATTATGTTGAGGTCTCTCAAACTGCATGAAATAGTTTTGATGACGTAAATGATGGAGCTGCAGCTGCGCTGCAGAGACGTTGACATATATGATTTTTTTAAAAATCTTTAAATTTTAAATTTAATTTTTTTTTAATTTTTTAAAAAGATTATAGGATTTAGAAGTTAAAAAAAAACAAATGTGAGAAGAAAAACAGTAGATATGAGATAAGTGTTGAATGTTGTTTAATTCTATCATTTGATTAATTATTTCTGTACAATCATAGAAGTTCTTATGCACGTATATTTTAAAAGGTTACAAGCACAATAATGTACAATTAAAAATTATTTTGAGTTCATAAAGTGATTTTCTTCATTGCTCTGGTATTTGACTTCTGGAGTTCTGGAGTTTATTAACACTTGCGTGCCTAAAATCAATAAATGCAAAATATTACTATAAATACATACAGTTGTTTTTAGAATGTCAATCATTTGTCTGCATGAAACATCAGTAAGTTTCTCTTAAAACGTGTGACTGGAGACTTTGTAGAGAAAGACTAGCAGAAGTGTCCAGGGCCCGTTTTGTTTGCTAAACAAATGCTAAATAGATAATCCTGATCTGTTTGTTCAAACCAGTTCAGTGCTAATCTAGGACCTGATCCTGGATTAGTGCTAATAGGGCTTCTTCTGGTATACACCTATTTCAAATCAAAGACAATCGATCGACTCTGTCACACTTTCAACAGGATGACATATAGGTTACCCCTTCATATATGGATGACAGTAGTCTCAAAACGCATGTCATAGGGAATAAGCGAAAGGCGATAGGAAATAGGCCATTCCAAGATCCAATAATTGCTGGAATAATGTGTTTCTGTTTCTTAGTCTGGTCAAGAACACAGATCGAGGCTAGTGTTGAGATATTCCATGTTATGTGTAGTCCACAAAACCATTTATAACGCCTCAATAATTTCTGTTAAATTATATGAATGACCTATCGCTTATTGCCTTTTGTCTATGACGACGAAAACCTTTTTTGAAATGGGTATACCTTTATATTTATTACTATAATGGTGATTTTGGGCTGGTGTTTAATAATATTCGGCTGGGCTTAAGCTGATTTTTACTAACAAATATACTCACCTTTCTTCTCCGTAAATAATAGAAGATGAGGTTGATAACAAATGGCCAGAGGATGAGAAATGCTACTGTCTTGGAAGGAAGGAACTGACTCCACCAGGGCATAGCTTGGTCTCGTCTTTGAAATCTATTTACCTGTGAACATTTTCATGTTAGATTATTCATCAATAAACCATTGAGTTATGAAAAATATATATTATATTATTACTTGTTTCATGGCCTGCTATTGCTTGCATATTACTACTTTGGTCTAAGCACTGATAGGGCGAAAATAATATCATATGAACTGACATTTGATATATATATATATATGTGTGTTGTACTTCTTTCTCTACTTTTTGCAAGTTTAAAGTCTCTCTCCCACATCAAAAACATGTTAGTTGATTGAAATGATACTACTGGGGATCTGGGGATCTGGGGATCATAATTCTGTGGCAGTTGTTTTCCAAAATTCTATTGAAGCTGTAGTTGCTCCATATTGAAAGTATCAATCAACATTGTCTCAACATTGCAGAACCCAAATACAATACAATATTTCAAAGGTGCACTGTTTACTTGACTTGGTACTTACTGAATGATGCTGTTCTTGTCTTAAAGCCATGACATCTTCCATTGTTTCCAGTCTTCTTAGCACTCTGTTCATGTCATGTTGAATTCTTTCCAAGGCAGTTACAATCCTCTCATTTATTTCATCCCGTTCAGCACTTGAATCACAGCTTTCACAATTATGATTTGTATCATCACTGTCACTATCACTGTGACCTGCTGTGCCTGAGGCTGCCAATTGGTCATGAGAACTGTTTATTCCCATATCTGAAAGAAATACTTTTTCTTAACAACACAACAAAAATAGCTTTACAAAACAAAACAGGCAAAATTGAGGATCACTCTTTTCTTTGCATACTTCAAGTTAGAATTTGAAAAATGGAGTCTTTTTACATGGACTCAAACAAACACAAAAAAACAATTGTGCAGAATTCCATTCAATACTTTCAAAAATACAAATTTTATGGCAATGAATGCAGAGGTGAGACGAGACCATATACTTCATAAAGGCACATTGATCAACTTTCACAAGTTGTTTTGCACGGTAATTGCCACCATGATAAGTGTACTATTTGAAACCACTCTTATAAGTCTTTATCAATCAAATGAAAGATAATAGTTTACAATTTCTTACCATCTTGCAGTCTAGATGATTGTTGTCTGGACTGGGGATGTGTGCCACCATCTATTTGTTTTCCAGATGATCGTTTAGCATCACCACCACCATAGCCACTTCCAGCCTGTTTTCCAATTTTGAGGATACCCCCATTCTGTCGACCAACAGCACTTTCCCCATTCTTATTTGACTTTTTCTTCTCTGTATTGAAAGTCACATGGGCTGGTTTCTTGTGGAATGGTGTGCTGGTAAATCTTTCATGGTTTGAAGAAACTTCATTAGCAACATCATTTGTCAGTGAATGATCCTGAGAACTATTTAGCAGTCCATTACTTTCATCAGGAATACCATTCAGTGGGGCAGCTTCTGTCTCAATAATTGACAAATGTTCTGGGTCTATAGAATCACAGAACTCTTCATCACTATCATCGCTTGCTGAACTGACAGCTTCAAAGTTTTCTTTGCCATTAGTTCCAGGGAATGTTGACACAGAATTTGAATCTAAAAAAATATGTTCAATAAAAGAATAATATAACTTTCATGTAAAACAGAAGGATAAAAAATGATGTACCCATATTTTGTAAAATTGTGTATTTTCACAGTAATAGAGCGCAAACACTTAATCTGTGAAATAAAATCTATTTTTTACTGTCTAATAGTTCTTATTTAGTGACTATTAGTGACTATTTTAGACAAATAAAGCTGTAATAAAGTATTGTTTCCTTTGTATTTGCCTTTTCTTAGACTGTTCTGGTTGAATGATAGCCACTAAATAAGATCTATTTGTTAGAGTGCTTACACTATGTCCATGAAATAAAATCTAAATAGTTACTAACTAATAGTTTTTATTTAGTGACTATTAGTCACTATCACTGAACTGGAACAGCTTTAGTAACAATACACAATGAATAAAGTATTAACTTTCTATGGTTTTGAGTATTTGATTTCCCTTGTGTCTTGTGGTCTATTGTTACTAAAGCTGTTCCAGTTGAGTGATAGTGACTAAAAGTCACTAAATAAAAACTAATATGTAGGAACTATTTAGATTCTATTTCATGGACATAGTGTAAGCACTCTAGTAACAATTTTGATTTTGTTTCATGGATTAAGTGTATGCGCTCTAGTTCTAATATTTAATAAATAAATATGTAATTTAAAAATACACTCTTCTTATAAATGTAAATCGGATATAATAATGAAGCAGAGCTTTTCCTCTTATGCTAATTAATACAAACAAACCAATAATAATTACAACATAAAGTGTTTTAAGAAACCCAACTGGTAAGCCAGGAGGAAAACTAGTTAGCTAATTTTTAGGAATCATGTTCTTGTAGCTAGTTCAATCGATAAGAGCTTCAGCTAAAACTGTTATGATGTATACAAATAGCTAGCACATGCAGTAGACTTTTTTTTACATGCCATAGCTCTAAATACTAATGATGGCCAATTTGGTTATAAATAGACTACAATTAAAATAGCTTGAACAAGCAAAGTTCTTGTAGACAACATTAATTTGCAAATTATGATGAAGCAGGTGCTTGCACAGGTAGCCCAAGCTAACTATCTGTGGTCTTATAAGCGTTCTATGGGAGAATATAAACAGCGATTTTAAAAATATACAAAATTTGTAAAAATAATAAGTTAGCTTATAGTTAGCTTGGGCTACCTGTGGGGACAGTCAGCACCAAATCGAAACATCGTTTAGGATTGGTTTAAAAAACGAAAGAGTCTTTCTAAACAATTGCCTTAAACCTAACCAAACAATAGCGGTACTGTATTAGGGGGCCAATGAAAAAGTAGCTTTCAACTGGTGCTGTATTATTGTACCTGTGATAAGACCACAGATAGTTAGCTTGGGCTACCTGTGGTGCTTGAATGAAATATAATTCCCATGCATTGTGAGCCACACACTATTGTATAACCATTTGTGATTATTTTGTAATTGGCTGAAGCTTCAACTTTAATATGCATACAGTGGTTCCCCTTGAGTTTTGAACATTTTATGACGTCAAGAGTGTGTCAATAAGAGGACAGACAACTCAAAACCATGTGCAATTTGTTAAATGCATACAGTTTTCAAGAATGGATTCAAATTGCTGTTCTACTTGAATCCATTGTTTAAAAACATTAATGCATATAACTATAATAACAGCAGCTATTCAAGTTTTAACAATTTAAGTGGGGACTGTTTTGAGTTAATTAATATTTGAGTAATAAATTATTACTGATCAATATACCTTGTTGAATGGGAAGGTCATCTGAATCTTTGCCTTCTATTGGTAGACCTTTCTTTGGTGAGCTCACTTCCACAATGAACAAATTATCTGCAGCGATGTGATTTTCTTCTAAATCATTTGAAAGAGGTGCATCTTGTGCAAGATGGGAATTATTTGAATCATTATCCTTGTCTTTTTCAACAACAACTATATCATAATCCTCTTGTTTTACATCATGTTTTGAAGTATCATGTCCATTTGAATAAAATCCATTCAAATGAATGTCTGTACTTTGAAGTTGTTCTTGGATATTTCCTTCTTCTTCTTCCATGATAGTTTCATCTCCAGAATGTCCATTACGTTTTTCCATTTTTGTATTTCCATTTTCCATGACAGGTTTCTTAAAGATGCGTAGCATGTTGGGAGGTTCTTCCCCAATAGGCTCATAGACTGTTTCATAAAACGATTTAAGGACAAGACTAAAATCTGCCATTTCTTCATTGTTTGGCATTGTTTCCATAACCTAAAACAAAGCGATTGTTTAGTAGATGTTGGTAGGTTGTGTTGATATTCTTTTTTTTATTTAAACCTATATTTGACTCTGTGTTTTCTCCAAGATCATGGGAGATCACACGTTGATATTCATTATATTTTTGCAAATAAAATCATTTTAATAATATATCAAATTGGCCATACAAATTAAGTACAAATTCAAACAATTGTAGATGACCAATGAAATATTTGTAATATATATATTAAAATCTACAATGAATAAGAAGCTGCAATTCTATGACAATAATTTTGACAAATATATTGCACTTTTATTACCATTTTGATTTCCTTCACGTAACACCCCATTGCTTCAACCGGCGACATACTGCCAAGAGATGACCATGCCTCCCTGAAAGTAAATGTATAACACAGTCATATTTTTAAAGTTGTATAACACATGTAGTTGTATTATGATTGCTATAATGATAAAATAATATAGACAGTACTGCTGTATGCATGCCATTGGATAAATTAATGCGAATACATGTTAATTATCAATTAAACTATAATATATACTTTGTAAGTTCAATATTTTGTAATCATGGTGTGATTTTTGATTGATAAGTTTAATAATAAGTTTATTGACACTTATTGCAGCCTCACGACTGAATTACATATGGGCATGGTCAGTATGTTACACATATTACACAAATCTTATAAATTTAACGGTTGCAAAATTCTATCAGTTATGATATTTATACAGTGCCACGGATTTCCTGATCATAAGTGAGCGATGAGTATAAAATAAGATTTATTTGGTACGAAATTTGATTGATTGACCAACCAAAGTGTTGCAAACACCGTAGATTGTAAAAGAAAACACAAAATGTCACTGATGATGTTTTGATACAGTAAACACCCGCATAAAAGAGCAGGTGATTTTGGGGTTCAGGCTGATGCGTTTCTTATATATCTGGTACTTAGTGAGAAATCAGGCTGAACATTTCTTAAGAGGTTCTTAAAATTGTTTCTGGAAATGAGGTATAGTGATCAAGATTACTGAGAGGTTTAATTAATACAGGCTGTACTTGATGGCACACGGTTCAGTATGGCCCCCTCTAAAATTGAGCCAAAAGCTGTTAGGCTATTCTCAACAAAATCAAATTTGCCCTAGCAACTCCAATCCCTTCTGCAAAATATTGTGTGTTTGTAATGGTCCAGCACAAAATAATTTAATCAGCAGCACTGTTTTCATACTTTTGATAAATATTTCTTTTTATATAAGAACATGTCAATTCAATTTTTCAATTCAATTTATTTATAAATATATAATGTTGTACATTTGATTTACGTGCGCAGCCTGCAGGTAGCATAACTAGTCGAGGCAGGCTGTGCAGATACTTTAGATAGAGATTTACATTTTGATATTACAATTATACTTATTATTTCAATATATTACAAAAATAGTAATGTTTTAAATGTTAACCGAAAATAAATAAATAAATAATAATAACAATAATATATAGACATATATATTACATTAAATAATACACACACATATATTTTTACAGATCTGTTAAAGAAAATATATGTATACAATACAATTGAGGTACCAATTATTTCAATTTTGAAATTTTTGATATTATTTCCGAAGTATTTAAGTATGCGTCTTCCTCTTCTAAGATTTGCTTCAAACTATTTTTTAATTTGGACTTGAATAGGTTTTTGCTTGATTGACGTATGTTCTCAGGGACTGCATTCCAGATTCTACTTCCGGTGGAGGAGAACGATTTGTTAAATTTGGATGTTCTGCCACGTTGAATAAAAAGATTTCCTGAATTAGCAGCTCTAGTATGATAATTATGTACAGATGTTACATGAGTGAATAAATTTATAATATTCGGGGGGGCAATATTTTTATACACGTCGTGCATCAGCACTGAGATAGTATGAAAGTAAAACATATCTAGTGGGAGGATATCAGAAGCCACAAATAAAGGGATTGCGTGTTCACGGTTTGTAGCAAAGTGCATAAGTCTTAGGGCGCGTTTTTGAAGAATCAAGATTTTATTTAGGTTTGATTTAGTAGTTTGGCCCCAAACAGATAGCCCATAAGAGATATATGGGTGGACTAAGGATTGATAAATAGTACGTAGGGTTGAATATGGAACATAATGCCGCAATCTAGAGATAATGCCGATGGTTTTACTTATTTTCAAAGTTATGTAATTTATATGGTAGTTCCAAGATAAGTTTCGATCAATTACGAGACCTAGGTATTTAACGTAGTCTTTCTTCTCCAGAGGTGTCAGTTTCCGGGTATTGGTATCAAGTACATTTATAATTGGATTAAAGTCACACTTTTTTTGGTATGGAGCAAAAATAATATAATTTGATTTCTTAATATTTAATGTTAATTTGTTAGCTAGCAGCCAGTCGCAAATATTAGCTAGTTCCTTATTTACAGTTCTTTTGAGAGATCGCAAGTTTGATTTTTCATACTGAAGTGTTTTTTATATACAAATATTTGACCAAATCTCAGTCTGAAGGTTCTTATAAATCCACTTGTTATTTTATGTGGGTGTTCACTGTTTTTTTGAATGTGACTAACCATTTTGCTTTTTTCACTACATCCCAGAAACCAGGTTTAGACTCATTACATGGACCTTGTTTGGCTTGCTTGAAGTAGCCATAGAACTATTACATGTAAATAAGAACAAAGTAAACCGAGTGATAGAGAAATAATAATCAATAAATTATAGCTTCATATGAAGCTAGACTTGCACATGAACAAGAACAGACACAACTCCAAAGTAATCATATTATCTTCAACAATGATCACAGTGCATAAAGTTTAAAATTACATGAATAACATGAATGTTAGCTATTTGATTAAAATGTATTAAAGTGTTCAAACTTATACTGAACAGGTTGTATGTTTATCAAAATAATTGAAATGACGTACAAACCTTAAGCATCGTCTCATAAGACGGCTGATAAGCGCCTAGAATTACACAAACACAAACAAAAAATGATGTTAAAACACGCTGGTATAACTAATACAAAATTACTAAAATTTCTAGTCAATGAAATAACCTTTCTTGGGCAGAGAGCGGACTAAGTCCACTGCAGCCTGAAATTGACGATCCACGTCCGCCATCTTGCTCGACTGACTTGGTCTGTTTGGTCACGTGACTCATGTCTTCAAAATTCTATTCTCAGGAATTTGTATTTTACCACCAGATTTTAGTTTTTTTTTTATATAAGTATATATTTTTTGAATGTTGAAAACAATTCTACTTGTTGTTGTTGTTGCACAGGTAGCCCGAGCGCAGAGTTTATAGTATAAGGGAATGTTGTAATTTCTTAATATATTAGCAAGGGGATGTACATTTTGATCAAATCTTCCCAAAATTCGTCACAGACATTGTCAAATATCACAAAAAGCATTCACTCAAGAAATGTTAATTTTATTGACATATTTGTGATGAAATTACAATTCACCATACATTCCCTTATAATGACTCTACGATTGGGCTACCTGTGGTGGTTGTTGCAAGCTATAAAAAAAACAGGAGCTTCTCTCCAGCATGCTCTAGTTTTACTCTAGTTTTACCTGGCTGCCATTTTCCCACATGAAACACATATTGTTACTTACAAGGACTCGAAAAGAAAATTTAAGAAAAAAATGAAAAATAAATAAAATAAAATAAAAAAGAGTACCCATCATGCTTCGAGCGTAATGTCTAGTCCCAGGCCACTTTTGACGTTCGATCTTGGCCACCTCGTGCTCATTTCTCTCGATCGATATATCTGTTGTGTGACAGTGGTCGACGTTGAATTAGATTTTCACCGAATATAGGCAAGTTAACAAGGTAAGAATTGTTCTTTTGAATTTTCCTTTACAAGTCAACACTTTGTTTATTATTATTAGCTATGACATTGGATACAAAGTTGTCTAAAATGCTGAAAAATCTTTCTATTGGCGTATTTGATGTTCGATCTCCCCTTGATTAGACTCTGGGAATAATCCTTATATTTCGACTCTGTTTAAAAGAACTGTGGATTTTATCCAAAAAATAAGCCTATACCAAGCACTAAGATTTGTGTAACGGTTACAGGTTAAAGTAAATTTAATAATATATGGGGTTTTGGATGATTCTATAACCAAAAAGGTTTCGTCTGTACGTTCGTTTGTAGTATCTATCATGTCGGATGTAGAGCACAAAGATATATTAAACCGGCTAAACTTGTTTTCTTAGCAAAACGTTGAAAACATGTCTTCATTATCTTTTATTCAACCGAATTGAAATAGAAACTGTTTGTGAATGGGCTTGTCTGTTGATTTATTAAGAAAGTTGTTGGATGAGTTGTTGGCAAGAGTCGAGCCTCGATGTACATGTATTAAATATCCGTTCATGCCAAATGCTGCTGATCATCGCTGTTTTTGTCTCGCGCCTCCTTCGGAAAAGGGGTTTATGGGTTTATAAAAATTCCTTTTGAGCCAAGTGTCGTACTTTTATTTTCATATTCTACAAAATCCAAGGAATTAAATAATGAAATTCATTTTCGTTTAAGAATAACGTGTTTTCAGCCCGCAGATGTGAAACTATTTTAATTTGGTTTTATTTATGTTGTATATCATACTTTGCAATGTTGAAATTTTTATGAAATAACATTCGAACTTATAATATTTCTGCTACCCTAGCTAAATTAATGACATTTTTAATTAAATTCACTGTTATTTTAAATTAAATTAGCAGTTCATTTCTATTGTTTTGGTTGTTGCATAATAATTGTCCACTATCATATTTTTTATAGAGTTGTTACAGTTTGTTAGTCTTTCTGACATTTTTGCACTAATGCCTTTCTTTCAGCCATCTGTGTTTTATGAGTCTTAAGCAACAAAAACCTACTCTCAGTGGTCAGCGGATCAAAACCCGCAAGAGAGGTAAATAATTATATAAATGTTTGGTTAATAATTAATTGTAATAATTGAATGTTAATTATTACAGTAATTATGATAGACATAGCTTAAGAGCATCGATGATAGAAATGGTTGCATTTTTTTGTGCATTTCACATCCTCTCAATGCATGCACATTACAATTTAAACTGCATAAATGTATATCATCACCATAACACAACAAATGTATAGTCAATCTCAAGAAGGTTGGTGGTTTTGAAATATATTTTTATATATATAATGTGACATTAATATTTTACTACACTATAAAGTACATGTAGCTCCCAGTTGACTTGAGTAGCTACAAAATAAAAGTGTATCTAGAATATTCTCAAAATAATAGCGTAGAAACAATGATGATGTCACAAATGTCTCATAATACCTTCTTGAGATTGGCTATTTGGCTATAAGTTTGAAATACAAGATATAATTAAACAAATGTATTGTTTTTTTACAAAGTACTTGGCAATTGCAATGTAAATATGCCACTTTCTTAGAAAGTAAATATATGTTGGTAATATTTAAGACAATACTGAGCCCTCAGTATTGTCTATCGTTTTAACATTTTCACTTGAAGAAACACTACTAGCAGATCTAAACTTGCAATAGTTATGCACTCATTATTGTAACTCTTTAGCTACTCGAACACAATTATACTACCATCCCATTTTTGTACAAAATTGTAACACACAAGTGAATTCATTATTGTTTTTAATGAGAAGGAAAAAATGAAAAACATGGAAGAAAAACAATTGTGGCATATGGTATCTAATCACCTATCAAACAAATTCAGCTCAAATATGCTCATTTTAGAAGTAGTTTCTCACACTTAGACTAAAGCTTAAAGGCTCGATAAAATAAAGATTTTTCCAAGATTGATAAAACAAATCTATCACAATGTTGCTAAATCAGACCTATACAAACATCTATTTGATTAATTCAACAGTTGTTGTCAGTTTGAATTGAACTATTACCATATTTTTGATACTGCACTAATATTTAACACAGCACAATTAACATGATTTTATCTATGTTAAAATATTTTTGAATAAAAATGATAATTTATACACTTACATGTTACACAATATCATTTATTTTTCTAGACGAGAAAGAGAAGCAAGATCCTATAGCTTTCCGTGATGCCATTATTGTTGGACTGAATGGAACACAAAATGACTTAGAACAGGTAATGTCTGCAAGAGCATTAACTATCAAACCAAAAATGACCTAAAATATGATTTCGAGCAATATTAAGTTAATAATTTCAACTAGTAAAATGAGAAACATATTATTTCTAATGCATTACAGACTGTGGTTAATGTATATCACAGATCTATGGAATGAAACTTGAGTGTTGTGTCTTCACTAGCATGTGTTGCCATGCAATACACTTACTGTGATATAAATCTGTACAATTTAACTTTTAGACATTAACAATGAACACTCTAAAATATGTAAAAGATATCTCCAAAAGAGCATGTATCAGGATTAAGAATATTATAGTTAAATGTAATATGATCTGATAAAAGACACCTTTTAACCATAATGATGCACTTAACTGCGTAGGTAGCAAAATTCCTGGATGTCTCTGGGGCCAAACTGAATTACCGGCTTTACGGAGAATACCTTTTTGATATTCTTTTTGCTGGTGGAATTCTGGGTAAGAAATTGATTATTTATTTAATATTTTTTACCTACCTTGATTGATTGATTGATATGAGGGGTTTGCCTGACAAAATCCCATAAAAGGGGGAGGTCAGAAAAAGAGGTTTCATGCAATGAAATAAGCAAAAAGGAGAGGTGTAAAAAAAATATAGCAAAAACCACCAACTCCCTCCCCTCCCTCTCTTGTTTACAATTGAACATTCCCATTATGATAAAAGCTTTTTGATCATTTTAACCGTTTTTTACTGCATATTGGTATGTTTCACTCTTCTGTTGATAATATCAATGAATCAAGTTGTATCTGTTATAGAACTGAATCTGTACTGAAACACAGTCATTTAAATCTTTAATGTGATGTAATAGGTGTCAAAAAGTTACTATTATTGTTTGATTTGTATAGCCCCCGGAGGAAGCATCGTTGAGGATGGTAACCCAGAACTTTGGAAAACCAATGTGTGCATATTTGAAGCTGAAGAAAATGCTGAGGTTATAAGAAGGCATATACAGGTATCATATATGAAATATATACAATATGAGTGGTCAATCTGTATGCCATATGCAAATTGGATGCCAGTATTGTATAGTAATTATACATGTGAGGATACATTCTCCTCAAAGTTTTGATCTATTATCATCAATAATGTTGATAGTAATGTTGTTGGAAATTATGTGAAGTATAAGGGATAATTTTGATGTTACTATAGACTGGTATGATATTATAATGCTTTTATGCCAATGTTGAATAAAAAAGACATTGCATGAATTACACTGATTATCAATGTAATATTTTCTTTCAAGGTGCTCAACAAACTGATGTGCCGCTACAGGTACTTGCAGAAGTCTTTTGAAGATGTCATGAAAAAGGTAGATTTTAATGTAAATAATGTATGTAAGGTGTGCTTGTCACCATCTTGTTGATCTGTTGGCAAACCAGTCACACTTCCAGTCCCTGTGAGCATTTCTCAACCATATCTGTAATAATAATAATAGATAATAGTCAATTTATTATATAGCCCACACAATGAAATCTTAATGGGCTTAACAAAAGTAACACGAAAAAATATCTTAGAGTCAAATAGATGTTTTGAGCTTGTTTTAGAAGGCAGTTGTTTAATGTTCCTGAGGTAGTTAATAAATGCATAATAATTGTTTTGATATTCTTTCAGATCCTTTTGTTCCTCAAGGGATTCACTGAAGCACAACGGAACAAGCTGGCCATTACAACTGGCATTGTGCTGGCAAATGGTATGCTAAACCTAGGGGACTAGAGTCATACAAACTAATATCCCTGACTATAACGAATAGCACATTGAAACAATACAGTTTACTTTGTAAGCACTTAATTACTACATTACGTCACATAAGAAAAATAACCATTGTTTGTCTGCCAGTGTTTCACAACAAACCTTTATAATTGTAAAATCCAGATGCTTATTCACATATTACAAAAAAAACTATAGTGGCTCAAGCTCAATGCTGGAATACAATGCTCTAGAAAATAACATAAACTAAGTCTACAAGATGATTTGTTTTAGGGGCAATTGGTGGGCATCCATTTCTCTATTCTGTAATAACGATAATATATTGATCTGTTCTTTATTGTGTTGATAGGTATGGCTCCAGCCACAGCACTGAACAGTTTGTTTAGTGAACAGCTCCTGAAAGAGGGTAAGTTATGTAAAACATACATTATATACTTGTGTTATTCAACTGTAATTTATTCTTTCTAAGGAACATTTAGAGTAAAGTGGTAACTTATGTACTGTAAACAAAAACAACAAGTATTTCTTTCTGATTTTCTTGGATTTAATTTGTTTGTTCACAATAGAATTATGGGATAAATCCCAACTTTAGCTTTTCTTGAATTACTAAACTGGGGTTATGTTGGAAGCTTGGACTGGCAATGACAGACAAGGCCCAGTTGCAGACCATTGTGGCACTGATCTCGATGTCAGTTGAATAGGGATGATGATGATGACTAAAATTTAAATGTAGAGCATCATCATTTGCCATGAAAAGTATTACAAACCTTTTGCTGGAGAATGAAGCATTATAATGTCTGAAGCATCAACTGTGTTTTTGTGTTGTAAATACCATTTTTACATTTTACATATCCATTTCAAAATCTTTCATTTTAGTTTAATCCATGTTTGAATCATTGCCAGGTATTGCTCTTGACTTTGTGACCAAAGTGTTTAATGCATGGGTCGTTGAAAAAGACTTCAGTCACTTGAGCAGCTCCTTGAAAAAAGCTGAGCTGGAAAGCAAGCTTATGGTAAGTACAATCTTTATTTGGTGCTCAATCAATTGTTGGTGTAAAACAATATTAGAAATTAAAAAATTAAAAGGTTGATGACCAACAAAAAAAATACTATTATGAATCAAAATCCAACCTACAAACATTTGTTTGATACAATATTACATTATTAGACTATCATAGAAATCTGCAGCAATTCAGGTTTTTGTAAACTGTTTATACTGTTACTTGGTGCTATACCATTACATTGTTAAAATGGTAACTTTTGATCGGTTCACATCCACAACCTCAGCCTTAATAGCATGTAATATTTAAAGAATGTACACATTATCAAACAATTATAGAAGCTAATTGAAACACTTCAAAATTACACTGGGATTTAATCAAATTACACGCTATCAAGGATGGGGTTGTTCCATTTGAACCATGAAAAGGTCTATTGAAAAGAGATTCTGTATTTGGATTTCACCTGGGTGAGAGCCACAAAATGACTGGGCAGACCAAGGCAACTTTGCATGAGGATATCAAGGAGTGTCTGAAATTGTGTGTATGGTAGGCAACTCACCATAATTATACAGTCACGTAGGGGACACATCAGAGCAGACACTTTGGTGATATACCAAATATAAATAAAGAGATTAATGTTATGATTTTATGATTGTTAGGACTTCTTTCCTCCAAACAAGCAAACCAATGAATACTTTGAGAAGCATTTCAAAGAACATGGACTGGACAAGCTCATCACCTTCCAGGTATTCAGGTTTATTGTTTTATGATGATGTCCTCCTTTTGGGGTTGATCTTCTCAGTCATATTTCTTTTATCATAACAACAAACTGAACTGAGAGTTGCATTGTCTTCTTAAAATATTAGAATGCAGTGGTGGTTTGTGTTACAGTGCCCACAATGAGTGTGTACCATCTAGGGTGTACTGAACTGTTAGATATACCTGGTTTACTCTAACTAAAAAGACATGTCATAGACAACTTTCATAAATGGCCGCCACTAATTATAATATTTTTTAAAATTGATGTTTTAAGAAAAAGAAAGCTATCATATGATAGACATTCACCTTAACAAAAAACAATTACATTTGCAAGAAGCTATAAAAGTTTGAAAAATCAGAAAAACACCAAAACGAGGCATCAAAGGCCTCGGCAGAAAATTACATTCAAATCTCTACATTTTTCATTGAGCATAACTTCTCTGGTATTTTAGCCAGAGCATCAAAACATTCCAAACACGCCTATTTCAGGTGGTTCTTTCATATGACAATGCTAAAATATTAACATATCTGTTTACATGAAAAATCATTTCCTGCTAGTACATATTATGGTATTTATGAAAATGGTCTATACCATGTTCTATTATCCTGAATTATCTTACAATAACCCATGAGTTGAAATAAGAATTGTGCCTCATTTTTTTGTGTATTAGTGCACGGGGGATTAGTCTAACTACAGCAATGATCCACAACTATTTGTTTGTATTTGCAGAGAGCAAGGGAAGGCATTGAATCAAGAAAGCAGTTCCAAATAAACCTCAAAGGAATGCTCAAGTCTGAGACACCAGTCAAGGAGGTATGTACATGTGTATAACTGTGGTACATTTGCAACAAATAGAGAACAAGAATGAAAAATAAAAAAAAAGAAAGAAGAAAAGAAAAGAATGAAAGGGAAAAAGAAACAAAGGACAAAAAAATAAGGAAAAAAGAAAGGGAAAGACGAAAAGAAAGGAGAAAAACAGAAAAAAGACACAGGAAAAAAAGATACAGAAAGTGAAAAAAGAAAATTAATGTTTTATCATTTATTATTTTTTAGATCACCGTCTCTGTAAAGGATGAAATAAAGAGGTCCGGCATTCCTGATGCTGATGCAGTTTTCTTGGTAAGACTACAACAATTAGCTCTACTGTTAATATATTTCAATGAAAAGCACAAGAAAGTTACACATGTTATAGCCATGCCATGCCATTCCACTTGAACTGTTGCTTTTGGTAACCCACATCCCTTGTGAAAATAAATTATCTAAAATAAGATTTTTTTTATAAAAACATGAAGTGTTTTCAAACTCAATGCTTCATTTTTAGAAGTTTTGCAGTAGAATAATCAGAAAATAACCTAAAAAGGTTTTCATGGTGAAAGTGTTCTCACTGTAATGCATGTTTTTAAACCTCACATGACAGTATCACATTTCTAATCAATGTATGAGCCAGGTGTGTTAGAGCAAATATGAAAAGGACGCTTATATAGAGTGATGGTTTTTAGCTTGTATGTTAAAGTTGACCTGGTGAAGGAAGAGTATAACCATGTGTTCTACTTGTGTTTTAGATTTGGAAGTCAGTAATGGGAGAGGTTGAATGGAACAAGAAGGAAGAGCTGATAGCAGAACAAGCCCTTCGTCACTTGAAGGTATGTATTAGGGCAATTCCACATGAGAGCAAAAATTCATCAAAATGAATAAAAAAATCTGAGGCCAACTATACCATATTTGAATAGAGTAATAGTTGAGTGATTTGAAAATATATGACTCAAGTAGAAATCGGCACTACGTTAACTTTCAGGGGGGTCCCCAACGAGTCTTCGGCATATTTCAGAAGTATTTAAGGTATATCTGGCACCTTGGATTGTTCTTACTTAATTATTTATCCATAATTTACCCTAAAAGCTTCATTAGCTATAGCATGGCTGTTTTCAACTGATTTTTTAGTTTTCAGTAAAAATCCTAATTTGCTCTTCCTCACCCCTCCCCCCTCAGTCAAAACTGCAAAATTTCAGGCAAAAGTAACCATTTCAAGTGTGATATGAGTAGATTGCAGAAGGATAGGGTATTAAAGAGGTTAAAAGAGGTTAAATTAGGTGAATATTTCATACAATGTAATGTCCATGACAGGACCTGTAACGTCCATGACACCATTCTTTGTCCAATAAGGGGAGACATAAAAGACAGACTGAAAAACTGACATTATACTTACTAACATTTTATAAAACTAATAACACCATTTCATTACATAATATCAGCATGAAAAATGTTACATTAATTTCTCCTAGCAATTTTAGAATGTCATTTTAAGTTCCAAAAACTGTTCAAATGTAACGTCCATGATCATGGAATTGCCTATTAATATACTTGGAAAAAGTACCATTATTCATGACATACAACCCCTCATCATGACCACCAGAAGTGACTTGCTCACATGATTGTAAACTATCCGAAAATGGTGTGAAAGAAGTAATACATACAATGTACATATATACACCTAATTCAATAAAGGTTGACGGGGCGAACAGCGATTGGCGATTGGTGATTGGCGATGGTTAATATGAATTCCTTCTTATTCGTTTCTAAATTACCCAAACAATGCCTCCACCGTTCAGCGAAACCTTCGAGACATCCATCTAAGGTCATCGCTTAACGATGTTTGGGTAATTTAGAATAGAATAAGAAGAAATTCATATTATCCACAGTCCCGCAATCGCCAATCGCCGTTCGCCCCGTCAACCTTTTTTGAATTAGGTGTATATTATAAAGCACATTTGAGCATGTTCAAACAGAAAGTGCTACATAAGTTTCATATGATTATCATTTGTTTCATCTTGTATTAGACTTATGTTATTGTTTTTGTTTGTAGACTTATTCCCCTCTCTTTGCTGCTTTTGCTACCTCCTCAAACTCTGAAATGAGTCTACTGGTAAAGATCCAGGTACAAGCTTTGTTTCTTGTTAGAGTAATAACATTTACAAGTGTTTCTTTTTTTGTCTAATGAATGTGTTTGAAAATAAAGCATTTACTATTACCATCGATCATCTATCTCCCTTGTCCCTGATGATTGAAAACAGTTTGTAATAAAAATTCTCCAATGCAGCATTCTATAGGTAAATTCATTGGAGGACGAGGGAATTCCACGTTGAATTTCACGAGAGAAATCAATATCGCATGAATCGCGGAGTCCGCGGAGCGATGAGTGCGATATTGATTTTTCGAGTGAAATTCAACGCGGAATTCCCGAGTCCAAAAATGAATTTTCCTTGAATCTCATTTCATCAATTTAAGCTTCAAAAACCAGACGCGCGTGTTCCGCCGTTCCCGCCATGCGATTCAGAAACCGGATGAGAGGGTATTCCACGCTAAATACCCTCGCATCCGGTTTCGTTCTCAACCAATCAGCGTGCGAGTTTAAATTGAAGTATGAGATTCTATATCATATTGTAATATAAAGGGTTTGTTTGTCAATTTACCGGTAATATAATTAATTTTAACCCTTATTACGAATTTAAAACAAATTTTCACTCTTTTTCCAGGAATACTGCTATGAAAACATGAACTTCATGAAAGTTTTTGAGAAAATTATACTGCTATTTTACAAAAGTAAGTATATCAATTGATGAAAAATTGTATTTGCTTAGGCTCGCATTCTGGTTACAAAACAAACAATATATGTAACAAAAAGACGTCATCAGAAATGCTAGAGGCAGTCACTCTGGTTGGTTGGCATGTATTTTCTGCCTTGAAAACTCATAATTGTTTACTGATATTTTTCTTATTAAAAGATGTTTGTAGGCTGTGTTTAAATTCATGATGAAACAAAGTGTCATGGATCTTTCTTATTTTTTGCAAATGCAATTTCCATCATAAATCAATTTAATATATTATGTTTGTTTTAGCTGACGTTCTTGGTGAAGATTCCATCATCAAATGGTACAATGGTGGCCACTCATCAAAGGGGAAAAGCATCTTCCTTGAACAGATGAAAAAGATGGTGGAATGGCTGAACAACGCAGAAGAAGAGAGTTCTGAGGAAGAAGATGAGGAGGAAAACTAAAGTGTAATTCTAGAAACTATTTTGTGTAACCAAAAGACTGTTTATTCTCCTACAATAAACATTATATATATTCCCCCAATTTAAGTTTGTTATTACCCATGTAACACGAATAAATTAAACAATGTACTCTGTATTTTGTTGGAATTCATTCTCATATTTTTGCAGAATCATGAAAACTACATAAAAATTACACTACTAAACTACACTAAATTGATAAAAGCTGATTATGTGCTATTTATCATTTTCGTGACTATGTTCAATGTTTATAAATTAAAACTCTAGAAAGAGGCTGGTGTTGGACATGCAGTGACATATTTAGCCTGCAATGCTGCAACCGCCGACAACGCAAGCTATGACATATTTTGACATACCATTGTCATAAGAACAAAGAAAACTTAAGAAGTATATTGGAAGAAGTGGCTGGTAAAAAAATCAAGAGCACAAAATTAATATTCAAGAGGGTAGTCTGAGTTTTTGATGTTTTATTTCCACACTAAAACCTGAAAAATGAAAATCTTCATTTCGTATCTTTGACAGGATAGATTTACACCTTTTATGCTTAAAAAGTTAGGTAAATTGTGATCAAACTATTTTTCAGGAGGATAGCCTGAGTTTGGGCTTTTATTTCTACATTTCAAAAAGCTCAGAAAAATATAATTTTAATTTGATTTAGTATATATATGGCTACAATTCTATGCATGCTCTAATTGGCTGATATCTGGTCTGAGATTTTCGTATTTTTTTCAGACTGGGAAATTAAAAACAACTTGTATTGCAATAAATATTTTGTTAAAGTTTTGCCTTTTCATACCTGCAAAGTGTTTTTTTAGCCAGTTTAGTGTGTATTTTATTTTTTAACGATTTATTAACCTCGCTTGCTTGGTCTATCCAGAAAAATATGAGACCTTGGTCTTTTTTGTACAGACCGTGCTGCGCTCGATCCGTACTGTCAATCAAGACCTCGGTTTTATATTTTCCCGTACAGACCTAGCACTCGGTTAATAACAACTTAATATTGCATACATTGTGAGCAATTTTTATTAGTTACAAACTTATCCCCCCTGTTGTGGATCAACTGAACTTAGATCCAATTGACCATTGTTCTCTTTTCATGGTACCCTACACAACTGAACAGATTTACAACAGCCTTTTTCCAATTTTTAAATGTTTTTCTTTTTAATCTTTATTAGTTAGCTTAAAACCTGTACAAATTAAAGTTAAACTCAACCATAATCCATAATTTTAATCATAAAAAGTACTACTTATGGCCACATCATTTTCATTTATTTATGATGGTATCAACCACAGGCAGCCCAATTATTAACAATTAATTATTAATAATTATTATTATTAATAATTATTATTATTAACATGTATAAGTTGGTTTACTGTGCTTCATGGAGTAGTTCTCATTAACCCATGAAATAATTAGCAATTATTCGCCGAAGGCGAAGTGGTTATCAATGAATATTTACCGAGCGGCGAGTCTTCAAGCCGCTCGGTAAATATGTATTAGATAGTTACTGAGGCCGGCAGCAATATTAGATATATTGCAGTCAGCTGAGGGCGCAGCCCGAAGCTGACTGCAATATATCTAATATTGCTAGCCGGCCGAAGTGACTATCGTATATAGTTACTATTCACCACCCTGCCCCATTGTTTTCTCTCTCTTGCACAGTAATCGGCGGTTTCTTGTGTTTTTGAATATAATAAAAATAGGCTTACCAAACTTTCACGCTGGGCTGGCAGTGTACTGAAATCGGCGTTTTTAAGCGTGATTTTGAATAACTTTTTATAGTTAGGTCCGATCAACTTCAAATTTTATATGTGAAGAGTACACACCCAAAGAAAATAATTCTTCTTTTCACTTTTACAAATGTTACGATTTTTGGCGGGAAAATAACGTCATCAATTTTAGAGGAAAATCTAAAATGAGGGTAATGCAAAATTTTAAAATGCGCATTTGAAAGAACTCATTGAGATACGTTCAAAACCGAAGAGATAATAGTCAAAGTCAAATTTAATCTAAAGTTATAATTTTTTGAATGTAAAATAGAAAACATTTCTAAACTTCAAAAATCATATATTTTGATTAAATTTGACTTTGACTGTTATCTCTTCGGTTTTGAACATATCTCAATGAGTTCTTTCAAATGCGCATTTTAAAATTTTGCATAACCCTCTATTTCAATTTCCCACTAAAATTGGTGACGTCATTTTCCCGCCAAAAATCGTAACATTTGTAAAAGTGAAAAGAAGAAAATTTTTCTTTTGGTGTTTACTTTTCACATGTAAAACTTCAAGTTGATCGGACTTAACTATAAATCATTTTGTTTTTTACTCGACAAGGGACTGGAACCAATATTATGTTAGTACTCTGCTGAATGCAAGGCATTGTGGGCACAACTTAAACTTGTCAAGGAAAACTTGTTCATCATCTACACGAGCAAGGAAACCTTGTCAATATAAAATTGTCAAGGAAATCTTGCTGATCGTCTACACGAGCAATGAAAATTGTCAAGGATACTTGTCAAGGAAAAATTGCTCGTGTCAACGCCGCTTAATTAGTTATAATATTATCAGCCAATGAAAATGTAATAATCATTCAATAGCCTGTCCCATTATTGTTCTCTTTGTTGCATAATAATCAGCGGTTTCTTGTCTCTTTGAATATAATAACAATAGGCTTACCAAACTCTAATTAGTTATAATTTCATCAATTCTATTTAGAGGAATGCTAATGAACTTGATGACATTAAACGTGTTTTTGTTGCAAGTTTTCCATCGGTTGCCTGGGTAGCATAATGGCTTAAAGCGCGGATACAGCAATGCAGAAGGTCTCGGTTCGAATCCTGGCATTGGTACTCAAAGTCTTTTTTCACCAAAAATCGCTATCTAGTAAATTATTTAATGAATTATAAGTCTGATGATGCTTACTAGAATGGAAATTATTAGTTATACACACTTAACGAAACACACTGCAATATGTTTGATATTGCAGAGTGCGAACTGCAATATGTTTGATATTGCAGAGTGCGAACTGCAACATAACTAAATATCTTTGCTTTCAGACGCGGGTACTCAGCAATCAGTGATTTAGTGCAGAGAGAGAACAATGGGGTAGGGTGGTGAATAGTAACTATTCATTGATAATCACTGAGCCTGAGGTGAATAATTGTTTTAGTATATGATTCACAACCGAACAAAAAAAATTAAACAAAATTTTTTGTATAAATTAAGAAATTTATTGCATAACATTACAAGGCGCACGAAGGTTGAACCTTGTTTTCTATGAATTCAATTTTTTTTGTTTAAAATGCCGTTTTACCTTGAAAAACACTTAAACCAAACTTTGTAGCTTTCTTTGTGTTTTGTGGAATTGCGTTTTGTTGAATTTTTTCAATTTCTTCATCGGTAATTGTTGCAAAATGAGACGCCATTTTGCTGAGAAGCAATATTCCGAGCTTGAGCAGTGAATATGGTCTCAGATTCTGAGATAGCTAGCCAATGAGAGCGCGCGTTCTTATGAGGTTGTGAATCATGTATATACTAAAGTGTATTAGTGATGCACTGAAGATTGTTTCATGTGTTAATAGGAACTGCTCTATTGGAAAAGGGTGTTTAATTATTTTGACAGTTTGAGTACAAGGATGGACTTGTTATTGGGGTTCCTGTGTTTGAGTTTGAAAAGCCTTCAAATGAAAGACTATTTAATGCCCAGCAATTCTATGCAAACTAGCAATTGATAGAAATTGCATTCAACTACACACACTCCAAGTGACACATGGTAAAAATCAATGTTTTCTGGATTTATTTTTCTAACCAATTCCTCTCAAACATGTCAACAAATTTTCAAGTTCATGTATTTCTTAAGGTGGCTCGACTGAGTATTTTTGAAGGGCTACCGTCGCTGTTTGATCGCAAAGTACGTCGCGCGTAGAAAAATAATTTCAAATTAATTTCCATAGCGAGTTCAGGCATAGACTGAAGTTTGTTCTGATGTTTCAAATATTGCAATCGGAACTAGCAATAATTTTTTATGATAGAAAAGTAGTTTTGACAAATACGACAATTTTAGGCGAAATAGAGTTTTCTATAAAACCGCATTGGTTGTTTCACAAACTTCAGATCACGGTCTTCGTTGTTGCTGAAAATAAAAGATTTATATGGAGGCATTTTTGAATAAAACGCTTTTAAACATTTACACAACAAATAAATTAAATTAATCAAGCATCCATTTCACTTGATCAAAAACATCACTACAAAAGCTCAGAAAAAGTTGCTTTTGGTCTCATTTGGTCAACAAATGTCTTAGTTATCCATCTGGCGAACATGAACGAAATCACTTCAGGCTATTAGAACATACATGATTTTTCGTTTGGTGAGATATAACTGCGCTTTTTCTTCTTTTGTCTAATATTGCACACATTTTTACAAAATATTTCAAAACTTAAAATTTCCTTGATGAATTTTTTTCTTACCGCAGCATTGGCTTTTTGAAATAGTTACTCATCGAGCCCTGCAGTTTTATGACCATTGATAGATTGGAAGATATCGAAAATAATTTTCAAAATAGGTAAACTTTTTGACCGCTTACTCAAGGCTCGCATTGTTTTGGTTGTCCGAGACCGCTATTGTTTATATTTTTTACTCAAGTTGTGAATTCCGATATGCATTGTCACCTCACAAACAACACTTGACTACCGTTCGTTAGCTGAGCAGCTCCGAATGTGATCGCTTGAATATTATATTATAAATGACAAAGGACGGTTACGATGGGTGCTGGTAACGCAGTTCCGGAATTCACAACTTGAGTAAAAAATATAGACAATAGCGGTCTCGGACAACCAAAACAATGCGAGCCTTGAGTAAGCGGTCGAAAAGTTTACCTATTTTGAAAATTATTTTCGATATCTTCCAATCTATCAATGGTCATAAAACTGCAGGGTTCGATGAGTAACTATTTCAAAAAGCCAATGCTGCGGTAAGAAAAAAATTCATCAAGGAAATTTTAAGTTTTGAAATATTTTGTAAAAATGTTTGCAATTTAGACAAAAGAAGAAAAAGCGCTGTTATATCTCACCAAACGAAAAATCATGTATGTTCTAATAGCCTTAAGTGATTTCGTTCATGTTCGCCAGACGGATAACTAAGACATTTGTTGACCAAATGAGACCAAAAGCAACTTTTTCTGAGCTTTTGTAGTGATGTTTTTGATCAAGTGAAATGGATGCTTGATTAATTTAATTTATTTTTTGTATAAAAATGTTTAAAAGCGCTTTATTCAAAAATGCCTCCATATAAATCTTTTATTTTCAGCAACAACGAAGACCTTGATCTGAAGTTTGTGAAACAACCAATGCGGTTTTATAGAAAACTCTATTTCGCCTAAAATTGTCGTATTTGTCAAAACTACTTTTCTATCATAAAAAATTATTGCTAGTTCCGATTGCAATATTTGAAACATCAGAACAAACTTCAGTCTATGCCTGAACTCGCTATGGAAATTAATTTGAAATTATTTTTCTACGCGCGACATACTTTGCGATCAAACAGCGACGGTGGCCCTTCAAAAATACTCAGTCGAGCCACCTTAAGTACTTCATCACTAAACTTGTCCCTGCAACTTTGCCCCCTGCTCTAAGTCTGATTGCTGCCCTGACTGGCCTTTATGTTGATGGCTGGGCTGAGGCTGGTAACTCATTAACCACTTGAGGATCTTGTGTAGGTTGGAATACTTTACCACAAACTCGCCACCGTCCATACTTATTAGGGAGATGTCTTTCAAGTACAATATAATCAGTTAACTTTTTCACAACTTTGTCACTGCCTTGTAAATGATGCCCATATTGATTTTTAACAGCCATAACCTGCAATGACAACAAAAACATATTAAGTTAGATAGTAAAAACTGAAAGGGAAAGAAAGATATAAAATCAAACTGCTAACTGTGCAATAGTCCCAGGGGGGGATAATCCCTTTGTCCAAGGGGTAGGGGTGGTCGGCGTACATTTTAGGGTTACAAATATTTCCTGTGCGTACCTTTTAGGGTCCTAAAGGGTTCTGGCTCAAAAATCAGTTTACGTAACATGATTCCATAAGGGTCATTTTTACTCTGCTTTGTTGCTAAAAGTATGTTTGGCTGGCAAGAACATCGCACAGCCTTACCTTTTAGGGGTTGCAATCAACAAGGCTTTAACAATTATTATTTCACACTTGACACGGTTTTCTTTGTTATTCATAGGGATGTATCTCCAATATAAACCCCTCATACCAATTCAAGGGTTATATCTAGATATAAACCCGGATTTATATCTAGTTATAACCCTTGCATTTATTATTTATTGCAACATTAGACTTAGAAATTTTACTAGATAGCGATTTTTGGAGGAAAAAAGTCTTTGAGTACCAATGTCAGGACTCGAACCGAGAACCTCTGTATTGCTGTATCCGCGCTTTAAGCCATTATACTACATAGTCATTCGATGGAAAGTTAACAACAAAAACTTGTTTAATGTCATCAAGTTCATTAGCATTCAAGTTTGTTAGTGTTCTTCTGAATAGAATTGAAAAGTGATTGTTTAATATTTCCTTATGGGAATTCATTGACAATGAACATTAAATTATGAACAGATTATTGCTATATTTTTGGATTGGTTTTATTTTTTTGAATACATTCAGTGAAAATCATACATTGTTTTCTTTTCAGAAAACCTTAATTATCATTGAAAAATGTCGAGTCAGATCTCAGCCAAATGGTTTAGATTGTGTCAGTAGTATTTTGTTATGAAAACTTTCAATAAACTGTTGTATTCTAGTGAGAAAAATCATTAACAGCATTCCACCTTATTGATTAGTTTCAATGGTTTGAGTATTTTAGTCTTTGTATTAAGGAATGAAAACTAAGATAGCATAACCTCCTTCAATTGTGTTCTATCAATAAGATTTTGATTTTAAAATGCACCGAACCGGCCCCGTTCCCTGCACATTTTCTATTCATATCATTTCATTTTATCAAATACAACTCCCCAGTAGATACTAATTAGTGAGATTTGAAAAGCCATTCTTTTATTTCTTAACTCAAATCATGTGCCTTTGTTAGAATAGGATTAAATCATTGTTTTTTTTGTGAGAAACCCTTCTCAAGTGTGAAATAAATTAGTTACATACCTCGAATGTTCGGCTATAAGCCTATATATCCCTTGGGCCTGCGGCCTGCAGGATATATATGGCTTATAGCCTCCATTCTCGGTATGTAACTCTTACTTTTAATATCTGCGTACCTTTTAGGGGTCATTTTAAAAAACCCTGCCGATCACCCCTACCACTTGGACAAAGGGAGCACCCCCTGGTAATAGTTCTTATTTACAAGTAAAGTTGTTGGGTAGGTTGTTAGGTATTGTTTCCTTTTGTATTTGATGTTTCTGATTGAGTGATATAAGTGACTAAATAGTCACTAAGATATAAACTATTACAGGTAGTTAGTAACTAAAAATTTGTCTAAATCACTTACTTGCTCTGAATTGATCTTGACAGTGAGTTGTGCAAATAAGTTTTCTTTACTATCAACTGGAACAACTCTTGCATGTACCACACGTGGTCTGTCTAACTGCTGAATAAACCTCCAGTGCAACTGTTTGTTGGCAGGGAAGAATTCCTTTTTTAAAGCCTATGTAAAAACAAAAAATTCCCATTAACTGAAACTTTTCTGTGATAAGTGCATTTCAGTAGAGCACAAATATAATTTCCAGGTAATGAACCAATTTGAAATAGCAAATAGGTACATTTTTTTTACTGTACAATGCTTACTAATGTTAATGTCTGCTACACTAGTATGAATTTATACTCAAATTATTTAAAAAAATACTAAAACAATCAGCCAATTGAAAGTCTGTTTGATATCTGAATTAATCCTAGAATGATTGCCAGTAAAAATAGTTAGGAAATTCAACAATTCAAATCAGTCAAAAAATTGAAATTTTTGCTGTACGCGGGGTAACAAAAAAATGTCAATTTTGGCCATTTTTGAACTTTTTTCAAAACATCCCTTAAACTATCTGAGTGATGTGTATATGTTATGTGATCAATCCTAGAATGATTACCAATCAAAATAGATGAAAAATTCAACATTTTCAATTTGTCAAAAAATTGAAATTTTTGCTGTACGCGGGGTAACAAAAAAATGTCAATTTTGGCCATTTTTGAACTTTTTTCAAAACATCCCTTAAACTATCTGAGTGATGTGTATATGTTATGTGATCAATCCTAGAATGATTACCAATCAAAATAGATGAAAAATTCAACATTTTCAATTTGTCAAAAAATTGAAATTTTTGCTGTACGCGGGGTAACAAAAAAATGTCAATTTTGGCCATTTTTGAACTTTTTTCAAAACATCCCTTAAACTATCTGAGTGATGTGTATATGTTATGTGATCAATCCTAGAATGATTACCAATCAAAATAGATAAAAAATTCAACATTTTCAATTTGTCAAAAAATTGAAATTTTTGCTGTACGCGGGGTAACAAAAAAATGTCAATTTTGGCCATTTTTGAACTTTTTTCAAAACATCCCTAAAACTATCTGAGTGATGTGTATATGTTATGTGATCAATCCTAGAATGATTACCAATCAAAATAGATGAAAAATTCAACATTTTCAATTTGTCAAAAAATTGAAATTTTTGCTGTACGCGGGGTAACAAAAAAATGTCAATTTTGGCCATTTTTGAACTTTTTTCAAAACATCCCTAAAACTATCTGAGTGATGTGTATATGTTATGTGATCAATCCTAGAATGATTACCAATCAAAATAGATGAAAAATTCAACATTTTCAATTTGTCAAAAAATTGAAATTTTTGCTGTACGCGGGGTAACAAAAAAATGTCAATTTTGGCCATTTTTGAACTTTTTTCAAAACATCCCTTAAACTATCTGAGTGATGTGTATATGTTATGTGATCAATCCTAGAATGATTACCAATCAAAATAGATGAAAAATTCAACATTTTCAATTTGTCAAAAAAATTGAAATTTTTGCTGTACGCGGGGTAACAAAAAAATGTCAATTTTGGCCATTTTTGAACTTTTTTCAAAACATCCCTTAAACTATCTGAGTGATGTGTATATGTTATGTGATCAATCCTAGAATGATTACCAATCAAAATAGATGAAAAATTCAACATTTTCAATTTGTCAAAAAATTGAAATGTTTGCTGTACGCGGGGTAACAAAAAAATGTCAATTTTGGCCATTTTTGAACTTTTTTCAAAACATCCCTAAAACTATCTGAATGATGTGTATATGTTATGTGATCAATCCTAGAATGATTACCAATCAAAATAGATGAAAAATTCAACATTTTCAATTTGTCAAAAAAATTGAAATTTTTGCTGTACGCGGGGTAACAAAAAAATGTCAATTTTGGCCATTTTTGAACTTTTTTCAAACATCCCTAAAACTATCTGAGTGATGTCTATATGTTATGTGATCAATCCTAGAATGATTACCAATCAAAATAGATGAAAAATTCAACATTTTCAATTTGTCAAAAAATTGAAATTTTTGCTGTACGCGGGGTAACAAAAAAATGTCAATTTTGGCCATTTTTGAACTTTTTTCAAAACATCCCTAAAACTATCTGAGTGATGTGTATATGTTATGTGATCAATCCTAGAATGATTACCAATCAAAATAGATGAAAAATTCAACATTTTCAATTTGTCAAAAAATTGAAATTTTTGCTGTACGCGGGGTAACAAAAAAATGTCAATTTTGGCCATTTTTGAACTTTTTTCAAAACATCCCTTAAACTATCTGAGTGATGTGTATATGTTATGTGATCAATCCTAGAATGATTACCAATCAAAATAGATGAAAAATTCAACATTTTCAATTTGTCAAAAAAATTGAAATTTTTGCTGTACGCGGGGTAACAAAAAAATGTCAATTTTGGCCATTTTTGAACTTTTTTCAAAACATCCCTTAAACTATCTGAGTGATGTGTATATGTTATGTGATCAATCCTAGAATGATTACCAATCAAAATAGATGAAAAATTCAACATTTTCAATTTGTCAAAAAATTGAAATGTTTGCTGTACGCGGGGTAACAAAAAAATGTCAATTTTGGCCATTTTTGAACTTTTTTCAAAACATCCCTAAAACTATCTGAATGATGTGTATATGTTATGTGATCAATCCTAGAATGATTACCAATCAAAATAGATGAAAAATTCAACATTTTCAATTTGTCAAAAAAATTGAAATTTTTGCTGTACGCGGGGTAACAAAAAAATGTCAATTTTGGCCATTTTTGAACTTTTTTCAAACATCCCTAAAACTATCTGAGTGATGTCTATATGTTATGTGATCAATCCTAGAATGATTACCAATCAAAATAGATGAAAAATTCAACATTTTCAATTTGTCAAAAAATTGAAATTTTTGCTGTACGCGGGGTAACAAAAAAATGTCAATTTTGGCCATTTTTGAACTTTTTTCAAAACATCCCTAAAACTATCTGAGTGATGTGTATATGTTATGTGATCAATCCTAGAATGATTACCAATCAAAATAGATGAAAAATTCAACATTTTCAATTTGTCAAAAAATTGAAATTTTTGCTGTACGCGGGGTAACAAAAAAATGTCAATTTTGGCCATTTTTGAACTTTTTTCAAAACATCCCTAAAACTATCTGAGTGATGTGTATATGTTATGTGATCAATCCTAGAATGATTACCAATCAAAATAGATGAAAAATTCAACATTTTCAATTTGTCAAAAAATTGAAATTTTTGCTGTACGCGGGGTAACAAAAAAATGTCAATTTTGGCCATTTTTGAACTTTTTTCAAAACATCCCTTAAACTATCTGAGTGATGTGTATATGTTATGTGATCAATCCTAGAATGATTACCAATCAAAATAGATGAAAAATTCAACATTTTCAATTTGTCAAAAAAATTGAAATTTTTGCTGTACGCGGGGTAACAAAAAAATGTCAATTTTGGCCATTTTTGAACTTTTTTCAAAACATCCCTTAAACTATCTGAGTGATGTGTATATGTTATGTGATCAATCCTAGAATGATTACCAATCAAAATAGATGAAAAATTCAACATTTTCAATTTGTCAAAAAATTGAAATGTTTGCTGTACGCGGGGTAACAAAAAAATGTCAATTTTGGCCATTTTTGAACTTTTTTCAAAACATCCCTAAAACTATCTGAATGATGTGTATATGTTATGTGATCAATCCTAGAATGATTACCAATCAAAATAGATGAAAAATTCAACATTTTCAATTTGTCAAAAAAATTGAAATTTTTGCTGTACGCGGGGTAACAAAAAAATGTCAATTTTGGCCATTTTTGAACTTTTTTCAAACATCCCTAAAACTATCTGAGTGATGTCTATATGTTATGTGATCAATCCTAGAATGATTACCAATCAAAATAGATGAAAAATTCAACATTTTCAATTTGTCAAAAAATTGAAATTTTTGCTGTACGCGGGGTAACAAAAAAATGTCAATTTTGGCCATTTTTGAACTTTTTTCAAAACATCCCTAAAACTATCTGAGTGATGTGTATATGTTATGTGATCAATCCTAGAATGATTACCAATCAAAATAGATGAAAAATTCAACATTTTCAATTTGTCAAAAAATTGAAATTTTTGCTGTACGCGGGGTAACAAAAAAATGTCAATTTTGGCCATTTTTGAACTTTTTTCAAAACATCCCTTAAACTATCTGAGTGATGTGTATATGTTATGTGATCAATCCTAGAATGATTACCAATCAAAATAGATGAAAAATTCAACATTTTCAATTTGTCAAAAAAATTGAAATTTTTGCTGTACGCGGGGTAACAAAAAAATGTCAATTTTGGCCATTTTTGAACTTTTTTCAAAACATCCCTTAAACTATCTGAGTGATGTGTATATGTTATGTGATCAATCCTAGAATGATTACCAATCAAAATAGATGAAAAATTCAACATTTTCAATTTGTCAAAAAATTGAAATGTTTGCTGTACGCGGGGTAACAAAAAAATGTCAATTTTGGCCATTTTTGAACTTTTTTCAAAACATCCCTAAAACTATCTGAATGATGTGTATATGTTATGTGATCAATCCTAGAATGATTACCAATCAAAATAGATGAAAAATTCAACATTTTCAATTTGTCAAAAAAATTGAAATTTTTGCTGTACGCGGGGTAACAAAAAAATGTCAATTTTGGCCATTTTTGAACTTTTTTCAAACATCCCTAAAACTATCTGAGTGATGTCTATATGTTATGTGATCAATCCTAGAATGATTACCAATCAAAATAGATGAAAAATTCAACATTTTCAATTTGTCAAAAAATTGAAATTTTTGCTGTACGCGGGGTAACAAAAAAATGTCAATTTTGGCCATTTTTGAACTTTTTTCAAAACATCCCTTAAACTATCTGAGTGATGTGTATATGTTATGTGATCAATCCTAGAATGATTACCAATCAAAATAGATGAAAAATTCAACATTTTCAATTTGTCAAAAAATTGAAATTTTTGCTGTACGCGGGGTAACAAAAAATGTCAATTTTGGCCATTTTTGAGCTTTTTTCAAAACATCCCTTAAACTATCTGAGTGATGTCTATATGTTATGTGATCAATCCTAGAATGATTACCAATCAAAATAGATGAAAAATTCAACATTTTCAATTTGTCAAAAAATTGAAATTTTTGCTGTACGCGGGGTAACAAAAAAATGTCAATTTTGGCCATTTTTGAACTTTTTTCAAAACATCCCTAAAACTATCTAAGTGATGTCTATATGTTATGTGATCAATCCTAGAATGATTACCAATCAAAATAGATGAAAAATTCAACATTTTCAATTTGTCAAAAAATTGAAATTTTTGCTGTACGCGGGGTAACAAAAAAATGTCAATTTTGGCCATTTTTGAACTTTTTTCAAAACATCCCTAAAACTATCTGAGTGATGTCTATATGTTATGTGATCAATCCTAGAATGATTACCAATCAAAATAGATGAAAAATTCAACATTTTCAATTTGTCAAAAAATTGAAATTTTTGCTGTACGCGGGGTAACAAAAAAATGTCAATTTTGGCCATTTTTGAACTTTTTTCAAAACATCCCTTAAACTATCTGAGTGATGTGTATATGTTATGTGATCAATCCTAGAATGATTACCAATCAAAATAGATGAAAAATTCAACATTTTCAATTTGTCAAAAAATTGAAATTTTTGCTGTACGCGGGGTAACAAAAAAATGTCAATTTTGGCCATTTTTGAACTTTTTTCAAAACATCCCTAAAACTATCTGAGTGATGTGTATATGTTATGTGATCAATCCTAGAATGATTACCAATCAAAATAGATGAAAAATTCAACATTTTCAATTTGTCAAAAAATTGAAATTTTTGCTGTACGCGGGGTAACAAAAAAATGTCAATTTTGGCCATTTTTGAACTTTTTTCAAAACATCCCTTAAACTATCTGAGTGATGTGTATATGTTATGTGATCAATCCTAGAATGATTACCAATCAAAATAGATGAAAAATTCAACATTTTCAATTTGTCAAAAAATTGAAATTTTTGCTGTACGCGGGGTAACAAAAAAATGTCAATTTTGGCCATTTTTGAACTTTTTTCAAAACATCCCTAAAACTATCTGAGTGATGTCTATATGTTATGTGATCAATCCTAGAATGATTACCAATCAAAATAGATGAAAAATTCAACATTTTCAATTTGTCAAAAAATTGAAATTTTTGCTGTACGCGGGGTAACAAAAAAATGTCAATTTTGGCCATTTTTGAACTTTTTTCAAAACATCCCTAAAACTATCTAAGTGATGTCTATATGTTATGTGATCAATCCTAGAATGATTACCAATCAAAATAGATGAAAAATTCAACATTTTCAATTTGTCAAAAAATTGAAATTTTTGCTGTACGCGGGGGTAACAAAAAAATGTCAATTTTGGCCATTTTTGAACTTTTTTCAAAACATCCCTTAAACTATCTGAGTGATGTGTATATGTTATGTGATCAATCCTAGAATGATTACCAATCAAAATAGATGAAAAATTCAACATTTTCAATTTGTCAAAAAATTGAAATTTTTGCTGTACGCGGGGTAACAAAAAAATGTCAATTTTGGCCATTTTTGAACTTTTTTCAAAACATCCCTAAAACTATCTGAGTGATGTGTATATGTTATGTGATCAATCCTAGAATGATTACCAATCAAAATAGATGAAAAATTCAACATTTTCAATTTGTCAAAAAATTGAAATTTTTGCTGTACGCGGGGTAACAAAAAAATGTCAATTTTGGCCATTTTTGAACTTTTTTCAAAACATCCCTTAAACTATCTGAGTGATGTGTATATGTTATGTGATCAATCCTAGAATGATTACCAATCAAAATAGATGAAAAATTCAACATTTTCAATTTGTCAAAAAATTGAAATTTTTGCTGTACGCGGGGTAACAAAAAAATGTCAATTTTGGCCATTTTTGAACTTTTTTCAAAACATCCCTAAAACTATCTGAGTGATGTCTATATGTTATGTGATCAATCCTAGAATGATTACCAATCAAAATAGATGAAAAATTCAACATTTTCAATTTGTCAAAAAATTGAAATTTTTGCTGTACGCGGGGTAACAAAAAAATGTCAATTTTGGCCATTTTTGAACTTTTTTCAAAACATCCCTAAAACTATCTGAGTGATGTCTATATGTTATGTGATCAATCCTAGAATGATTACCAATCAAAATAGATGAAAAATTCAACATTTTCAATTTGTCAAAAAATTGAAATTTTTGCTGTACGCGGGGTAACAAAAAAATGTCAATTTTGGCCATTTTTGAACTTTTTTCAAAACATCCCTAAAACTATCTGAGTGATGTCTATATGTTATGTGATCAATCCTAGAATGATTACCAATCAAAATAGATGAAAAATTCAACATTTTCAATTTGTCAAAAAATTGAAATTTTTGCTGTACGCGGGGTAACAAAAAAATGTCAATTTTGGCCATTTTTGAACTTTTTTCAAAACATCCCTAAAACTATCTGAGTGATGTCTATATGTTATGTGATCAATCCTAGAATGATTACCAATCAAAATAGATGAAAAATTCAACATTTTCAATTTGTCAAAAAATTGAAATTTTTGCTGTACGCGGGGGTAACAAAAAAATGTCAATTTTGGCCATTTTTGAACTTTTTTCAAAACATCCCTAAAACTATCTGAGTGATGTCTATATGTTATGTGATCAATCCTAGAATGATTACCAATCAAAATAGATGAAAAATTCAACATTTTCAATTTGTCAAAAAATTGAAATTTTTGCTGTACGCGGGGTAACAAAAAAATGTCAATTTTGGCCATTTTTGAACTTTTTTCAAAACATCCCTAAAACTATCTGAGTGATGTCTATATGTTATGTGATCAATCCTAGAATGATTACCAATCAAAATAGATGAAAAATTCAACATTTTCAATTTGTCAAAAAATTGAAATTTTTGCTGTACGCGGGGTAACAAAAAAATGTCAATTTTGGCCATTTTTGAACTTTTTTCAAAACATCCCTAAAACTATCTGAGTGATGTCTATATGTTATGTGATCAATCCTAGAATGATTACCAATCAAAATAGATGAAAAATTCAACATTTTCAATTTGTCAAAAAATTGAAATTTTTGCTGTACGCGGGGTAACAAAAAAATGTCAATTTTGGCCATTTTTGAACTTTTTTCAAAACATCCCTAAAACTATCTGAGTGATGTCTATATGTTATGTGATCAATCCTAGAATGATTACCAATCAAAATAGATGAAAAATTCAACATTTTCAATTTGTCAAAAAATTGAAATTTTTGCTGTACGCGGGGTAACAAAAAAATGTCAATTTTGGCCATTTTTGAACTTTTTTCAAAACATCCCTAAAACTATCTGAGTGATGTCTATATGTTATGTGATCAATCCTAGAATGATTACCAATCAAAATAGATGAAAAATTCAACATTTTCAATTTGTCAAAAAATTGAAATTTTTGCTGTACGCGGGGTAACAAAAAAATGTCAATTTTGGCCATTTTTGAACTTTTTTCAAAACATCCCTAAAACTATCTGAGTGATGTCTATATGTTATGTGATCAATCCTAGAATGATTACCAATCAAAATAGATGAAAAATTCAACATTTTCAATTTGTCAAAAAATTGAAATTTTTGCTGTACGCGGGGTAACAAAAAAATGTCAATTTTGGCCATTTTTGAACTTTTTTCAAAACATCCCTAAAACTATCTGAGTGATGTCTATATGTTATGTGATCAATCCTAGAATGATTACCAATCAAAATAGATGAAAAATTCAACATTTTCAATTTGTCAAAAAATTGAAATTTTTGCTGTACGCGGGGTAACAAAAAAATGTCAATTTTGGCCATTTTTGAACTTTTTTCAAAACATCCCTAAAACTATCTGAGTGATGTCTATATGTTATGTGATCAATCCTAGAATGATTACCAATCAAAATAGATGAAAAATTCAACATTTTCAATTTGTCAAAAAATTGAAATTTTTGCTGTACGCGGGGTAACAAAAAAATGTCAATTTTGGCCATTTTTGAACTTTTTTCAAAACATCCCTAAAACTATCTGAGTGATGTCTATATGTTATGTGATCAATCCTAGAATGATTACCAATCAAAATAGATGAAAAATTCAACATTTTCAATTTGTCAAAAAATTGAAATTTTTGCTGTACGCGGGGTAACAAAAAAATGTCAATTTTGGCCATTTTTGAACTTTTTTCAAAACATCCCTAAAACTATCTGAGTGATGTCTATAAGTGTATGTGATCAATCCTAGAATGATTACCAATCAAAATAGATGAAAAATTCAACATTTTCAATTTGTCAAAAAATTGAAATTTTTGCTGTACGCGGGGTAACAAAAAAATGTCAATTTTGGCCATTTTTGAACTTTTTTCAAAACATCCCTAAAACTATCTGAGTGATGTCTATAATGTTATGTGATCAATCCTAGAATGATTACCAATCAAAATAGATGAAAAATTCAACATTTTCAATTTGTCAAAAAATTGAAATTTTTGCTGTACGCGGGGTAACAAAAAAATGTCAATTTTGGCCATTTTTGAACTTTTTTCAAAACATCCCTTAAACTATCTGAGTGATGTGTATA